>OY856413.1:153370000-153730000 GCA_963693085.1 Alisma plantago-aquatica
AGTTAGTTTTGCTTTGATCTTTTCCTACTTCCCTCACCATTTTTATAATCTATTCTTTATTCTTTACACTCTTTGTGCATATTGGTTTGCTAACTTTCCCTCTTTTGTTTGGTTGTGCCTTGTACATGTGACAAGCCACTTGGGGAATACAATATGGAAGGCCAAAATGCACCTCACAAGCCACTTCAAGATTACTTCATGCCTAAAAACTACACATTGCTAATTGCTAGTATAGTTGATCAAATGCCAGGGGAGCAATTATCCTTCCCTCCAGGTCTTCTTGAGCTCCTACCCGCCTTATATGGCTCAGAGAGTGAGAATCCCTACAAGCACTTGGACTCATTTCTTGAAGTATGCTCCACCTTCAGGACGCCGACGGTTAGTGATGACACAATCTTGTTGACCTTGTTCTCTTTCTCCCTCAAAGACAAAGACAAAGATTAGTGATATTCAAGGAGGGATATCATGAGTAGGGAAGCGATGAAGAATGCATTCTTAAGGAAATTCTACTCTATATCGAGGTTGACACAAATGTGGCTTACCATCATGAGTTTCAGTCAAATGGGCAATGAACATGTTCATGATGTTTGGGAGAGATTTAAGAAGATGTTGAGAGAATGACCGCACCATGAGATCCCTTTATGGTAGCTAGTTCAATCATTCTACCCTGGTCTCTCTCAAGGATCAAGATATAATACATTCTTCTTATGGAGGAGCTTTCATGGCTAGGCCACCTGAGGAGATATGGCCATTGTATGAGTAGTTGGTAGAAGGTTCAAGAATTTGAGCTTCTAGCATGATGAATGATGGTGACTGCATATTTGGTGTGACATCTCCAGTTCATGGTGATTCAATCCCACAAGTGATGAAGATTCTTAGTGATAGGGAGGGCTTCTTGAAGAACCAAGCGAAAAATGTTCCTTGCCACTCGATCAATTCTATTGAGTTCTATGTTGAAGAAAAGAAGACACCTCACTCCTATAGCTACCATGAACCCCAAATACCAATATATAGATCAAGGTTTGAGGAAGAGGTTCTCTCTAGGTTGAAAAGCTTTGATGATGTCCAAAAGAATGTTACAAGGCTTGAGGAGAGGATAGAGCAACTATCTTCCATAATTTCTCTACAAGAAGAAAAATTGTCTTCAAAACCCATCTTGAGTTTCAATGAAGCGAGTGGACCAATGCCTTCTTCACAAGTTTTTTATAGTCCACCTCCCATGCAAGTGCATCCCATATACCACTTATAAGGCCATCCCAAGCCTTACACTCCTCCTCCCCCTCCATCATCACAACTTTGTCAACACTTCACCTTCCAACCTCAATTCTCCCCTCCAACTCAATTTCAATACCAAGTACCACCTACACCTCCTCCACAACCACAACTAGCTCCCCATCTCCACCATGAGCAAGGAAGTGTTGTGATAGTTCTAAGGAATGGGAAATCTCTTGAGCAGTCAGCAAGTCAAAGGAAGGTTGATAAAGCAAAGTAAAGGCATCCAAGTGGTGATACTTTGATTGAGATTGGTGACAATGATTTTGTGATACCTCCTATTGATTTTGGTACACC
Source organism: Alisma plantago-aquatica (assembly GCA_963693085.1). Taxonomy (NCBI): domain Eukaryota; kingdom Viridiplantae; phylum Streptophyta; class Magnoliopsida; order Alismatales; family Alismataceae; genus Alisma; species Alisma plantago-aquatica. Next base: position 153,371,570 of record OY856413.1, read on the forward strand.
ATGTGCTCCACCTCACACTACATTTGTAGATCCCACCATCCATAGTGTTCCATCCCATATTGATGCAAACAAGGCCAAAGAAAGTGAGACACCATTCTTTGAAGCATTAGATGAGCCACCAGATGTAAGGAGGAGATAAAAGCACAATGTTGACATTCTTGAGGTGTTTTACCAAGTGAAGGTCAATATTCCATTGTTGGATGCTATCAAGCAAATCCCATATATGCCAAGTTTCTTAAGAATTTATGCACAATTTAAAAAAAAACTGAAGTTGACCAAACAAGTGATCTCAATCCTCCAACACTCACTTACCATGAAGAGGAAAGACCCAGGAGCGCCAATCATACCTAGCTACATTGGGGACATTGCATAGACAAATATCTACTTGATTTGGGATCTAGTGTGACCTTATGCCATATAGTGTCTATGTTGGCTAGGTTTAGGCAAGTTGAAATTAACATCGTGCACTCTCCAATTGATGGATCACTCCATCAAGGTGCCTAGAGGATGAGTGGATGATGTGTTGGTGATGATTGACAAGGAAAGAGGAGCAGTGTTCCTGACTAATTTCATTATTCTTTACATCGAGTCGGATGATAGGGAGATCCCCATCATCTTGGGAAGACCATTCTTATCTACAGATGATGTCGAGATACATGTTCTCAGTGACAGAATGAAAGTCTCTTTCATGCACATGAAGATAAAGATCAACATATACAAGTCCTCAAACTGGCGAGTTTGAGATGAGGATATTGAACATGGTCACTTCAAGTGTCCAATTGGTCATTTGAGAGGAGGAGATTTGGGTGAATGATTTAATGATAGTTTTGGTGATCAAAGGGATGAGGAGCATCAGTTGAGTGAAAATGAGAGATGCATTTATTGTATGAATGGGCACATGATAATTCGAAACGGTTGAAAATTGAAGAATCTCCAAGAAGCCCTGTTGAAGGCATGGAACTCAGCACTTGGGGGTTGCAACCCACCTAGGTTTGGGAATTTTTCACCCAACCTTCCATTTTTTATAGTTTTGGTTATTTTTACACTTTTTCAAGAAAACACACACACACACTTGTTTCTAATAGTTTTTGTTGAGTTTTAAGATGTGCAGGTAAAAATAGGTTGAAATGATGAAAATCAGATGAAATTTTGACAAGTAATCCATGAAAAATCACTTTTGATCAAAGATTTGATATTTTGATGAGATTCAAGTTGAAATAAACTGTCACTGTACTCATCACATCTGTGATGCCATGGAATGGACGTGGTGGTACACTCAAATCAACAAAGAAATTGAGAAATTGGAAAATTAAAGAATAGACTCAGCACCGTTGTGCAAGGCAACACCACCGTGTAGCAACTTAGTCATAATGGTTGTGTGGGGAGCCAAGACCATGCAATAGGCAAGACACCATGGCTATTCCACATAGCACCGTGGTGTTGTAGCCCAATGCAGTACTTAAGTTAGCAATTCACATTTTTGTTCTTCACTTTCTTATTCACCCTCGTGCAAATAGAACGGTTATTCCGCGTAAGAGAGAAACTGTGAAGCACTGTGAAAGCCCCATTCCACCCCTGATTCATCCTCAAATCACCCCCAATCCATCCCAAATCATCTCCCTACCATTTTCCCTACCTCTATCCATCATTTCCACCCAATTTTGCCCACTGATTTCTCCACTTTCTCTCCATTCTTTTCCACATACAAAGAATTGTGAAAATCCCTAAAAATCCCATGTTTCTCCACCAATTTTAGTCCAAGATGAAGAAAATGGCTAAGAAAGTCGTGGATAAGACCAAGGATGTGATCTCCTATGGACGTCGGCCCAAGAATGTGTCATCTTTGGCTCCGTCGGCACCTCTAGCCCTTCCACCACCATCGGCAGCCTCTGATTCACAAGGAGAATCACCCCACATGATGGCGTCAATGGATCCCATGGTGGAGGATTCCTCTAGATTACCTAGCGGAGGTGGGACAACAACCCAACCATCCATTTTGGCAGCTCAACTATCAGTTTCGGCAGCTCGGCCGTCAGTTTCAGTAGCATGGCTTTTGACATCCAAATGACCGCAGCCACAGCCACAGTCGAGAGAACGATGAAACAATGCCTAATGCACAAAAAGAAGATGCACCTAAAGCAGTTCATAAAGCAACACCTGAGGGTAAGAGCAAGAAGGTGAAGAAGCCAAAGCACCCGGAGTGTCTAAGACACCAAGTGATTGCCACTCACTACTCTTTCCAGGAGACAATGGAGACTATAGGTATCTTTGATTTTTTTTAGAATATCTTGGAACCCGTTGGGCTATTTGAGGTGTTGACCATAGTTCAGGTGACCTATGTGGAGCTTACACAACAATTCTTTGCAACCCTGGAGAAGGTCTCACCGAATGCCATTAATGTCAATTTGGGGAATGGCACTTACCTTATCACTACATCTTTTCTTAATGGCACTTTTGCTCCTACCCCTGAGGTAGCAAAATTACTTGATCAAGGGAGTACAGATAGAGAAACCATTATGAACTATACAACAATGTGGAAGAGGCTTACATGGAAAAGAAGTTGTGTGGGGGGGGGAATCAAACACAAGTTTGATTCACAATTCTATCTTGAGATACATTCAGAAGGTCTTGGCAAACATCATCTTTGCCCGGTATGAGAATCAAGGTAGTTATACCAATAAAGACCTCTTTGTATTGGTATGGATGGTACAGGGCAAGCATGTAAACTTGGGGTCGCTCATCATTGATCACATGAAGGCAATCTCATCCAAGAGAAAGAATCACTTTATTATGGGAGGGATTGTGACCTCAATTGCTCTATCCTTGGAGCACAATGTATCTGGATACACCAAGGTAGAATGAGGGAATCTCATAGACCTACAGTACTTCACTCGTTCATCCATGATTTTAGTGATTGATTAGAATATTATCTACCAGGTCAACCCCCTTATGTAGGGGTTTCACTGGAGCTCCCCTACCATGCCACACCTCTCCTAGAGGGATGTGGTCCATCTCTAGATATTTTGGGCATCTTGAGGAGGTGGGAAGAGGAGCCCCCTAGAAACACATGGCAGCAGCAGCCCAAAGATCTTCCTGAAGGACTTGGTGAGTCACAGGAAGTTGTCAAGAGGAGAGGATAATTGAGGAGAAAGAGATGTACATGATGAGGAGATATGAGGTGGAGGCATAACAACAGCCACAACAACCCATAGTGAATGCATATGACATGTCGACTATACATGGACAACCGGAGGGCATCCAGAGCACACATGATAGCCTACTGAGAACCTAGGAGGGCATTTTGAGGGAACAACATGGTTTCTAGCGTACCCAGGATGCTATGTGGTTAGACCATCAGTAGATGCATTATCTGGTCAACCACATGTATTAGTTTTAGCATGCCCAGGCCCAGAGGAACCCCCAATGGGGGGAAGATTGGTGGAGTGCACTATCAACATATCAAGACAACTACCCACCTCCATAGTCAGACTACTGGGGTTCCTACTACCAACATCCTCCACCACAGGGAGGACCACCACTAGAGCCATCACAGTGATCATCTACCCTATCACTCATATACTTTAGTGTCATGCTGAGTACAACATGATTCAAACATTTGGGGGGTAGTGTGGTATGCCCTCTTCCCATTTCACTCTTTTTTGCATTTCACATGCCATTTAGTTTTTTTTTCTTATTTTGTTTGTTGTTCTTTCTATCTAGATTATATTTTACCTGCTTTGCATGGTTACATGTCATCTAGTTTACTTTCAGTCAATTTTGCATAATTTTCAAAAAAAATTGCTCTTTTTGCCACACATTGCACATAATGTAGATTTTTGGTAATTGTTGCATGTTTTAACTAGGATTTGCTTATTTCCTACTTTAGTTTTCCATGATGAAGGATTAGATGTTATTGAAGGCAACTTGGCACCGTTTTGGCCAATTTTGCCCAAATTTAGAAATTCTTGCCTAAAAGTGTGTTTTGACCCAATCCCTACTTATTTGATTAAAAATGATGACCTTTGACAAATGCAAGTGAATTATCATGGTTTATTGCTAAATGGCCTCAATCTTGACTTTTTACATGTGCATCAAGTCTCTCATGATTATGAACCATTTGGTTGAATTATGATTGAAGCAAGCCACAAATGCTTAGAGTTTTGTAGAATCTCATGATAGAAATGTGTTTTTCATATTGCTCATTCATGTAGCATGTCGTTGCTTGATGAAATTGTTGGAGTAATTTTTATGCCGGAGATCTAATGTTGATGTCCACACTAGTAACCACTCTTTGACCTGAATTTTCTTCCATTGTCTTCTTACGTCTATGCATAATGAAAGGATGCCAAAGTGCACATATCATCCTTGTCCACTCCCAAGAGTTTGGGGTGGCCATATCCATACCCCCTCCCCCGGCTTCACTCTCATCATCATGTACCCTATCTACACCAAGGGCAAAGAAAAAGAAAGGAAAATAATTGCAAAAAGAAAATAAAATATTCTCCTATTTAACATCAGCTAAATCAAGAAAATATGAGTGTATAAAAGCACTCCAAATTCTTACCGCAACCCCTTCTTCCGATTCCCATGGAGCTAGGAAACATCAAACCTAGCTCATTTTTCCCTTTCTCACATATATGTGGCTTAATTAGTGTGGATGGACATATGAAATTGAATGCATGAATGTGAAACAACAATATTAGTCATTTTTACCTTTGCTACCATGAAACGGTTTACCCAGAGTGATATGACAGTGTTTTCTATGTTCTATATCTGAAGTTTGCATGCTCAGTGTTGTAATCATGATTGGTTTGTGAAAAAGGACAGGAGAGAGGTGGAATGCATTACTTAGTCATCCTTGATCCCATTTATTCAATGTTTACCTATTACATTACATTTGTCATTTCTTGATATGGATAATTTAAAGAGAGATTGAGTTGGAGCATACTTGAGGACAAGTATGTTTTAAGTTTGGGTGGTGATTCAGCCCTGTTTTAGGGCTTCATCTTGTGTCATATTGCATTTCCATCACATCTATACTTGTTAGATTACATGTAATTTCCCCTAATATGCATATTTATGTAATATGCACTTATGTACATTATTTCCATGTTTTTCAAGCATTTGGACCACGATTAGATGGAAGAGAGAGAGAGAGAGAAGGAATTATACTAGGGTTATTCTACCCTTGGAGAGGCCTAAAGTGAAGTCTGAGGCTCCCTCAACCTACCCATAGTGGCCAAAGCTCCATGGAAGCAAAGATATCCAAGAATGAACAAATAATCAAGTGAAAGTGTTGCAAGAGAGACCACCACGGTCGTGGTACCTCAAAAAGGATGTGTTGGTTCATCCAAAGTCAACAAAGTCACATTGAAGCAAAGTAAGAATCACCACGGCCGTGCCACTCAGAATGGTCATGGTCCACTAACCTAGAACGGTCATGCCACCTTGCACATCTCTGTGATAGCTGAAGAAAAATGGCCATTGAGCCCAGAATGGGTATAATTCTTCAAGCCACCACGGTCGTTCTAACCTTACCCCACCACGTCCATGGTGACCACCACGGTTGTGCTACTTCATGTATAAATTTGACCAAGTTGTTGTGATTTCCCCCCCATATCTCACCATAGTTGTTCCACACCATCACAACCATTCTCAACCCTTCCCACCACGGTCATGGAGACCACCACGGTCGTGCTACTCATAAAAGCATAGCTACTTTTGCACTGCATTTCCCACTTTACCCCTAGTTGACATGTTGCTTCCACTACACCTATATATACCTAGGTGGTGGCTGGAGTAAGAGGTTGGCTACCCTTAGATACCTTCTACCACATCCTTGCTCCCATTTTCAGATTCCATCCATTCCACCTCCATTCCACTCCATTTCACCATTTCCACCAATAAAACCCTAGTTTCCTAGTGTTTTGACCCTATTCCACCATCATCCCATGCTCTTGCACCTTGTAAGAAGGAGGAGGATGTCCTACAGTAGCTAAATTGGAGGATTGTTCCATCTACACCGAGCTTCATGGATTCTTCTACCTCATTCTCCTTTTTTTTGTATTTTCCATCTCTATGAGTAGCTAGGACCCTTAGGTGGGTCATTTGGGGTCAAAAATGTTACTTCGATGACATGTTGGCCGAAAATGATATATAAACATTATAATTTATTTTGTTAATGATTATGTTCTATGTCTATCTCACTCTTCATGGATTGCTTGTTGGTTTTTTCTTGAAATCACCTAGTAATATAAGGAAATTGCTTATATAGGTGAATTTTGGGATTTGCTCCGAGGTCCAATTCATGGATCCCTATCTAGCTACCCATCTTCCTACATGCTAACCAATTTTCCTAACCCTAGTTGAGAGATCTAAGTAGCTTGTTAAGATGAATTGGATGTGCTTAGCATGGAGATTTCTCAAGGTTAGAATGTAGGTGATGGGAGGCCTAAAACCTCACTTCCACTCCCATTACTAACCTTATCCCCTAATCATCCGAAGATCGTCTAATTGAATTGTACCTAAACCATATCCCAATTGAGCCTCACAAGGGTAGTGGGGGTATTAGAGACTAGTTCCCCTATACACAACCTAGCATGTCCATGGCCAGTTAGATTCTTGCCTTGTTCTTGCTAATTTAGGTCTTCAATTGCTCTTTTTCCCTATTTGCTAGCTTAGTGTAGTGTAGACCTCTTCTTTATTGCCTTAGCATAACTTTCTCTTTTTCCTCACTTGCCATGCCTTTTATTGCTCAATAGAATTAACTATATAGGGTAATTTAGGTTTTGTTCTTATTTTCCTTCCTTTACTTAATTCTTTAGTCAAACCTTAGTTCAATCAATAAATCACCTTCAAACCCTTCAACCCTAGACTCCACAGTAGGAATGTATCCCAAAACTAACCTAGCTCTAGTGACCCCTTTTGTTCCTATGGATCAACCCTATACTTCTCGCCCTCCTATACTACGACACGACCTCGTGCACTTGTCGGTATAGTTTTTTAGTAGAAGTAGGTGTGTAGGTTTAGGTCCTTATAAATTTTGAAAGTTAATCCACCTATGTGTTGTTTGCTCATGGAGTTGCATCAATTCAAATTCCAATTGAGTAGTGTGTAACACCATTGGTAGGAACGCACCACTCTCCAACTTGTTTCTCAAATCTAGAAATTTCCTTTAGCATCTGACTTGTCTTTCTTAGAGTAAAGAACTCATGAAAAGTGTGAGAACTTGTTACACTAAATGAGATTACTCAAAACATAAATCACAATTGATCACTAATTAATCACATACCCAAAAATATGGGTAAATTAAAATCGATTTCAACATTAGCACCTACTTAGAAACATTTACATAAGAGCCCAACATCTTTCTTATATCCATACTATGCCAAGAATTTGATACAAATTGTTCTAGCACCTTAGCCACAACATATATACACAAGAGAACAATATTTGTATATATCACACAACAAATATTAACATGCTAACAAAATTCCGATTCGTTTGAAACACCATATACAAACCTTTCCTGCCTAGACCAGAGGGTACATGGATGACTCTAGGACACACTAGACATCTAATCAACTTTCTCAAAGATCCATTACTATAGATCCTATTTGCTGCACAAGTTTGTTTTCATCACTTATGATTACCTAAAAAGATGTGGAGAACCACAAGGATGAGACCCATGTCCCAGAAAGAGATATAACCTCCAACAACACTTATTGATTATAACATTTTAAATAGTAGATAACTAAGCAGTTGCAATATTTAATAATCAATTGAACAGACTGAACAGTTCAAGTATGTTGAACAAATTAAGTAATAAATCTTAGCAACAAGTATGATCACCAATTCATATATATAGATAACAAATAAATTCATTTCTTTGGATAGATATCTACTCAAATTTCATCAAATTGCATCTCATAACAATCATTATCATTAATATGACTATCATAATATTCCTTACAATTTATTAGCATAAGCACCCTTGACATCATGAATATGTCTAGTAACATAACATGGCTATCAATATTGGCATCTCAAATATTGGGAACGAATCTATATCATAAGTAGAACTAACATCATAACACAATGAACTACATAGGCATGATTAGTAGTTTAAGCATTTCTAATTACATAAGCATGGCTAACACTATTAAACATAGCTAGCAGCATCATCTTAACCATCAATGTCAGTATATTTGACAACATAAGCATGTTTACAACAGGAGCATAACTACAACATAAGTATATCTATTATCTCTTATTATACTATACATGATCTCAGTGGAAAGAAAGCAAACAAGGGTTATCATCCAATATGAAGAATTGTGTATAACCCTAAATAGATATGCTACACGGCTATCTTACATCTTTTATTATTCCCTGGGGAATTTGAATCATACCATCCAAAGTCCAACCAATCCCTACAAAAGGTTATTCAGTTTTGTACAACATCTAGGAGTGTCAGTATCCTAAGATCTCTTCCCCTCGGTCAGTATGAGAAAAAGGCAGCTACATGCCAATCAAACTGCTAAAAATGACATATAGTCATGTAACTAGCCCACCTTGGTACAAGTCACGGTGCTAGCATCCAGGGTATTCAAAGCCCTCCAATCCGAGGTGCAACCGCAGTTGTCCTCAATCACATCATATGTATGAGGCATGTCCATAGCCATCCTCCACAACCTGCATTGTGGATGACAAGGATATATCCTCAACTTGCCACCCCCACATACTCAAAAGTATGCGCTCTGAATTTCCCTTAGGAATACTCATTTCACCATCCAGTAAGTTCTGACATTGAAGATGGCTATAAGGCACAGAGCACCACATGATTAGAGTTGCACTTGATTAGTTATACCAATTGGGTAAATTAAGGCTTCATCAAACAACTGGTCATACAAACCCTAATTCGCTTCTAGCAAGAATATAAATATCACAACTTTTTAAAAGATATAAAATGTGTGGAACATAATTTCTCATATCATCATCACATGGTACTATTCACTTTCCATTCATGAGACCACACTAGTCATCATACAATCACAAGATATAAATCCTTTTCACAATATCACAGGGTATCAACCCTTATCAACATAAGAGGATTGCACCTCATTCAGGGTTCAACCATGCCCAAAGGTCATTAAGACCATCATAGTATCACATTATTAGGACCAACATATTGCATAATCCATTATTCCACTTTATTGGAGGAATAAAAGTTAGATCTTGACCATTGGGTCAAGTTCATATCTTAAAAGCATCAATTACATTATAGGACCGACCATTGCATCAAGTGACCCAAGAAACCATTGGTCTAAGGATTAATTGATGCTACAACTATATGATTAACTCACCATAGGTTTTGGATACCTTATCCACCATCATTAATTACCATTAAGTCACCATAGGTTGATAGATTAGCACTATATTCATTAATCAACATCAAATATCAAACTAATATCACCATTGATTGATAACATCATTAGGGTACTTAGTTGTTAATCACTAGGCTTCTAATTAGGCCAACACCTGACCTAAGGGGTGAATGTAAGTTGACACCCTTGGTCACCACCATCAGTTTTCATGAAGACAACACGATTGGTTGTTGTAATGGTACCACCATCAAGTCATGTGTTTATAGAAGAAATCAACTTTAAACCCTAAAATTGACCATTGGTTGATAGGTGCTTAGCTCCATAGGTTGTCAAACCAACCTGATCCAAGTCATATTATACCTTAGGAATAACATACACATGATCACAGGTTCATCTAGAACTAAAATTAGAATAGGGAACATTATAAAGATCGAAATCCAAATCAAGCATAGCTTTTTAGTGCATGGATCATCATTTTCAAGCAAGAACATGAGCTATCAAGCTTATGGTAATAAATAAATGTGGAGCAAGTTATGGTATAAAACTAGAGTAGTTACGGTATAAAATTCAACTAGAGTAGTTACGGTATAAAATTCAACTATAAGCTATGAACTTGTCCATCTAGCACCTTTCTTCATCAAATGAGCAAACCCTAAGCATAAGGAGCAAAAGAGGTAGGGTTTTAGAGCTTTAGAGCAATTTCTACAATGGAACAGAAAGGTTCTGACCTGGAGAAATATAGGAGGAAGGATAAAAAAGAAATAAATGGAGGAAAGAATGGGATTCTTACTCTTTTAGGTCAAGGTCACTAGAAGGAAGCTTTTTAAACCCTAAAAGGAAGTCAATTGCAACCGTAGATTCTTTTTTCAAGAAGACCCCCTCTTTCTTCTTCCATGGATAGGAAATGTGCAACAGAACATAGGGAGAATCAGGTTCATAGAAGGAGGGAAGTGGTGGACAGAAAATGGATCATTTTGGTGCTTAGGGATAAGTATATGAAGCTTTTAAAAAAAAGTTGAAGTTTTTTTAAAAAATGTTGAAGTTCTAGAATCTTTCCAAATGTCCATGGCCTTAAGCTATTAAGAATATACAAGTACACACACAAACAAATCCCCCACCATCCATAGAGACATGTGTATCCCTCATTTCTTAAATTTCCAAGAAAAACAAATAATTCATTAGTTGATAGCTATTAAAGGTAGCTCATCCATGAAGGGGTAAACCCTAAAATACCCTTGAAGAAAACACCTTCAAACCAAGGATTAAATAGGTTCCCCATGGCTCAAAAAGCTCAATAATGATGAGATAATATCCAAGGAACATAATGAAAGTGATAAATTGCATAGAAAACCTCTCGATTGGGTAAATTGTAGGAAAGTCCAAAATGTGCATAAAATTGCATAACTTGCCCAAACAATGTCTAAATTAGACCAAATTTGAAACTTAAGCTCGTCTTACAATTTCAAATAATATCACAAGGTTATATTAGGGTTATAATAATTCAATTATGATAATTAAGCTTATTCAACTCATTAAGCAAGTTTAGGGGCCTTATAACTATAAACCCCTAACAAGGATTTTGACCCCGAAATCCAAGGTAAACAAAGATGGGTACTTCCTTTGCACCTCATCCTATTAAATTCACTTGGTTAATTACATATCATGGTGATGTCACATCATTCATACATATCTCCTCTTGGGTCAACACAAAAATGCCCACCTAAGAAGACATTCTCAATATGGAATGTAGAAACTTGTTGTGTCATCTATACAACGCTAGTAGTAATGTTCAACTTTAAATTCTAGCTATCGTCCTAAAATTATATATATTGTATCAACACATTACTCAAAAGTCATACTTGCTAGCTTTTTACCAATCATGGCATGTGTCCCATACCATTCCTTGAAGCATAAAAAAAGGTGATGTATCCATCTTTTTTTTAGATACACTGACACTGGAACACTTGTTAGTTCTTTTTCAACATCAAAAGAAATGTTGATGTTGGCACCTTTCATTCCATACAAGGAAACATCATTCCTAGTCAACCTTGTTAGATCAAGGGATCTAGAGAGGGGTGTGAATAGAGCTTCACAATTCTCACAAGACGGATTAGACCTTCAAATTATATTAAGTGCAAAAGCTAAAGTATACAACCAATTTGAAGTCCTAACTAACATGCATAGCAAGGATGAGAGACAATGATAGCAAATACTTAGACAAAGTGGTTTAGAGTGGTTCCACACTTCAAACTAGAAGTGAGTCTGTCCACTACCTAGAGGTGGTTAGTCTCTAGGACTTTGCAATTTTGATACTCTTATATTCATTCATAAGATTACAAGACAAAACCACATTCATCCAAGGACTTAATACTTCAAGCAAGGACCTTCAACCTACTAAAGAAACTTACCCACTTGAGCAAGGAGTCTTCAGCCTTCAACAAGGACTTACCCACTCCATCTTCAAGACTTTGGCCTTCTAGCAATTACCTATCCTTCTTAAACGTCTACCTTGCCTATCTCCTTCACTTGGATATCTTGATCACCATGCTTTCTTCATCCTTGAAGAACAACAACTCCTTCTCCTTCCCATGGAGAAGATCTTCAAGCCTTTTCTTCAAAGAGGAAAGGGGGTAAGAATATGGAGGTGGAGAGCGTTACATGGATACAGGGAATATCTCTCTTACAAGGGATCCTAACTCACTCATATTCACATATTTGAATTGAAAGTAGAGAGAGAAAGGGGCTCAAAGGGTGGAAACATACTCAACTATAGCAAGGACCTTGTATGTAGTGAATTAGAAACCTTGGAATGAACTCCAAGTGGTCCTATTTATAGCTTGGGGTGCCCCTTTGAGTTGGGAAACAATTAGGGCCAAATTATATCTATTTTTTCCCAAGGCAGCAGATCTATTTTCATCCAAACAAGTCACCAATGATTAAAATCACTTTTTCTGCATTTTCTGTATAATGCAATTGGTCGAGATTCAATAAAGGTAACTCGACCGATCGGCTAAAAGACAAACCCAATATTCAAGCCATCAGTCGAGTTTGTCCTGGGGAAACTCAACCGACCAGTGAATATTGCATTTGGTCAGTAACCCGATCGGTCGAGTTCTGTGAATGCACAACTCGACCGATGCACTCTCTAGAAAATTGATCTTGTGGATCGGTCGAAATTGTAACTCGACGGATCAATAACATGTGATCAATTTTCTAAAGTGCTTAAAAATGATTAAAAATTGGTATAAAGTGTCCCGCATATTTTTCTCATCTTATTTACAACTCATATCATCAATACAAGTGATTAAAAAATTCTTCTAAAGTCATTTACATGGATTTCCTAATTAGCACACATGCATAGCTTTTAACTTGAACTTTAACAAGCTAGGGCTTCTGTATTTTGATCTTTTTCATGTACCTAACACCTGAAATCAATCTTGAATACACATCTTAGATACATATGAATGGAATGGTTAAGTCATTATCAAAATATGGACAATGTATAACCTCTAGGTCAACATTCTCCCCCTTTTGACAATGACAAACCATTCCTCAAACATATTGAAAAGGATATAGAAATTATACCTCTGCCTTGTGAATTTGGGGGATCCAAGATTTGAACAATGTGAATTGCTCCCCCTCAATTTATTCTGACTTTAACCTACATAGTTAATCTATCTAAAAAAAGCAATTATAGCATACATGTACTATATGATCCTTTGCAAGTCACATGATAAAGCATATAATGAATAAGAAAAGGATCGAATAAGAAATGAGCAGCAGTATGACAAAGAATAGCAATATGATTGAGTTTCAAGACATTGAAAAACTCTCTCCCCCTTTTGACATTATCAAAAAGTGAGGGGTAGAAGAGAATAAAGGTAGGTCTTCTCCAAACACAATCAAGCAGATATTCAAAACATGCAATCTCATATCATATATTAACCAGAGATGAAAGAAACACACAAGCTAAGTCATAATCAAAATATGGTGAAATAGGGCACCATCTCATAGGATATAACTGATCAAAGAGTAAGAGTGCAGAAAAGATAGATTACAACTCATTAAGCATGTTCTCATAGAAGCAACTACAAGTGAGAAAATGATGAAAGCTAAAAAAATAGTATAGCTCAAAACATGTGCCCAGATGTTTCTAATACAAAATAGCCTAGAAAGATATATATATGATCAGCAAACTAGACTAAAAACTAAGAACATCTAGACATCTAAGCTATCTATGTCCACATCATCATCATCATGAGCTCCATACTCATAGTTCTCGTCTCCATCTGAAGGTGCAACAGTAGTTCCCTCATCACCAAAATCAGCACCAGAGCCATCACCATCATCAGAAGCATTCTCACCATCACCATCATCGCGATCAGCAACAGCAGTCTCAACATCAGCCTGGGCAGACATCTCCTAATCCACGGAAGGACCAAAATTGTGACCGAGCCAACGAGCATTCTGCTCATCCTAAGTCATACCAAGAGCATAGATCTCATTGGCCTGAGGGAAGGAAGGAGTAGAAGTGCCAAGACAAGCAAGCAGAGTGTCCAAGGGGCCAGTACGCAATGATAGGTAGATGGGAGTAGGACCACCAGCAACAGAGGGTGTGGGAGCAGCAGCGGAAGGCTCTGGGTAGGGTAGTAATGATGATATACATAGGAAGCATAATCACTACCGGGGTAAGGCTGGTAGGTGGGGTATGGGTGTGCAAGGGATAAGTTCATGTTTGACATGATTGAACATAAATCCTGGTACAACTGCTCCTAAATTTGGAGGTTGTATGCATGTTGGTGCATTAAGTAGCCCATGAGGGTTTCATTGGATACACGAAACGAGGCATGACTAGGTAGGGGTGGCTAAGGAGGTGGAGCTCAGGTAGAGGTAGAGGCAGGAGAAGAAGAGGCAGAGTCTAAGGGTGAAGCACTGGGTGTGGTGGAGGAAAAGATAGGTATGGATTTTTGAATTGTGGTTTCACTGATATACACTCCCTTCCTGGAAAGCTTGTAGTGGAAGTCAGAGAAGAGTGATTTCTCAGTGGTGAACTGAAGCAGACCACAGATCATGGCTAGATCAGGTGGATGGGTGTCGCATGTGTTCTTGCTGGTGTCAAAGTAGGTCATATGATGAAGAATGTATCTTGACCACTTGACTCCGACATTCTCAAGAATGCAGTACATTATCACTGCAGTGTTCTCTGTAATATCTGTTTGATTTTTCTTGGGATGGATGTTGCAGTTGACCACTAGGGCTAATATACACCTCTTAAGATCAAGGGAGGAGGAGGGTAGGGTTCTCTTCTTCTTATAAGGAACATTGGGTTTCTTTAGGTAGTGATGGATATCAGGAAGAGTGATCTCATTCCTCTTGTAGAAACCCATAGGATCCAAAAGGTCAATATACTCCCCGTAATCCTTACGCCAGGTGTCATTCTCATCATTTCTTGAAAAGAAAACATTCAGGATATCTTCAGATATTTGGAATTTCTTCCCAGCGATCATGGATGTAAGGATCACTTGAGTATTCAACGGAGGTACAAGGGAGTCGTAATTCCAACGCAAGTTTGCGTAGAATTTGTGAACTACTTTTGTGCTTGTCATAGAATTATGAAAGCAGTCACGCTCGACAGCTAGGGCTGATAGGTGATGAATGGCTAGAAACCTCGCCACTTGTCTATGACATATTGATGCCTAGGGCTAGGCTCAAAAAAGGCTCTAAATGGAAAAGAACTCCTAGGAAGAAGGTCCTTATAACTATTTACAGCCTCTATTGAGACAAACATGGTATCATCAAATGGAACCAAGTGAGACGATGAAGAAGATGGTGGTGCATTGCTAGGGGCGGGTCTCTTTCTTCTATGAGAAGCCATGGAAGCGCAAAGAAGGAGAAGAAGAGAGCAAACACACAAAACAAACCACCAAAACTGTTCACACACCAAGGTTAGGTCTGGGGTTGAGAGCTTAGGGCTAAACGAAGGGGAATCGGTTGGGTATTCTCTAGTTGCGAGGGAGAATAGTCGGTCAAACCCAACTTTAGTTGGCTTCAGCTTGCTGATTGATTGAGTTCTGAGGGTCAAAAACTCGACCGATTGGTCCATTCAGAGCAGCTCTCGGCCATGGATTGGTCAAGTTTGTCCTGGAGGATACTCGACCGATGGTCAAACTGATCTAAAACCATCAAACTTAATTTCTAGCCATTTGAATGCTAATTAAATTTATTTTTTAAGTCCATTATGTATAGTGAACATAGGCACATATCATCATCATTGGGTACTATTTTGCGATAAAATAAACATTAGCAAAAAATATCCAAAAACAAGAGAAAAACAAGGCAAATATGAACATGAAAAAGAAATTTTAAGCATATAAGCACTCAAAGATGTTCAAGGTACATGAAAAACATATAGGATAAATGAAAACTAGCTAGAAGGCATATCAAATTCATCCAAAATAGTTATAAGTAATTTTGATCTAATAAAGTTAAATTTCTCTCTAGCTAGAGGTTTGGTGAAAATGTCCGCCAACTGATTTTTTGTGTCCACATGCGTGATATAAATATCCTTTTTGGCAATGTGATCTTGAAGAAAGTGATGAAGAATCTCTATATGTTTAGCTATACTATGCAATATAGGATTACAAGATAGATTGATTGTACTAGTATTATCACAATAGATAGGAGAAGCATCCAAATGTATGTTAAAGTCTTGGAACATTTGCTTTATCCATAGGACCTGGGCACAACAACTTCCAGCTGCAATGTACTTAGACTCGATAGTTGATAATGCCATGGTGCTTTGTTTTTGGAAAACCAAGACACCAAGCATGGTCCTAGGAGGAAGCAAGTGCCACTTGTGCACTTTCTATCAATCAAGCACCCTGCGTAATCAGCATTACTATATACTACAAGAGTAAAGATCCTTGACTTAGGGTACCATAGTACAAATTTTTGGGTTTTGGCTAAGTACCTTTAAATCCTATTAACAGTAGTATGATGTGATTTCTTAGGATTTGATTGAAAGTGAGCACACAAGCCAACACTAAACATAATGTCATGTCTAGAGGCAGTTAAATAAAGTAAACTTCCAATCATATCTCTATAGAGCTTCTCATCAACCTTCTCACCTTAATATTTATCAAGTTTGGCAGTGTTGGATATAGGTGTGTCCATCGGCTTCATGTTCTCCATTCCAAAGCATTTGAGTAGCTCATTGGTTTACTCGCCTTGGTTGATGAAATTTCCCTTTTTGGTTTGCTTGATTTGAAAGCCAAGGAAGAAAGTAAGCCCACCCATCATGCTCATCTCTAACTCACTCTACGTAATAGAACTAAACTCCTTACAAAGATCAAGATTAGTTTTGCCAAATATGATATCATCAACATAAATTTGAATAATAAGAAAATTTCTAGAAGTGTGTTTTATGACATAGCCATTGTCTAACAAAAAGTTCTTTAATTTCTCATACCAAGCCTGAGATGCTTGTTCAAGTCCATAGAGAGCTTTTTTTAGAAAATAAGCATGGTTAGTTAGCCTGTCATTTTCAAAACCTGGAGGGTAAGCAACAAATACTTACTCCTCGATTGTACCATTCAAAAACACACTTTTAACATCTATTTGATATAGCAAGAAATTTTTATAACTAGAAAAAGCAAGTAGCATTTTAATAGATTCAAGCCTAGAAATATGAGCATAAGTTTCATCAAAATCAATACCTTCCTACTGATTGTAGCCTTGAGCCGCTAACCATGCTTTGTTCCTTACCACCTTGCCATTTTCATCAAGCTTGTTGCGGTAGACCCATTTGGTGCCAATGGTTTTTCTGTCACTTGGTCTTGGCACTAGAGTCTACACTCGGTTCTTCTCGAACTGCTCTAGTTCCTCCTTCATGGCTAGGATCCACTTGTCATCTCTAAGAGCTTCCTTGATGTTCTTTGGCTCCAGCTGTGAGATGAAGGCATTGTCTTCTTGTTCTTTGTTGTAGGTAGCTTGTGTCTTCACTCTCTCAAATGGATTACCAATGATTAGCTCTTTGGGATGATTCTTTACGAAGCGAGGAGCGGGATCCTTCTTTTCTTCATCTTCTTCTTCAACCACCTGCTTACCTTTGTTGTTGATGTTGAGGTCTTTTAATATTGTAATTAAGTCTTCTGCAATATCATTATCAATAACATTCTTTCCAATAGCAGGGTTAGATTCAACAAATTTGACATTAATAGATTCTTCAATTTTAGATAGTTTATTATTGAAAACTCTATAAGCCATGCTTGTAGTGTTATAGCCTAGGAAGAAAGCCTTGTATGATTTTGGATCAAACTTGTTGAGATAATCCTTTGTGTTTAAAACAAAACAAGGACATCCAAAAATGTGAAAGAAGTCGATGGATGGCTTTCTACCACACCATAACTCATATGGGGTTTTCTTCAAAGATGGATGTGTAAAAACTCAGTTCTGCACAAAGCATGAGGTGATAATACCTTCAGTCCAAAACTTCTTTTGAGTGTCATACTCTAGAAGTATGGTCCTAACCATCTCCTAGCGACCTATTCTTTCTCTCTACTACTCCATTTTGTTGAGGTGTACGAGGAGAAGACAAATTGTGTGAGTAACCGGATTTTTCATAAAAATGCTCAAAAGATAATTTTCAAACTCTCCCCCATGGTCACTACGGATAGAAACAATCCAGCAAGAAGATTCATTTTCAACTCATTTACAAAAGGTCGAGAAAACATCTAGAGTATCACTTTTAGAAACAAGAAAGAATGTCCAAGTCTAGCGAGAGAAATCACCAATAATCACAAGAAAACACTTGAAACCACGAAGCGTTTGAGTTCTCATAGGTTTGAATAGATCAACATGAAGAAGCTCAATATCTCTTTTGGTACTAAGGACTCCTTTGGATTTGAAGGAGGACTTGGTTTGCTTTCCTTGTGTGCGAGGTTGGCATTCCTCATTCTTTTTAAAAACCAATTTAGGAAGTCCCCTAACTAATTCCTTTTTTCTCAATTTCTTCATTTTATGCATATTCACCTGACCCAACTGGCGATGCCAAAGAGATATATCATTTTTATCCATAACTAATCATCTATCAATTACACACTTTAGAGCATCAAGCAAAATAACAAATACATTACCATTTCTAGTTCCCTTATATATAACATTGTAAGTGAGGGAATCTAGAAGCAAACATTCTAAAGAAGTAAATAGAACAAGATAACCATTATCACAAAGTTGGCTTACACTTATCAAGTTGTGATGTAGACCATCAACAAGCAAACATTTTTAATATAAAGATCACTGCCTACATCACCCTCACGTATTACCTTACCCTTTATGTTGTCCCTGAAGGTCACCGATCCTCCTTTCTTCTTTATGAATTTGTTGAAATGGCTGATTTCACCTGTCATATGCTTTGAGCAGTTACTATCAACAATCCACCTTCTTTTGACCTGCATGAAAGAAGTATGTCGGTGCCCAACTCAAACTTTGGGATCTAGGGTTAGCTTGGGGGCCCATTTCATCTTTGGGTTGGTCCCCTTTGGCTTGTAAGGACAATAAGTAGAATAATGATCATCACATTTATAATGAGCACATACCATTGGGTTCTTAGAGCTGGAAGTCTCTCCATTGAGGAAGAAAGGAGGTTCCACACTCTTCTTCTTACCCTTACTCTTATTCTTGTTCTTACTCTTAGGAGCAGTCCCATCATATCCTAAACCACTAGTACCAATTTGTTTGGTAGAGTGTTCTAGGATAACATTAAGGGATTTCTTTCCCATAAGAAACTTTTGCAAAGAAGCTCTTAATTTTTCATTATCATCACTAAGACTAATGATAGTAGAAAATAATCTAGCAAGATAATCTCTATCACAGGTCAGCCTCTAAGCAAAGGGCGTATGAAAAGAATTGCGTTCTAGAGCAGTGCTAGCTACCTCATTACTTTGCAAGATAGGTCTAGAAGATAGATCATTTACTTGAGCAAGAAACTTAGCATTTTCAGATTTAAGCTATAGAATTTCTCTTTGATAAGAATAAATTTCTTTTCTCCTAGCTTCATCAATGAGGTTAAGTTCTACATTTTTAGTTTTAAGAACATCAATCTCATCTTGGCATTTTTGGTTCTCTTCTTGAACAGTAGCAATGTTCTTAAGGTAGACACCATTCTCAACTTCAACTCCATTGTATTGGAGCTCAAGATCAAGATATTTCCCTTGCAAAGCATCAATACTATCAAGATGTAACTTTTCATTTTGATCTAGAATCTCAATCTTAGCATAAAGATCATCTATAATCTTTCCTAACCTTTTCTTTTTAGCTTTGCATTTAGTAAAAGATAATCGGCTAGCATTATGCATATCAATAAGAGTTTCTTTAGATAACTCATGCAAATTGACTTCATTTACCTCACTTACCTCACTTATCTCACCTACATCATCACTTGTAGAGGCCATGAGATCAAGGTGGCATTTTCTATCTTTAGAGCTTGAAGACCTTGATGAAGACTCCTCCCTAGATGCATGAGCTGCATCCTTGCTTCTTCTTTCTTTCTTCTCCTTTCTCTTGTATTTGCCTTCCTTCTTATACTCCTTGTCCTTCTTATGGCTATTCTTGTAGTGTCTCTTCTTGGCCTTAGGACAGTCACTCTTGTAATGACCTTTTTGGCCACACTCATAGCACCTAGGAGTAGATGAAGGAGACTTCCCTTTGAAGTGTTTGCCTTTGGAGTAGTTAGCTTCGTGCTCATTTGGGCCTTCATCTTCACTTGAGGAAGGAGTAGGGGACCGGAGTGCAAGTTGTTGTTGCCGAACTATGTCTTCAATTTGAGCTTTGAAGGTTGTGTCCTTGATCTTCTTGGACTCCTTCTCTTCTCTCTTTTCTTCTTCTTCTTTCTTGTCAAGCCTTGGTTCATGAGCTTGAAGGTTGCCAACCAGGTCCTCGGTTTCCAAGTCACTAAGCTTGTATACTTCTTCAATGGAGGTCACATTGGGCTCCCATCTCTTTGGAAGAGATCTCAAGATCTTTGAGTTGATTGTGCCTTTGTCCATCACACTACCAAGAGCCGCCAATCCATTGATGATGACATTAAGCCTTGTGTACATGTTAGCCACTCTTTCATTCTTTCCCATCTTGAAGTTCTCAAAGAGACAACCAAGCATTTAGATCTTTGCCTCCTTCACTTGCTCCATTCCCTCATAGGTGACACATAGCTTGTTCTAAATTTCATGTGTGGTGTCCCATGAGGAGATCCAGTTGAACTCAGATGGAGTGAGGGTTGCTAGATGATGCTCATGGCTTTGGCATTGAGTTGAGCTTTCTTCATTTGGGCTTCCATCCATGTAGAGATTTCCCCCTTTGGATCTTCATACTTTAGGTGCACCACCTTACACATCTCATAGCTTACTCATTGAAGGTAGAGCTGCATTCTTCTCTTCAAATAGAGGAAGTTGGTGTCGTCAAAGACTGGATGTTGCATGGAGAAGCTTCCCTCTAGGTTGAGAGATCCAAGTGTTAAATCGCCCATCTTCTCCTACTTGTAGAAGTAGCTTGGATAAGACCTTCTCTGATACCACTTGTTGGATCAAGGGCTCTAGGGGGGTGAATAGAGCTTCACAATTCTCACAAGACAGATTAGACCTTCAAATTATATTAATTGCAAAAGCTAAAGCATACAGCCAATTTGAAGTCCTAACTAACATGCATAGTAAGGATGAGAGACAATGATAGCAAACACTTGGACAAAGTGGTTTAGAGTGGTTCCACACTTCAAACTAGAAGTGAGTCAGTCCACTACCTAGAGGTGGTTAGTCTCTAGGACTTTGCAATCTTGATACTCTTATATTCATTCATAAGATTACAAGACAAAACCACATTCATCCAAGGACTTAATACTTCAAGCAAGGATCTTCAACCTACTGAAGGAACTTACCCACTTGAGCAAGGAGTCTTCAGCCTTCAATAAGAACTTACCCACTCCATCTTCAAGTCTTTGGCATTCTAGGAATTACCTATCCTTCTTGAACATCCACCTTGCCTATCTCCTTCACTCAAAAATCTTAATCACCATGCTTTCTTCAGCCTTGAAAAATAGCAACTCCTTCTCCTTCACTTGGAGAATATCTTCAAGCATATTCTTCAAATAGGAAAGGGGCTAGGAAGATGGAGGTGGAGATCTTTACATGGATACAGGGAATAGCTCTCTTATAAGGGATCCTAAATCACTCATATTCACGGATTTGAATTGAAAGTAGAGAGAGATAGGGGCTCAAAGGGTGGAAACACACTCGACTATAGCAAGGACCTTGTATGTAGTGAATGAGCAACCTTGGAATGAACTACAAGTGGTCCTATTTATAGTTGGGGGTGCCCCTTTGATTTGGGGAACACTTAGGAAAGAATTATAGCCATTTTTTTCCAAGGCAACAGATCTATTTTCGTCCAAGCAAGTCACCAACGGTTAGAAGCACTTTTTCTACATTTTCTGTACAGTGCAATCGATCGAGATTCAATAAATGTAACTCGATCGATCGGCTAAAAGACAAACCCAATATTCAAACCATCGGTCGAGTTTCAACTGGGGAAACTCGACCGACCAATGAATATTGCATTCGGTCAGTAACCCGATCGGTCGAGTTCTGTGAATGCACAACTCGACCGATGCACTCTCCAGAAAATTGATTTAGTGGATCGGTCGAGATTGTAACTCGACCAATCAACAACCTGTGATCAATTCTCTAAAGTGGTTAAAAAGTGATTAAAACATGGTATAAAGTGTCCCACATATTTTTTCTCATCTTAGTTACAAGTCATATCATCAATACAAGTGATTACAAAATTCTTCTAAGGTCATTTAAATGGATTTCCTAATTAGCACACTTGCATAGCTTTTGACTTGAACTTTGACTGGCTAGGGCTTGTGTATTTTGATCCTTTTAATGTACCTAATACCTAAAATCAATCTTGAATACACATATTATATATAAATGAATGGAATGGTTAAGTCATTATCAAAATATGGACAATGTATAACCACTAGGTCAACAAACCTTGTTAGGGGTGAAACAACAACACTATCTTCACCTTACTAGCATATGCACAACCTACTTAGAAGACATATCATGATCCCATACAGACACTTAATCAACCCCATCTCACTCTTGTTCAACTTGTCTCATAGCTATTATTGCTTCAGCAACCCTAAGGTTTTTGAAGTCATATTGATCATATTTTTTACCATATTTGAAATTCTTTAACATGTCATCATTCAAAGCTTGATATAACTTGTATGACATGACTGGAACACTGTTCCACCTATTCATAAATTCTATTTGTACATTGGTTAGTCTAAAGGACATAACTCTAGACTCATCATGGACATGTGAATTATGTCATTCAATCTAACTCTTATGCATTGATATTTGATCATAGGTGTATCTTAAAGGAACACGATATTACATATCTAGTGACCAAAAAATCATCTATCATTGATAGTGGTCTTACCCATCTATCACTAAACCATACACAACATTATAGAATCACTTTTGTTTTTCCTTCCAAACAACATTTAGACGATCATCGTCAACTTTCTCTCTTCCTCTCTTTAAGGGGGAGGAATACTTGATCACATACTTCCCATACTATGATACATCTTGGATACTAGGATTCATTACCTTGGTATCCACCTCATGTTCTACAAGGAACTCACATCCGTATATCACCTACTTTTACCAACATAATAAATTTCAAAACATATAAGAGGAGTCTCCCAAATGATTGGAAGGCTCAAAAGCAAACTCATCACAAACGTTATGATCTTAGAACAATAGTCCAAGAAACATTATACTATAATAAGCTATCCACCCTCATGTTTGCAGAGAATCCACACGTGCCAAGTGGCAATAATCCACTTGAAAGTTGTACCCTAGAAAGGAAAGACACAAAGGGAAACACACATCCCATACTATAGTAGTATTTTTCAAGGGTCACTAGCAAAAAGCTAACCAATTCTATTTTCATTATGCAGGTTACAACTTCTTATGTATCATTTTACCTTTTACATTTAGGATTCCTTGCCATTAGCATAGGAATCATCATGATTAACATATCCCATTACTCCTTCCTTGATGACTTTTTATCCCACTAGTGTAGGTTCTCTTATTTTATTTTGTTTTTGAACCACTTATCAACATGTAAATAGTCATATTCTTCATTTTCTACATTAAACAAGGATCATATCCCTTAATTTCTTTCACATGCCATGTTGATTTTACATTAACATTTTCTTACACACGAAGGTTGGTCTGAGATTAACTCAGCAGGTAATGACTAAGGATTGTACATAAGAGAGATGTTAAGATCTAGAGGTGATGGGAAAAGTCTTCCCATGGGTGTAGACCCATAATGGAGATGTTCATGGTGAGGAGTTATGTGAAGTATGTTTCAACTTAGATTGGAAAGAGTGATGGCGATGTGTGATGCACCATCTCTACTCTTGGAACGGGATAAACTTTGTATTTGGACTGCAACCAAATCCCTATTTCATGTTGTTATGAGTGTGAGAGACAGGACATAATGCATGCCATATACTAAGGATAAAGGTGATATGAGTTGAAACCCTTCTACAATGGTCGAGGATGGAAGATGTACCACACTTTTTGAAAGTACGTGGGATAGATGGTTGAAAAAGCAAAGATAATAGAGGTAATATGAAGACGTACCTCTCTGGAAGTAGTGTGGAATCTATGAGTCACTAGTTTGGGTTTGATAACAAAGATGATGAGCTCAAAGTTTTCTTGACTCAGTTAGACCTAAACTCGAGATGAGGAACATGAGTGGAGTATATGAGGTTCTATGTCTTCACCATCACCTAGAACTTAAGGAAGCTTATGTGGTAATAGATACTCTTAACTGAGATATAGCTCAGGTATACAGTTGTTTGTCATATCTAGTAGAGAGGTTGGAAGAGGTTGCTAGGTGAACCATACGGTCGTTAGAAGACTAGACCTATATGGCTAACTTTCATATACAATTAGACTCATTGGTCAAGTTGGTGGTTGCTCAGTCAGCCATCCTAGGGCTTTATGAGATAAAAGGGTTTTATAAAAACCTCAGACACACCTCTCAGGAAAGGTAGGTGGTGAAATCCACTTTTAGAATATTTTAGGGTTTCTGAGGATTCGCCCTGGGAGAACAATGTTGTGCTAGAAGCTCATGCTTCTATGTACGGTGTACACCTTGGTACCACCAAGATGGTTAGAGTTTGCAGTGGTACCTTGAAGGCTTGGAATGAGGAAGGATAGAGAGATGCATGTGGCCAGTTGCCATACATGCCAGAGGGTGAAGGCCGAACACCAGTAACTCAGTGGATTGCTATAGATAATGAGAAGTCCCTGAGAGAGAATGGGAGCAGATCACCATGGACTTTGTGGTGGGACTCCCCTGGACCAGGAAATGTCGTGATGCAATATGGGTTATGGTAGATCATCTTACCAAGTTGACCTAATCCCCTACCTAAGAGAGAGCACTGCCAGTGTTACCTATCTGGTTGAACTATATATATGAGAGAGATAGTTCAACTATACCGTGATCTGAGTTCAATATCTTAAGCATGACCTCAAGTTCACTTCCATGTGGTGGAAGTAGGTACATGAAGAACTCGATGCTAGATTGAAGTTGAGTATAGCATATCACCCCTGACTGATGAACAGTTAAGAGAGTATGATCCAGACTTTAGGGGGTCTAATGAGAGCATGTGTGCTCGTTCAGGGTGATTCGTGGGAGCAATTTCTGCCCCTAACAGAGTTTACTTATTATGATAGCCACCATAACTAGTATATGATAGCCACCATAGCTAGTATTGAGATGTATGAAGCTCTGTGTGGGAGGTCATGTGGGTCGCCACTTCACTAGGATGATGTCAGTGAGAGGACCTTGTGAAGTTCATAGAAACTACAGTGTATGTAGATGAAGTCACTTTGATCGAGCAATGGCTGAGGAAGCCCAGGATCCACATGAGTCGTGTGCTGATGCGAAGCAGACTGACATGCAGTTCACTATGAGTGGATATGTGTTATGAAACCCGACCCCTCTGAGATGTAGATAAGAAAGGTGAGTCCCTGATACATGGGTCCATTTGAGATGGATTGGTGGAGTTGCTTATGTTTAGCCTTACCCCCGTTAGGATAATATGATGTCTGATGTGTTCCATATGTCCGATCTAGAGCATTATGTGATGTACCTGAGCCATGTGTTGAGAAATGAACCTATTAAGCTTGAAGGGAGGCTGTCATATCCTGAGTCACCTGTGAGAATTCTAGATATAAAGGTAAAAGAACTCGGATGTAAGAATATAAGATGATAAAGGTTCTTTGGAAGCACCATGGAGAGGATGAAGCCACATGGGAGACAATGATGGACATGGGAAAGTTTTATCCTGATTGTTTTGTATGTTTCATGGAATTTTGAGAGAAAAATTCCTATAAGAGGGGAAGGATGTTACAACCCCAATTTTTGGGTTCATATGGTTTGAGATGTAATTTCTCTAATAAATGTATTACCATGGGAATTGTATGCTTTATGTGTATTGAATGGATTTCATTTGCAATATTTCCTTTGTGCATGTGATTTCGTGGATCATAATGTGTCAACGAGTCCAAGATACTAAAAAGGGAAAGAAAATTGAAGGAAATCAAATAATGCATAAATAAAAAAGGGAATTGAGATAATCATGAAAATATGGGAAATATGTGGAAAGATGTGCGATTGACTCATCATGGATGAGATTTTGAATCCACAAGGTTTCTATGGATAAAAGGAATCCAAATAAGGAATATAAAATAATAAGAGAGAGAGAAAATGTGCATAAAATATGCCTTAATAAGTGATAACTTGCATATAAATAAAAGTCTATCATGCTTTCGTATTTGAGTCGCAAACTTGGCACGCAATTAGTTTTAGTCATTATGGACAAAATTTGGGATCAAACGGGTAAGTGGTTTAGGAGATATGAATTTTTTAAGAATTCCTAAGGTGAGAGGGATAAGAAAGCAATATATTAAATGTCACATAGATTTTCCTTTTTGGAAAAGGATTTTTGCAGATTTTGTATATGGCGTGTGTTTTGGTAGCCCTTGGATCAGTAATCGATGGATGGTAAGCCATCTTCTACCTCTTGAGAGGTTGAGGCAAATCTATAAATAGTAAAGCCTCCTTTCCTTCTCCGATTTTCTTCACCTTAATCAGTCTAGATAGAATTAAACTCTCCCATCAAGTTTGGGAGGTAATTCTGAACTCAAATAACCCTGGCTTGCTTAGTTTTTGGGAGGATTTGAGAAAGTTACCAAATCATTTGGGAGTCACACTCTAATAGTTGTCGGCCACGCTAGCCACACCTATATAAGGTGTTGAAGTCCCCTCTCAGTGGGGAGAGACCGGGATAAGAGATCCCCAGGATGCGAGGGAAGCCCTCCCTACTGCCAATTCCATAGTGGGGACCATGGTTTGGCTCCCTTGGCATCGCAGTACCCTGATGCCAATCGGTCTTCTCGACCCAATGGTCAGGTGTGCCTTGGACAAATCTGGGAGTGCCAATGACTTTGTATGGTCTTGGCAGAGATATGGCCACCTTAGCTTGGTCTCCAACACCCTAGAGCCCAGAGTCAACGACCTGGTTGAGCATGGTGGGGCACTTCTCGCAGGAGGCAAGCCTTCGTGAGGTAGATGATGAGAAAGGAGGAAAATACCTCCTTGCCCTCGGCATTTGTGAAGGAAAGAAAGCATACAAGTGTATTTACCCCTTAAAACGAGGTCAGTGCTGACTTAAAATCTAAGGTATTTTCCACTGACATGTCAACATCCTATTGCTAGTTATTGCTTACCTTGATTATTTTCTAGAAATTAATGGTAACTTGGATCAAGAGATGTAATATATGAATTTTGATCAGGAGAACTCGAGGAATTCAATAAAAATATAATTGAAGCTTGAATCTGTTCACAATTCAAAAAGTGATTAAAGTTGCTAACCTTAATGCTTTATAATGAGGAAAACCCCTAATTTGATGATTCTAAGGAATTGATATGAGTAATATGGATAATCTATGGACATATTAACCTATTGTTAATAAAAATACAGTTTGATGTCTAAGTAGAAGATCCATGTGTTTAATAACCTAATTTAGGGTTTTATGTGTTGATATGCATTAATGGGCTTAGAAACCCTAATCTAGATGTTAATGGTTTTTAATGGGATATATTTCGAGATCCTTTGGATAACATGATATTAAGTTAATCCTAAGACAAATTTATGGAAAGAAGTCTTTAGTGCAAATAGGTGGATAATTAGGGTTTTGAACCTAGAATAGTTTTTTTAGGGTTTTGTGGACATAAAAGAGGAAAGTTGTAAATAGATATAGAGAAACCCTAAGGAAACCCTAATTCAACCTAGAAACCCTAGGAGGGATTCCCAAGTCAATAAAGGAAGTTCATGATGAGTATGTCATAATCAGGTGTTACATATATTTTTAGGATCAAGGTAGCTTGATTGGTTGCTTATCTTTCTTAGATATCTTGCTTATCTTGACTCATAATCAAGATTGTGGTTACACTTATGACTAATCGCTCTGGTTTCACAGTGATTTCCAATGTTTTACAACATGTTTGAAATTAACTACTTGGTTGACATTTGTTTCATGCAACTATAAAGTGATTATGACTATCACCATAACTATATGTGCATGACTATCTCAGATCTTAGTTCTCCTTTGTAGCTTTGATGATGATGAGATGGATGACTGAGTACATGGTCTACCCTTGGGGTAGGATCATCAGGTTATCATGAGTCGATGTGTTGGTCTACTCTTGGGTAGGACCATACCACTACACAGTCTAATGTAGTGATCTACCTGTATGGTAGGATCATGGGGGTTATTACAGATCTACCATTTGAGAGAGGTAGTATCCATGTCCACTGTAGGGACAACACAGAGGCAAGGATATGTAGGGATTGAGTAGTTATGCTTAATACATAAAGTTTGATTTGTTAAGCAATAATTTGATTGCATTATGTTGTTACAAATAGATGCTAGATTTTGGTTCCCCCACATACCAGTATAATTCATTATACTAACCGACATTTTGTCTGTCAGTGTTTTAGGAATATCTAAAATTGGATAAATAGTAAAGTGGAACTTGTGAAGAATAAAGTTAAATCATAAAGGAGGATTTAGTTAGATAGAACTCTATAGTGGGTAGAAGTTTCAGATTCCTATTTCTTTGAAAGGTATGCGAAAAGTAATTTTTTATCCTATTTTTAGCTTAGTGTTTGGTAGAACTTATTAATTATTTTTTATTTTTTGCAAAACCATTGATCCTATTTTGGGATAGCGGCTCTGACTTCTTGGTCTTCCTTAATTGGGGGTTATCGGGAAGTGGGTTCATTACAATAACTCCCGTGGTCTTCATCTCCTTCCTCACGAGTGTGCTTCTACCTTGCACTTAGCCGAGCCAAATGGTGAGTTTACTTTTCACTTCAATGCTTTAGTGAGTCGTGCAATTGTGCAAGCATCTCCACCAAGTTCCGTCAAACTCATTGGTGCCCCTAAAACTGTTAGTGGGCAAGGGTAGAAGGAATATGATTTAGGTTTGCTGGTGGTGCCCACAGTGTCAAAGCTTCAGCGATGGCATGAAAACCACAGTCAGGCATGATGAGAAGGATGGTTACAAGTTGATAAACTCCTGGTGACCCTCTAAGCAAATCACGGATCTTAGGACTACTGTCCTTGTTCAGGACTAGCCCAAGGGTTTGCTAGAGGCCTCTATGGTCGAGGGATAGAGGCAAAGAAGGTGATGGTATTGTGATGTTCTTGGAGCATTTTGAGGCTTCTAAATGTGTGTCCTAGTATCGAGAAGGGATTCCAGATCTACATATATATAGTATCTGGTTAACATGGTTCGAGTTTGTTTTAAATGGAGTTTTAACTCCAGTGAGGATTTGGGGGAATCCCAATATCACACCAAAATTAGGGAAACTAGGGCTAGGCAGATCAAATTTTGTCTCACGAATTCAATGGGATTGTTTCCTGGTGTGGACATGGTTCAGAGAGGGAGGGAGAAATCAAATGGGGTAGGATTTATTGTTGCATGATATGTCCTTTTATGGTTGGAGGTAGGAGATGATTTGTGAATCATCCGATCCTAGATCCAAAGGTCATAATTACACATGACATGTCCTGAAGGAGTTGCCTATCAACACTATAGTGGCCCCTTTAAATCGGTTTCCAAAACAGCAACATATTCAATTATTGCAAATAAGTCCCTCTCCCTTTCAATTTTCCCCTGCCTCTAGGAACATACTTTTACTATAATACTTAGAGGGATACTCACTAATAACCTTTCCATCCTATATCTATTTTTTAGGATTTATTGGTATAACTTTCATTACTGAAACATTCTATTTTAGCATATCCTTAAATTAATTACCCACTCCACATGGAAACTCCTTTTTCTCTCAAGATCTAGGTCTCTCTTAGTTTTGATATTATCTTCAAGTATACCTAAAGTCAGACCAAGATATTATTGCTTGATGCCTCAAATATTATGTTGCTACTCATGGTTAGATAATTACTCCATCAATTATCTGAATCACCAATTATCTTAGAACCTTTTGGAAATTTGTCTATTATTCCATATTTCTATATTGTAACAACTCATAAAGCCATTATTCTTTATTTATGCACAAATTCTTTTTATTTCTTTAACTTTTTCTACAAGGACCTGTTTACAAAACAAATAGTCTCATGGGCCTCACTTGGGTCGTAGGTTGCATCCATGCCACAAACTGGATGGCTTTATTATTCTATCAATAATATAATTAGGAAATTTACTCATCAATTTAAGCCTTAAATCAGATTCACCAAATTTTAGGGTATTACATCAGTAGTTTGTACTAATTGATCCACGATCGTACATTATATTGATAAATTGATGAATGTGTAGTCATCTATTTTATAACTTTGTTTAGATCTTTTCTTAAGGCATAGTGTTGTTATTTACCAGTTTTATGATTTAATTACTTGACATTTTCTTTTGTATCCTAAATCACATTTTTATTAGATTTTCTAGCCTTTTGCAGGACTGTATCTATTCGCTCCAAAGATCAAGAACCCCTTGGAATATCCCATGATAAGAAGATCACAGAGGCTTCAATAGAATATAGTCTCCTAGAAAACCAACTGGTTGACTGACATGTCCAGTCAACCAACTCACAAGTAAGATTGGAGAAATTGTGAACTTTCAACTGGTCAAATCACCACCCACATGACTGAATCGGCATAAAAAAGAGGGGGCTTCCAGACACTCGAATCAGTTGATTCACATTGAACTGATCAAATAATTTGCCTATTCGCGTAATCATGAACTCCCCCATTTGATCGATTACACCCCCAACGGATCAACTGACCTGCATACAAACTTGAGCATCGAATTACCCTAGTTGACCGACCCTCGGTAGATCGATGGACATGGAGGACCTAGTCTTTATAGCTACTGCCAAGATGCACTTTTAGGGTTTTCTGGTCACATTCCATACCTAGAAAAGGAAGGGGTAGGTCAAACACAAAGGTTATCATACCCTATCATCTCATATCCTCCTTTGGGTGTATTGTTCATGAAAAGGAGAGAAGAACTTTTCATATTCATTACAGTGACTGCCAAATTGGTTTTAGACTCTACCAAAATGACTCCTCCTATTCCTATCTATACCTTTGTGCTTAATCTAACTATGAGCAAGTAGATATTATCATTGGGGCATGGGGTGTAGCCTACAACGCATACCTTTGTTCTAATTGATATTGATTCTAAGAATCTTGTTGTTAGATGTGCTCTATTGATCTATGCACTTGTTCTTTGGTTCAATCAATCATATTCTTGTGGTTATAATATTGGGTGAAGAGATCACTGATCCTAAGGATAGAATGTTGAATGAACACATAGAACTACCAATGAGATCTCAGATGGAGTTATATGATTGGTCTATCATTTTTCTTGTCAATATAATCTTGAGTGAGGAGATCCAGATGAAGCATGTGGAATTTTGGAAGAGATCTTAGATACAGTTTCACTGGATGATTGGACAAAGAACCATAAATATTGAGATCCCAAGTTTGTGGGGAGTTTGATACTTTGATATTTTTGTTGTGGTAGGACACAAGTCCGCTAGGCCCTAATCTGATGTACTCAATTCAAGGAGTTGAATCTATTGGAATAACTATGCATGCTATGGTGGCAAACCTTGGACCCCCAGTATTTATTATTAATTGAATTATCTTTTATTTTAATCAATTTTCTTCTAAATTCTTCCATTTTAGATGTAATTATTCTCAAACAATTAGATTTTAATGTTGTTCTTAGTAATAGGCTCGAAATAAATCTTTATCATGTTGTCTCATGGGTTTGACCCTTCTCTGTACTACATTTAGCCCATCCTCTTATGGGCAATTTGATTGTTTTTTGTTAAGGTCAAACTCTAGGGAATCATCTTCCTTAGTGAATTTGATGTGCATATGACTCTCATAAATATTTGGTGCTATTGACATGTACAAGGGAATTGCTTTTGTACTCCATTACTTTGAATAATTAGGATTTTTTCTTTTCAAAATGATAATCGCTCATATTCACTTCAACTTATTTTTTTTCTAAATCTCAACATTGTTTGATCTCGTTTCAAGTACTAATGATATATGTAACATTCACAAAGTTTCCATACTACATCTATATTTGATCCAGATATCAATAGAATTTTTCATTTCCTAAACATGACCCATCAAAATAGAATGGATGAGGAAGAAGTCAACTGTCAAATGGAATTGGCCCTTGCGGCACAAAGATAGGTCATAAGAGCTGAGACAAGAGCATTCATGGATTCTGAGAGAGAAGCCTGAGATGCTACATCATAAGAAGTAGGGTGGCAAAAGAAACATAAGGACTTCTCAGTCCCTAAAGACGCAAACAAACTAATTCCATCATGACCCCCTATCACCGCTCCACTATTTGAGATCTACACCCAGTGGATCAGCATGCTTCAAATTAGTGCATTTACCGGAGGAATAGGCAATCATTGTAAAGGCATTTCTAGCACTTCTCTGACCTATATGCCTTACATAAGATACTAGACCCCTATAAGGACATCGTAAAACTGTGGGTATTCAAATCTTCAATAACTAATCAAGCAAGCAGTTGGTATGATGTTATAAAGGGAGACCACATCACCACCTAGGGAAGTCTCCAGTCCAAGTTCCTTAAGAAGTACTATCCCCCATACCTCACCTATCAGATCAAGGGACAAATCACATGGTTCACCATGGTTCTATTCGAAACCTTGGCCGAAGCCTAGGAGAAATTTGAAGAGATCCTTCTCTATTGCCCACATCATAACATCTCTGAAGAGCAGTTGATAGAGACCTTTTACTAGGGTGTTTATGACAACACCAAGACCTTCCTTGACACCTCATATTGAGGTAAATTACATTCCAAAACTTTGGTAGTGTCTGGGAGGTTGTCAAGAAAAGTTGAAAAGACAAGCATGGGGCATAGTGGCATGCTCAAAGTAGCTAAGGACAAAGATAGTTCTGAGCTTAGATCCATTGTTGAATCCCTTAATAAGATCACCTTGAAGCAAGACTACCTAAAGTCCTTCAATGCCTATGAAAGAAGAGGACAACTATAGCATCTATAGAAAGTAAAATCTATAGTTCTCTTCTTCCAGACTTGCAAAGGTCATGACCATTCTACTCTGCAATGTCAAAACATTTGTAACATCATGGTGAACAATGGTCCTGTACAATCTAAAAGTTGAACCATAGATAGAGGATCTAGACTCCATCTATAGCCAATCGTAATACAATGACAACCAAAGTCATGGTCCTTCAAGGTTCTAGTACAATAACCAAAAATACTCTAGGAACCAAAGCAATTGTTGGGAACAACCATTATCTAAATCAAGTCCCAGTTTTCAAACAACTTGGCACTTTTTCCTCTAATGATTATTGACTTTCTACTATAGAGAAGATCCTCCAATTCCAGCAATCCATTATTTCTAGTCAGCAAGCTTATCAAAAATCCATTGATTCCCAACTGACTCAAGTGACTGCATGTTTGCACCCTCCTGTAGGAGTTTTTATAGGGAATTTGAAACCTAATCCAAAGCACATAGCACAACTTAAGTTCTGATAATTTTATCTGGCACTGCCCTTCTAGAGAAGGTGAGCCCTTCTATTAAGACAGTCGACCAGGCTGGTAAGGATGATGCAATTATCATCTAAATCATGATAAAAACTTGACCAAAAATTTCCACACATACATCTAATGTTTCTATATACAAGTTGTGTGTTCTATACCAAGGTCATCTAAATCAAACCCGATTGGATTCCAAGTGTAATAAATCTATTGAAACTATGAAATAATTTTATATTAATATCCCATTACCTGCTACCATGGCCAAAATGTCTCATTGGACTAAATTCTTCAAAATCTTGTTTAATCACAAATACATAATTGAATAATTTGAAATGCTAAAATTTGCAAGAAGATCAATATCATTCAGATCAATATCATTTATATTAATATGCCTTGCAAGAGAAAGGAACCATGGTCATTTAGGATTCCATGCTCTATAAGTGGTTTTACCAACCAAACAAGTCTAGCTGATCTTAGAGCTAGAATCTATCAGACCTCTTAGATTATAGAGGAGACTTAGCCTTACTGATGAATGACCCACTAGGATAGTTTTCTAGCTTGTTGTTGCTCTTTCAACAAGAAATTTAGTATCATTGAGGATATAATGATTAAAGTTGGAGAGATCTACATCCCCTATGATTTTGTAGTGTTAGACATTAAGGAAGATCATCTCTACCCTCTTGTTTTTTATAGGTCATTCCTCACCACTACCAAGGCCTTTATTGATGTTAAAGCATGACTTCTAACCCTATGCATGAGAAATCAGTCTCTTGATCTTCAAGAACTTGGAGGTTCCACAAAATACACTAAAGAAGAAGAATCATACTTCCTTGACTGTATTGATCGATTTACTCTAATGTAGAAACAACATTTACCCTCAAAAGCCCCATCAATGACTTAGTCAAGTGTATCCCTAGAAGATGAATATGGTGCAAATAAGATTGAGAGTGTACCTATCTAATCCATTACAAAAGAAAGATCACCAAAAATAGAAGAGACACCCCTTCCTCTTATTTTTCACTCCCTCAATACACTCCCCAAGTGCTCAAGATCCATCTTGTCCCCTAGAACATGTTTACCTACAGGCCCCAATGACACACCAGATAGTTCCCTCTCTCTTTTCACCTCTCCTTAGCAAGTTCCAATCTATATGTACTACCATATACCTCATGAATTGACAATACCATATGTCAATCAAGAAGAATCAATTAAGGACTTAGGTTGTGAATTTTCCAAATACCAACCTCCAGATCGGATCCCCATAGATGCTAGTGACCAACAAGATGGGATAGCCATGCATTTAGTGAACCTTAATCCTGCACCACCTCAGTATTATCATGTTGATGATTCTCATATCCCTTGTGAACTCATCATCATACATCAAACAGTGGAAATCGACCTTGTATAACTCCAATCATTTCATGTGATATTCTGAAATATGCTACACCATTTGTGGTAGGTTATAGGAAGCAAGTATCCAAGCAAGGATAACAGATTGGCTAAAAGGGAAACAACCAAGACAATATAGTAATCCTTCTAAAGCTCCAGTCACCACTCCTTCAAGGTGCATAATAAAGTGTCAGGCCTTCGACATTAAAAAGGGCGCTTGTTGGGAGGCAACCTAGCAATTGTCTTCCCTTCATTCTTAATTTAGGATTTACTTGGGATGAGCAGAATTCTAAGTTTGGGTTGGAGGGGGTGGTATGTAACCATTCCACCCACTCCATTTTCTCTTATTCTAGCATTTTTAACATGTTATTTCAGTTTGCATATAATTTAATTCTAATTTTTTATTTTACCCTTTTCTTACATATTCTATTGCCTTTACTAGGTCAGCCAGTTGTTTCATATATGTGTGTTTTATCAATGAACCACTTCAATGAAGTAAATTATATTGTAACAAACTCATGAACAGCCATTGGGAGAACTCATCTGGTCACCTAGGACCTTAAGTAGCATTGCTCATTGGAAAAGATGGCAAGCCATAATAGATTAATAGAATCAAATTGCAATGGGTCTTTACTTATTGTGTAATAATTTGTGAAGTTTTTTAACTATTGCATGGTGTAGAAAGAATTGACATGATGTTATGATGTTCCCAATGCGCTAAATTCAAAATACAAGATGCACAAGTTGTTACAACCTTGATTTTGCTTATATGGTTGTAAATGCATTTTTTCCAAAAAAAAATGTACATGTATGAAATTGTATGATTTATGTTGAATAAATGGGTTTCTTTTGAAATATTTCCTTTGTATATGTTATTTCATGGATCCTAATAAATTAGTGAGTCTAATATGATAAAAAGGAAAGAAAAATAGAAGAAATCAAATAATGCATAAAAAGGAAAAGAACTTAAGATAATGATGAGAATTATGTAGAATTCTCTAGAAAGTTCTATTATTGACCATTATGAATTAGGTTTCGAATCCACATGGTTTCTAATGGTAAAAGGAATCCAAATAGAGGAAATAGAAGAGAAAGAGAGAGAAAATATGAATAAAATATGCCTTATTAAGAGATAACTTGCATATGAACCAAAGTCTCTCATACTTTCAAATTTTAGTCCCAAATAATGCATACATGTAGTTTAAGTCATAATGGACTTTCCTTTAAAATTTGGGATTAATTGGGCATGTGGTTTGGGAGATACAATTTTTGTAAGAATCCTTAAAGTGATGGGATATCATTAAATGTCACACATATTTCATTTTCCAAATAAAATTAGGATTTGCACGTGGGATGTGAGCCATTGGATCTAGAATCCAATAGTACACATGGATCTCCTAGATTGAGTTATATTAGGGAAGGAGCATGAGAACGAGATCTTAGATCTCAAATTTCACGCAAACCAACACATGTGCATGTAAGGAAATAGCTTAGAAAGACTTGGGAGAGAATTTTGAGCCAAACCAACCTAGGTTTAAGCTGGTTTGGGGGACTCGGGAAGAAAAGCCCAATCTGATAGGGAATCCTATCGTCGACGAGGGTGGGAAACCCTGATCGGGATGCCCACACCTATAAATAGGGCCCCCCTCAAATTCGCCCAAGCATCCCATATGCAAATGACCTACTTTGATCCCTTATCTCCCCCTCTCTCGATAGCTTGCTCTCCATCGTGATTTCAATAGTGGCGCTACCGTAGTAACACACGTAGAACGAAGGAGGAGAAACGAGGAAAGGATGAGTCTGCCCTCAGCTACGAAGCGGACCAAGGAGGATAGAAGCGACCTTTCACCCTAACTTGACACTCGGCTCACGTGGGACGTTCCTCGCCATGGCGTGAGGCAGTTGGTGGAGCCTAGTCTGTGTAGATTTCCTAGGTAAGGGTTATTTTGCTTACGTGCGTGTTTGTATTGGTCCATAGTAGTTAATTTTGAGAAAATTCTAGGAAATCATAGGATAACCGAATAATGGCATATGATATATGAAATTGATTAGAAAAATACAAGGAATCCAATAAAAATAGAATTGAAGCATGTTTCTACTTGCAATTTGAAAAGTGTATAAAGTTATCACCTTTAATGGTTTTATTAATAAAAAAACCCTAAGATTTGATGGTAATTAGATCTAGTAATGTTTATTGGATATTTTGAGCAAATATTAACATGTTGTTAATAAAAGGAAGATTTAGATCCAAAAAGATGATCTTTGTGCATAATTAGCTTAATTTAGGGATTCCATGTATGTAAAAGTGTATTAATGGGCCTAGAAACCCTAATTTTGGTAATTATGAGTTTTAATGGTTTTTATTTCAAAAATCATAGGATAGAGATATGATGATCCTAAGACAAATTGAGAATAAAAGATCCTTAAATGGATAATTTGAGTAATTAGTGTTTTAATGAGTAGAAAAGTTGTTTTAGGGTTGGTTGACCGAAAAAGGATAAAGGTTGAGAAATAGATCTAAGAAACCCTAATGACCCCTAATAAGTCTTAGAAACCTTAGAAAGGAGTCCCAAGTCAGTAAGGAGTTGTTTGGGATGTGATTGTGATGATAAGGAATGCTTTTTAGGATCAAGATTTGCTTGATTGTTTGCTTAACTTGCTTGATTGGACTTCTTGATTGGATTGGATATATTGATTATATTTGATACTTCAAAACATGTATGTGGTTATTCTTATGGGTAATTTCCTTAGTTTCACAGTGATTTTTGAGGTTTCACCGATTGCTTGCAATTAAATGCTTGGATGAACTTCATTTCTTGCAACTATAAAGTGATTATGGCTATCACCATAGATATGTGCATGACTAGCTCAGGTTCTAGTTCTCCTCTATAGCTTTGAGTACATGTGAGAGATGGATGACCTAGCTATTGGTCTACCCTTAGGGTAGGATCATCAGGTTATCATGAGTCGATGTTTGGTCTACCATTGGTGTAATACCCCTAAACTTGCTTAATGAATTGAATAAGATTAATGATCATAATTGAATTATTATAACCCTAATATAACCTTGTGAGATTCTCTGAAATCATAAGACAATCTTAAGTTTCAAATTTGGTCCAATTTGGACACTGTTTCAGCAAGTTATGCAATTTTATGCACATTTTGGACTTTTCTACAATTTACCCAATTGAGCGATTTTCTTTGCAATTTATCACTTGCATTATATTCCTTGGATATTCTATCATCATTCTTGAGCTTTTTGATCCATGGGGAACCTATTTAAACCTTGGTTTGAAGGTGTTTTCTCTAGGGGCATTTTAGGGTTTACCCCTTCATGGATGAGCTACCTTTAGTAGATATCAACGAATGAATTATTTGTTTTTCTTGGAAATTCAAGAAATGAGGGATAAGCATGTCTATATGGATGGTGGGGGAGATTCTTGTGTGTGTGCTTCTATATTCTTAATAGTTTTAAGGCCATGGACACTTGGAAAGATACTAGAACTTCAACTTTTTCTTTTTCTTTATCTTAAAGTTTCATATACTTATCCCTAAGCACCAAAACGATACATTTTATCTCCACCACTTCCCTCCTTCTACAAACCTCATCCTCCCTCTATGCTGTTGTGAATTTCCTATCGAAGGAAGAAGAAAGAGGGGACCTTCTTGGAAAAAGAATCTAGGGTTGCAATTGACTTCCTTTTAGGGTTTAAAAAGCTTCCTTCTAGTGATCTTGACCTAAAACAGTAAGAATTCCCTTATTTCCTTCATTTATTTCTATGTTATCCTCACTCCTACCTTTTTATAGGCCAGAATCCTGTTGTTCCATGGTAGAAATTGCTCTAAAGCTCTAAAACCCTACCTTTCTTGCTCCTTATGCTTAGGGTTTGCTCATTAGATGAAGAAAGGTGCTAGATGGACGAGTTCATAGATTATGTTTCAATTTTATACCCTACATTCTCGAGTTTTCTTATGTTTGGGGTTTTATATTCTAATTATAGGCAAGTTTTATAACTTTCTACACGTTTATTGCTTACCATACGCTTTCTAGATCATGTTCTTGCTTGAAAATGATGATCCATGCACTAAAAAGCTACGCTTGACTTGGATTTTGATATTTATAATATTTTCTATTCTGATTTCAGTTCTAGAGGATCATGTGTACATTATTTCTAAGGTAAAATATGACTTGGATCAGGTTGATTTGACAACCTATGGTGCTAAGCACCTATCAACCAATGGTCAATTTTAGGATTTAAAGTTGATTTCGTCTATAAACCCATGACCCGATGATCACTACTATAGAAATAGATTATAACGTCACATTTAGAGGCGTTGGTTATTACCAAAAATAGACACCTAAACCCTACAATGTCGGCTAATTACAGAGACCGACATCTATATTTGAAGACCGACCAGACATGGGTATTACTTTTTATTTAGTGTTGGCTCCCTATAATGAACTGACGCCTAAAATAGCCCGCAAAATCCAATTTTTCGAGTGAAAAAAATTATCCCCAAAGTTTCACATATGGCATCTATTTTTTGACCTAATAACCGACGCCTAAAGACAAAAACATTACCTCCAAAGTTCATTGGTTTTTGTGGAAAAACTGACGCTGATAAGGTTTCGCGCACCGTCCCCGCGAAAATTTTTAGGGTAAAGATTGTCCAATGGATGTCAGTTTTGTTTGGAAACTGACACTGAAGGATATTAGGTGTCGGTTTTTTAAATAACTGACGCTTTTGTTAACTTAGTAACCCCCGTTCGATCGAGAAACAGACTCTTCCCATTCTCTCTCTGTTTCATCGTGAAGTTGCTGCCTTGCCCGAAGTTGTTTCCCCCTACTCGATCGTTGTCACCACCTGATCAAGCCACCGCCCACTGCTCCTCACACCTCCACCGCCGCCGCCCTCTGTTGTCTTCTTCCTCCCGCCCGCTAGCTACTCACACCGCCTTCATCGACAAGAAGGATGCCTAGCTTCTCTCTTCTTCCTCCACACCGTTGACAGGTAGGCAGTTGCCTCTTCTTCTTCCTCCACCCCTTCTTCTTCCTCCACCTCTTCTTCTTCCTGCTCCCTCCTTTCCAAATGGATAAAAGCAAGGAACAATCGACTTGTGGGCTGGACACGAGTGGCTATGTTGGCCAACCATGGTTGTGTTGGCCAGCACAGCCCTGGTCGTGTCCAGCCCACAGGTAGTGCCTTGCTTTTATCCATTTGGAAAGGAGGGAGCAGGAAGAAGAAGATACATTTGCAATTGAATACTAATGCTTGACCTAATTTTTTAAATTTTGATGCATGTTGAATTAAGATATTAA
The DNA here is from genome assembly GCA_963693085.1 of Alisma plantago-aquatica. Lineage (NCBI taxonomy): Eukaryota > Viridiplantae > Streptophyta > Magnoliopsida > Alismatales > Alismataceae > Alisma > Alisma plantago-aquatica. The sequence goes on from OY856413.1 coordinate 153,411,891, forward strand.
AACCCTAATACACATTTCACCATAATCTTGAATTAACTATATTTCTGAAATCTTGTGATCAATCTATCTAAGATATTAAAACCCTAATGATAAATCTCTGATTTTGTAGTGATGTGTCGTCCTACTACATGAATCCATGTTGTATGATGTAGATTGATGATAATGCATGAGCTAGTTTGAAATTTTAAAATCAATTATGAATCTCTCTATCCCTAGGTCATACTAATTTATGTGTAATCTTTATCTTGATGATGAACATACATGGACACTCGAAATGTTGAAATCAATGTTATAGAATGACAACACATGTATTTGTTGGCCTAGAAACCCATCCAAGATTTACTTATTATGAGTAAATCTTGGATAGTCCCTGGTTTGGGACTGTTCTTGAACACCTAATCTCACTTAGGATGTAAGTGTATAATGTGTATTGAGGTTTTAAGAAAATTTTGGCAGCATTCCCCATTTGTTCTCTAAGTACATATGTACTTAGAGAACAATGGGGAAATGTTGCCGAAAATTTCTTGAAAACCCAATACACATTATACACTTACTAGTGAGATTAGGTGTTCAAGAATGGGATAGGTGATACACATTTATTATATATAAGAATGACAACACATGTATTTGTTGGCCTAGAAACCCATCCAAGATTTACTCATTAGGAGTAAATCTTGGATAGTCCCCGATTTGGGACTGTTCTTGAACACCTAATCTCACTTAGGATGTTTTAACCATTAATTATATATAAGACATTAAACCCTAAAGTTTTAACCATAAACCCTAATATTTCAACCCTAGACCCTAACCTTATTCTAATATATACTTGTTTTCTCTTTGATCATAGAATGGATAGATCATGGATGTCCATTCCAATCACTGCACCCCTGAGTTTATTTTTGGTCTTGACCAATTTATTAGATTTGCCGAGAAACATAGGAAACAACCTGGAGATAAGTTCTACTGTCCATGTAGGCATTGCAGTAACAACTTGAAAGTCAGCACTGGTGACAAAATCAAAAGTCATGTCATGTGCAACGGGATTGTATAAGGCTATACAGAATGGAACTTGCATGGAGAGATTTCAAACCTAAAATCAGTGGATGTCGATAGCAGTGCTTGTGTGGAAGAAGAAATTGCCTTCGATGACGTAGATGTGAACAAACCAGTTCCAGTAGACATCGTTGATGCGATGTTGGATAGTTGTGGGGTAGAGCACACCGATCCACCTCCCATGTTTAGAAACATTGTGCATGGTGTTGAGATACCATTATACATAGGTTGTAAGTTTATGAAGCTTAGCGCTGTGTTGAGATTGTATAAACTGAAAGCTAACAATCGATGGAGCGATAAAAGCTTCATGTCATTGTTGTCTTTGTTGAAAGAAATTCTTTCTGAAGGAAACGAGTTGCCAGTCTCAACATATCGGTTAAAGAAATTGTTGTGTCCAATGGGAATGGAGGCCAAGAAGATACATGCATGCCTGAATGATTGTGTATTATTTTAAAAGGACTATGTGGATTTGAAGATTGTCCGAAATGTGGTGCGTCAAGGTATAAATTGACGACTTCGGGGGAGTCCAAAACTGGTTCTCCTGCCAAGATGATGTGGTATCTACCTATAATACTATGGTTTCAACACTTGTTTGCAAATCCTATAGATGCAAAGAATTTGAGGTGGCATGTAGATGTTAAGAAAAATAATGATGGGATCCTACGACATGTGTCTGATTCCCCACAGTGGAAGAAGATTGATTTATTATACCCTGAATTCGGTGAAGAAGACAGGAATCTAAGACTTGGGATTTGTACAGATGGGATGAATCCGTACGGGACATTGAGCAGCCAATACAACACTTGGCCAGTTATGCTTGTTATATACAATCTTCCTCCCTGGTTGGGTATGAAAAATAAGTACGTTATGTTGTCGTCTTTGATATTGGGCCCTAAATAACCTGGAAATGATATCGACGTTTATCTTGAACTTATGATTGATGACTTGAAGAAGCTCTGGGGTGAAGGTGTGATGACCTATGATGCTTCATGAAGAGAGACATTTTGTTTGCACGCTATGTTGTTTTGCACTGTGAATGACTTTCCAATATGGGAATTTTTCTGGATATAGTGTTAAAGGATCTAAAGTGTGTCCTATATGTGAAGAGAACACTGATTCAATATGACTAAAACATGGCGGCAAGACTGTATATCTTGGTCAGCAAAGGTTTCTTTCAAAATTTCATCTGTATCGTAGGTTGCGCAAAGCATTCAATGGATGGAATGAGGAACAGAGTGCACCTAAACCTATATCAGGGGAGTATGTTTATGAAAGAGTAAAAGACATCGTCAATGAATTTGGTAAGAGATCACAATGTACGATGGCCACACAGAGTGACAAGTCTTTATTCAAGAAGAAGTCAATATTTTGGGATCTTCCTTATTGGAGTTCTTTGACAGTCAGGCATTGTATCGATGTCATGCACGTTGAGGAAAATATATATGATAGCATCATCGATACTATGTTGAATATACCAGGTAAGACTAAAGATGGGATAAAATCCAGAATGGACCTACCTAAAATGGGAATAAGGACAGAATTAATAGAAGTAGTTAGTAGCAATCGGAGAACATACTTACCTCTCGCTTGTTACATGTTGTCTAGAAAGGAGAAGAAAGTTTTTTGTGAATGTTTGGTAAATGTTAAGGTGCCACAGGGTTACTCATACAACATCAGTACATTGGTATCAATGAAATATCTGAAGTTGATAGGTCTTAAATCTCATGATTGTCACACTCTAATGCAACAAATATTGCATGTGGCAATTCGATCTATATAGTCGAAGCATGTACAGTTTGCAATCACCACACTTTGTTTCTTTTTCAACAGTCTGTGCAGCAAAGTTATTGACCCTGATACTCTCGATAAATTGCAAAGAGAAGTGGTTGTTACCCTATGTCAACTTGAGATGCATTTTCCTCCTTCGTTTTTTGATATCATGGTACATCTTGTTGTCTACTTGACTAGGGAAGTGAAAATGTTGGGACCAGTTTTCTTGCATTGGATGTATCCCTTTGAACGATACATGCACATTTTTAAATGTGATGTTCGAAACTGTTATCGGTCTGAAGGAAGTATTATTGAGGGTTATGTGACGAGAGAGGTTATGGATTTTTGTAATGAATTTCTGAGTGCTAATGATGCTCCTGTGAATGACAAGAATATTGAGGAGCATTTTGGCAAAGGAATTTTGGGATCATGGGTGAAAGCAATCAGCTGTGAGCATTTGGAGCAAGGTCACTTGTATATTTTACACAACATTGATGAAGTGAGTGTTTATATTGAGGAACATACCAATTTCATCAAGAGACAATATCCTCGATCCAATTCAATGTGGCTTGCTAGAGAGCATAACAAGACATTTATTAAGTGGTTTGAAGATAAAGTCTTACATCAACTATCTCAAAGACCAGATAATCTTACTTAAACCATCAAATTCCTTGCCTTTAAACCAAAATTCAATGTTATGTCTTATGAAGGGTTTTACATAAATGGATTCTCGTATTACACAAAGCGTCAAGATGATAAGAGTGGTAGGCGTCTTAGCCTGCCACTCAGACAATACCTGTGGCGGGCCGCTCTTCTCCTACTGTAGAAGTGGTTGGGTGTAATCTTGTAGACCCACCACCTAGCACATCCTCTGTAGGTATTTTTATGACATAATAGCTAGTCTGTTCAAGATGATATGTTTGTATATATATGCATATAACATTCTTTACGTAAATTTGTAGGGGTTGAAGTCATGCCGACTAGAAAGTCAAGAATATATCATTGCAGAGGCGCCAACTTACCCACCCCTTAAAGGGTACATGTTTCATGGGTATCCAGTACCAGATGGTGTGGTACATGTGAGCCCGATACATGTATTCCCTAACTGGACAGATCTTGCAGTGCCTCATGCACACCTAGATGTTGAAACACTTAGTGAGGCAGTAGGCAGAGTGATACTGTGGCCTGAAGTAGATGTCCTCTATACTGATATTGTATGATAAATTTCCATTACTTTAATTTGTTAGTGTGAATATATGAGTCAATTGATCTGAAATTATATATACAGATCAAAAAGATGAGACCCGCTACATCTCAGTCTCCACCTCATCGAATACCCAGTTGGATTCCAAGGGACCTACACACCTCGATAGGTCCTAATTGTAGGGGTGTGGCAGTATGGATCGGCGAACATGATACGAATTGCCCTATAATTGTTACAATTCTGGAGGATGCTACATGTAAATCATACGATAACAATCTATTTATACAAGTTTACCATACATATTAATTCATACATAATACAAGTTCTTCATACGTATGTATTAATGCATAGGTATTAATGCAGGTCAATCATACAAAAACAAGATATTTATAAAAAGATATTTTGGAGTTGTTTAGTTATCAATGGATGAACACATCTATGATAGAGATGTGGATATGGTGAGATCTTGTTTATACATCCATATACCTTGTTTTATATACGGTGATCTAGTTTCCTATATATTAATGCATACGTAATATATGTTTTGCAGCCATTTACACAAGATATGTAAAAATTTTGGGTTTTCCCATGTGGGATTTTTGGTTCCATCATTGATTAGTCTTGTAGATACAGACCCTTCTTCAGTTACTTCATACTGTTGTAATGTTTTTGAATATTTTGGTAAAAATAAGAAGATGGTGATAATAGCTCCATTCAATGTCGAATAAGTTTACTTTTCTTATAATTTGGACTTAAGAAAATTACATTTTTATTGTGGATTTTGAGTTATAATTTTTAACTTTCTTACCTATAGTGGTAAGCATTGGGAGTTACTAGTTATTGTCCCCAAGATGTTCACTTTCTATTATCTAGATCATGTGGGGAATGAGTTGGATACATTATATGGGCATGCAATTAAAAGGCCATTATTCTCGTGAGAAATATTTCATGTTTTTATATCAGTTAACATATGTTACTACATTACTATTTAATTATGCAATTTAACTATTTACATTAACATATTTAGGGCTTTATAAGAGTACAAAAAAGCAGGAGGAAAGGTCCCCAGGAAAAAGGATTTGTCACTAATTTGGGAGAATGTGAAAGTAATTTCCTGACTCCAATGTATATATTATTTATGTGAACTGTGCTTATTTGTATTTTTGAATATTTTGTATGTTTCAATTTATAGTGTACTACACAAAACAATGGTTGGGCATGTGCCTACTATGTGATGCTATTTATGGACCTAATCATCAAACATTCCATAATGGAAATCGATAAGATACAACAGGTATTATACATAGTCTCATTTGAAAATATGAAATATATCAATCTTATTATATATTATTAATTATATATACGTCATTCTCTTTGCAGTTCTTTAAAACTACTGACTTCAGCACAGGTGGAAAGTGTTTCGATGTACATTACTCCCTATATGAGAGATGAATTAGATTTTGTAAGAGAAGAATGGGCAAAATCCCTACGAAGAGTGGGAATTTTTAGATATAATTTTATTGACAATGATGACAATGATGAATAAAGAATAACATTGTTCTCATAATTATTTTTGTGTGAATGTGAATGAATTTTTATGAATTGTCATATGTGTGTGAAGATGATCAATACATAAATGTTTCTACATGTGTCTGAATGTGAAAAGAGATGAAATGAATGGAATTGTAGGTTGCTACTGGTTTCTACATGTGTGTGGTGAAAAAATAATATCAATTAAATGTGTTTATACATGTGTGTGAATCACATATATATAATATTGTCCATCTTGTTAATTTTGTAGGTTTGTTGCTTGTTGTTGGATGATATCAATGGATGTCGTAAACCTGTAGTTCAGAACTGAATTGTAGGTTCTCATCATGCTGACCAGCCATACAGCAGGCATGCAAATTGATATGAAAAAAAATCATAACATAGGCGTCAGTTATTTGAACAAAACTGACACCAAAGACATACATCGGCGGTTTTTGACAAAAAACTGACGTCTATGTGGCTAGGAACCACGGCCATGCTGGGAAGCACGGTCGTGTGGCAGGCAGGGGATATGGCATCGGTTATTAGCACAAAACTGACGTCGGTTCAGCTGATATGGCCAGGAACCACGACCGTGTTGGGAAGTACGGTCGTGGTGGCAAGTGAGATGGCGTCAGTTATCTTACAAAACTGACGCCTGTTGTCGCGTTTTTGGTGGTGGGAAGCGTTGTGACGTCGGTTCTTTTAGTAACTGACATTTGTAACCATTCTATAGTGTCGGTTTTCTTAATAAACTGACGCCTATAGTCCCTTTACTGGTGCATTTTTGGTGGAGGGAAGCTTTTTGGCGTCGGTTGGGAACCTACGCCGAAGGGGTCCACCTTTAGCGGCGCCCACTTGGGTGTCTCTTAGAAACTAACACTAAAGCCCTTATTTAACCGATGCTAAAGGCATGTTCTGTAGTAGTGGATGGTACCATTACAACAACCCTATGGTGTTTCCTTCATGACAACTGATGGTCGGGATCAAAGGTGTCAGATGATGGTGATAACTTATGGTCACCCCCTTAGGTCAGGTTTTGGATCAATTATAAGTTCAATGATCAACCATTAAGTACCCTACTGATGTTATCAATCAATGATGACATTAGCTTAATATTTAATGTTTATTAATGAATATAGTATTGATTCAACAACCTATGGTCACTTAATGGTCACTAATGATGGTGGATCAGGTCTCTACAACCTATGGTGAGTTAAGCATTGTATTTGTAGCATCAATTAAGCCTTAGACCAATGGTTTCTTGGGTCACTTGATGTAATGGTCGGACCTATATTGTAATTGATGGTTTTAACATATGAACTTGACCCAATGGTCAAGATCTAATGTTTATTCCTCCAATAAAGTGGAATGATGGCTAATGTAATATGTTGGTCCTAATAATGTGATTTATATGGTTTCCTTAATATGATCAACTTAAGGAGCTTATTTGTTGACAATGGATGGCTTGTTTTAAATGAACAGTCAATTGTGGGTTTTACCCTACTCTCAATGGAACTTTTTGTGTTGTTAGTCAAGGGATGTCTAAGATTAAATGATGACTCTTTCTAGAGCACAAATCAAGGTCTTCATAGGTGGTTTATTCAAGGTGTTTACTTATGTAAATAACCAATGGTCTTACCTTTTAAACATCCAATAGTTCTGGGTGACATGGTGGTATGGAGATATGGTTTGAAAGATGATGGAACAAATGGAGGGTTACCCTTAATAAGGTAGTCTTACCTATTCACTCATGAATACAAGGGATGATAATCATATTGTGTTGATATGTAACCCTAATGAGGTATAACTTGTTATACCTAGCTTCAATATAACTAAATGATGGTAATTGGGTATGAATAGTCCTTAAATGACTAATACAATCATGGAGTACTCTATTATTATTGTTGAAACCCTAGTATTCTATAACCCGATGTTTATACCTTGATTTATGTGTGGGTTCATACTTGAGAATACTATGGAATGTGATGGTGATGCTTCATCTTATGTAAACATGATTCAATGGGGATGTCGTGAGTTAGGATTTGGGTACAAGTGTTGATTAGTAACATTAATATAATTTATCTTGTTGAACCTAACTCGAATGCAAATAGATAAAGATGAGTATTCATGTTTAACATTCTTATATTATGGAATGATGGTGAAATAACCTCTTTAATGTGATCATAACCTTAATATGTTAATTGGTGGTTATCATAGCCACATGATTGACACTTTCTTATGCTAAATATGTGCATTATGAATATGATGAGTGTTAATCATATCTAGATTCCTTTCATGTTGATGTAATAAAGGAATGTTCTTAATGTTAATATAACCTTGTTATGATTGTTTATGAATATTTCCTAGCTCATTAATTCAATAGTGTATTGATCTGGTGTATTATATGTAAGTGATGTTGTTGAGCCTTGTTATAAGGCATGGAAAGATAATGATGATCTTGTAGGGAATAGTATGATGGTCTTAATGACCTTTGGGCATGGTTGAGCCCTGAATGAAGTGTAATCCTATTGTGTTGGTAAGGGTTGATACCATGTGATATTGTGAAAATGATTTATATCCTGTGATAGTGTGATGGTCTTAATGACCTTTGGGCATGGTTGAGCCCTGAATGAGGTGTAATCCTCTTATGTTGATAAGGGTTGATACCCTGTAATATTGTGAAAAGGATTTATATCTTGTGATAGTATGATGACTAGTGTGCTCTCATGAATGGCAAGTGAATAGTACCATGTGATGATGAGATGAGAAATTATGTTTCATACATTTTATATCTTTTAAAAATTGTGATATTTATATGCTTGCTAGAAGTGAATTAGGGTTTGTATGTACACTTGTTTGATGTAGCCTTAATTCACCCAATTGGCATAACTAATCAAGTGTAACTCTAATCATGTAGTGACATGTGTTGTAGATCCATCTTCAGTGTCAGAACTTACTGGATGGTGAAATGAGTATTCTTAAGGGAAACTCAGAGTGCATATTGTTGAGTATGTGGTGGTGGTAGGTTGAGGATATATCTTTGTCATCCACAATGCAGATTGTGGAGGTTGTCTATGGTCATGCTTCATACATCTGATGTGATTGAGAATGGTTGCGGTCATGTCTCGATGATTATTAGAGGACAACTGTGGTTGTACCTCGGTGATTGGGTTTGAATACCCTAGATTATAGCGTCGTGACCTGTACCAAGGTGGGCTAGTTACAATACTATACGTCATTGTGGTGGCAGCTTTGACTGATGTGTCACTTCCTTTTTACTCGTACTGACCGAGGGGAAGAGATCTTGGGATATCAACACTCCTAGATCTTGTACAGAACCGAATAGCCCTTTGCAGGGTCGGTTGGACTTTGAATGGTACTATTCAAATTCCCCAGGGCATAATAAAAGATGTAAGACAGTCATGTAGCATATCTATTTAGGGTTACATACAATGCTTCATATTGGATGATAACCCTTGTTTGGTTTCTTTTCATTGAGATCATGTATAATACAATAAGAGATAATAGATATTCTTATGTTGTGGATATACTAATGTTATAAATGTGTTCACAATAGTCATGTTTAAGTTTATAGAGATATTATTACTATTGGATATGATTATGACATTTGTTATCACTATGCCTTTGTAACTAGAGATGCCTATACTTCTAATCATGCTTATGCAGATAGATGTGTTTTTATTGTTCTCTACTTATGATGTTGATATGTTCAACTTGATAGACATGCTGATGTTGTTAGTTATGCTTACGATACTAGACTTGTTCATGATGTTAGAGATGCTCATGCTGCTAAACTCCTTATATTGTTAATAGGGATATGAGAATAGTATGGCTAATGAAGATAGTTATTATCTACTCCTTTATGTATTTTGTTAATCATCAGTGTTGTTGAGCTTATTTTTTATATATGATTAAACTGCTTAAACTGTCCCATTACCTAAAAATTTGGAATCAATAAACGTTGTTGGAGGTTATATCTCTTACTGGGACATGGGTCTCACCCTTGTGGTTCACCATATTTTTTTAGGTGATCGGCAATGACGACAACATAACTGTGGAAGTAAATATGAGCTATAGTAATGAATCTTTGAGAAAGTTAATTAGATGTATAGTATGTCCTAGAGTTGTCCATGTACTCTCAGGTCTGGGTAGGAAAAGTTTGTATATGGTGTTTCAAACGAATCGGACTTTTGTTAGCATATTAATGCTTGTTTGTGTAGCATATACAAATATTGTTCTCCTATGTATATATGTTGTGTCTAAGGCGGTAGAATAATTTGTATCAAATTATTGGCATAGTATGGATAAAAAAAGATGTCGGCTCTTATACAAATGTTTTTGAGCAGCTGCTGACATATAAATCGGTTTTCGTTTATCCATATTTTGAGTATGTGATTAATTAGTGATCGATTTTGATTTATGTTTTGAGTAATCTTGTTTAGTGTAACGGGTTATCACAATTGGGTAGGATCATATGACAATACAACTCTATGTCTTGGTCTACCTGTAGGGTAGGATCAAAAGGGACTATCTGGGATCTACCATTTGAGAAAGTTAGTATCCATGTCCACTATAGGGACATCACAGAGGCTTGGATGTGTCAAGATTGAGTAGTTATGTTTAAGATGTAAAGTTTGATCTGTTAAACAATAATTTTGGTGCAATATGTAATTACAAGTAGATAGAAAACTTTTGGTTTCCCCCACATACCAATATAATTTGTTATACTGGCCAATGTTTTGTTTATTGGCGTTTTAGTAATAAATGAAAGTTGATGAACATTTAAAGTGACATTTGAAGGATAAAGCTAAATAAGGATTGGAGGAGTTAGATAGATAGAACTCAACTTTGGGTAAAGTTCCAAACTCCTATTTTTTGAATTGTATGTGAAAAGAAAAAGTGTATCCTACTTTAAGTTTAGTTGTGGTAGAATTTATAAATTATTTTTTATTATTTACAAAACTAGTTGATCCTATTTTGGGATAAAGACAGTAGATTCTTAGCCTTCCTTAAATGGGGGTTGCATAGGGGTGGGGTCGTTATACAAATCCAACCTCTTCTACCTTTCTTCCATTATCTTTTTACCCCTCCCATTCACAAAAAGAAAAGAAACAAAAAGTTAAAATAGAGCCAAACTACAAGCTCACTGTAGAGAATCATCTCCCCCTCTATTTCTTCTTCCATACCCCTCCTATGTAATAGGGGCATACCATCAATAAAGAAAAGATGCCAATGTGAATACAAAAGGTGTAATCATTGTAACTGTGAAAAAATAAATGACCTTGAGCGAATAGAGGAGAGATCACCTTATTCCATACCTCCTTTCACTCAATCTACATACACCCAATCCACTCAACCAATAGATCATGTTCTTGTGTAGAACTTCTAAGAATATGTGTGAGTACCAAAACAAGAAAATATGATATGTGTTTCTTTGCAAGTCTTGACATGGAAACAAGTTGTGAAACAATTTCAAGTAGAGGATATAGACAATTATGTTTTGTGGTTTCAATAAAGCAAGGTAGCTTGTCTGTGAAGGTAATAAGGATCAAGTAGTGCTATGCAAGAGAGAAGGACAAGTCGTTAGGTATTATTTGGTGATTTTTGTGATTCTATGTTGCTCAAGGGCAAGAAACGTCCAAGTTTGAGGTGATTTGACGAATACATATTTATTTGTTTTTGTCACTTCTTTTAGATCTTTTCTTAAGGGAATAATGTTGTTATTTCCCACTTTTAGGATTTCATTTGTTTTTTTTTCTTATGTATCCTTAATTAGAGTTTTTATTAGATTTAATCATTTATTGTGGGGAAATAACTCAATTGTGTTCATTCACTGCAAAGATCAAGACCCCCCCCCAAAAAAAATACCCCAGGATTAGAATATAAAGGAGGCTTCAATTGCATATCTTCAATCTCCTAAAAATCCAATCGAATGATTGACATCTCCAACCGACCGACTTACAAGCCTAATTTTACAGATCTAGAATTTCCACCTAGTCGAATGGCCACCCAATTAACTAACTCAACATGAAAAAGAGTGGACTTCAATAATGGATGTATCATTATTCTCTATTTCTATAATCCTTGGTGATGAGATCCTAGATCCTAGGATTAGGACGTCAAATGAAACTCTTGGAACTCCAGAATAGATCTCGGATGGAGTTCCACTAGACGATTGGACAAAGGACCTTAAAATTGAGATCCCAAGCTTGTGGAAAGTTTGATCCTTGTGAAATTTGTGTTCCATAAGGACACAAATCCGCTTGATCCTAGTCTAATATACTTAATTCAAAGAGTTGAATCTATTGGAATAACTATGTTGGCTATGGTGGTGAACCCCATTCCCCCAATGTTCTTTATCAATTGAATTCGATGTTTTATTTGATTATTTTGCTTATGCAATCTTTAATTCCAGTTTAGTTATAATCATTTTTTAAAAAAATGGATCTAAATAATGTTCTTAGCAATAGGTTTGAAATGATTCTTAATCATTTTGTCTCATGGGTTCAATCATAATATGTACTACACTTGATATGTCCTCTAGTGGGGGAGTTGATTGTTGTTTGTCTAGTTTAAACTCTAAGTAATCATCTTTTATATTGAATTTGTTATGCAAAGTGTTGGGTTTTTTGGAGGCGACAGTCACACCAAAATTAATAAAAAAAATCTCCACATACCCTATTAGCAGATCTCGTCGATAATAGCATATTCGGAAAGAGGGTGTGTGGGATATACCTTATCCCGGAGCAAGTCTAGTGATGTCCCTTTGTGTGGTGATGTGTGTTGCTGCTAGCATGCACAGACGGTCCTCATCATCCTCCCCATATGCAGGAGTTCTACATCTGCATCTCTACTTCATCCACACAAATAGACTGGAACTCCACATCACACTTCGTAAGTCGGAGGGAAGGAGTAGCCTTTTGCTTTGATGACGTGTTAATGTTGCAGTTGGTCTACTTCTCTCTCTCTCTCTCTTAGGGACTATGATGACTAGGGTTCACGTACAAGAGCATGTCACTATAAAATCCAGTCATCATGCCCCTATAAATAACAGATAAAAGGATGTAGGTGTAACGTACCGGTAAAGATTTGAAAATTTTACACCCAGTCCATCATACCTTATGAGTGTGTTTGGACTGGAGGTTCTATTGTTCAAATTTTTAGTAGAGAAGTGGTTTCACTTCTTTACAGTAGGGTTTCCCAAAACCCCTATGAAAATAAAAGGTTGTAGATGTGTTTAAAATAAGTCGCTCATGGATTATTAAAAGAATGTTCAAGAATTAATTAATTAATCAATCAATATTATTAATTGATTAACTAATTTTCATCATTCAATTCTAGCTAATTGCTTCTAGATTAGCAACCCAACTTAACTAATTCAATCTAATTAATTGGCGTAAATATTTTAACCAATTAACTCAGATTATATTCCAACATTATTCTAGTAGATTACCTAAACATTTTAGTACTAAATTTGATTCAAAACTTTTCTAATCACATCCACAATTATACTCCTATTCCAATGCATGTTATGTGTGTGACCTGGTAGGCTCCAAATTACGTTGGCATTGATATTCATAATCAAATTATGATTTTACAAGTAATGATAGGTATCTAGAAAGACTTCATTGCTACCAACTAATTAGAGAAATTGGAGAACAACATAACCTATAATTTATAATTGGTGTTACAATGAATATATAGTTCCTTTGTCTTTGATATCCAGATTGAACTTGAGGCATGGAATCATGATCCTCTTTAATGTTCAATCCATGTTCCTTAGACTAGAGCAGACTGTCTGAGATTTGTGTAGATTCAATATCACATATTGACTCACACCAGCATGGCCATGCATTTCTCAGTCTTGCTTATCAAGTGGCTAGGATATCAAATTCATGTAGGTGGAAGAAGTCCCATCTACATAACTTACGGTCATCCCCATGTATCATAGTGCACCCAAGCACCATATTTATGGCAACCCTTATTTAGGATCATGGTGGATGATGTCAATGTACGTCTAACAACATGTAATAAGTGTAGTGATTTTATGTCTAAGAACCACAATCACCACCATCACTATGAGAGATCACTCTGACTATCAATCATGGTTTCCATGTGTCCTTGTCAAGGTGGGTTTGGTTGATATATTATTCTCTAACAAGTATCTATGTGTTTGATTTCATATCAAATATCATGACTAGTGAGATTTTATCAACCATCCTACACTCTAGTTTTCTGTGTTATTGTTGTCTATTAGCCTTCCATAAGAACATCTGACTAGGGACATAACAAGAATGCATATACTCTTGACATTTGTATGATCTAATCGTTCAGGTCCTCAACCCGAAAAGATATGTCATTGAGTAATATCTTTTGATAACCTCCAATTTTGTGACGTTATCTTAGTAATATTCTTCAGCTTTCCACATTCTTTATTAGATAAATTAGACAGAATCCCTAGCTATTGTTATAACCCCAATTTTTGGGTTCAAGTGGTGAGAAATATAATTTCTCATATTAAAGATGTTTGAACAAATAATCATATATTTGGTTGAGAATAATTGGATTTCGTTTAAAATAGCCTTGTTGTTTGATTTGTGGGCTTTATTGGCTATTGGGCCCAATAACAAGGAAATAACAAAGAAAATTCAATAAGTGAATGAATAATTGAATATTTGAGGAAAGGAATATGTAGAAACCTCTAGAGGGCAAATCCAAAGAGGGATTTCGTGCCTCTTGGATTCCTTGGGTTCCAAGGAGTACAAAGTGGCATAAAGAAAGCAATAAGAAAAGAAAATATTAATTAAGTATTTCTTTATGAAGGAAGAAATTAGAAAATAAGTTGAAAGAGGCATAAATGAGATTTCTTGGGGCAATTTCCTATCCCAAGGATTTCTAATGATAAAAGGAATACCAATGAGGGAAATAAAAGAGAAATAAAGAGAAATTCTCAAAAAGAGATATCTTAATAAGAAATGAACATGATAATGCAAAATAATGCATATAGATGCATTAAGAAAGATAATGAGTATCCAATAAAATGAATTTCGAAATAATGGAGTATCTTGGGATCCAAGGAGTCCCAATGAAGAGGAAAGAAAGAGAAAATACTAAAAAGGAAAAATAAGAGGATAATGTGTTGCTTCTTTAATGAATTATAGGGAATTGTTTAAAAAGATGATATTTTCTATAAAGGAAAATAGGAATTTGTGCCAAAACATTAAAAAGCAACTATAAAGTAAATAAGAGAGGAGGAATTTCGAAGTCCTAATATCCAAGTAATAGGATATATCAAAGGAGAGAGAGAGAGAAGAATGGCTTCTCTTTGAAGGAAAACGAATCCTATTAGCAGAGGGACTACGTTTCTTTAAGGAAAGTATTCCTAGGGCTTTGTTGACTTCCCCTATATAACGGGTAAGACTTTGGGACGAGTTCCAGCGAGTTTCCACCCCTCCCACTGTCTTCCCTATCTTCTTCTTGTTTCTCTTCACCGAAACCCTAACCATAAGGGTATGGTTTTAACCCTACAGCCACGAGGGTCCATGGTGTCGTTCTAATGGAAGCATGAAGTCCCACCGTCGACCTGTGAACATTTGAGCAGCGTTCCGTTGCTCCTGATCCGCATGAGTTTGCCGGAGGGCTGCAGCGTGGTTGCAGGTTGCAGGCCCAAGCGCCGCACCCTCCCCCGACCATCTGGACTCTGACCGCAGCATGGGCGGGTGCGGAGGAGGCCTTCGGAGGCGGGGAGGTCTTCTGTGATGTCCGATGAGGACTGGATGAGGGGGGAGCTCCACCTTTGGCCGCTAGGGCGTCCGCGGCTGGAAGACGCGAGGAAGACGATGACAGGGTCTCGTGGATGAGAATGCCCCTTCGCGGGCTACAGAACCCTACACTTAACGGAGGGCAGAATCGTAATTGGGTTATATTTCCCAAAGGGGCGCGTTGCATGGCTATGCTGACGTGTCAGCATGCTATTGGCCAAGTAAGTATTTTTCTTGCAAAATTCGTAACCTAAGATTCGTAGCTCGGATCAAAACAAGTTATATAAGAAACTTGATCCTCAAAACGAGGGGAATTCAATAAAAATATGTTTATAAGCCAATTCCTCTTGCAATAAGAAAAGAAAAGATTAATTAATTATTTCTTTATGAAGGAAGAAATTAGAAAATAAGTTGAAAGAGGCATAAATGAGATTTCTTGGGGCAATTTCGTATCCCAAGGATTTCTAATGATAAAAGGAATACCAATGAGGGAAATAAAAGAGAAATAAAGAGAAATTCTCAAAAAGAGATATCTTAATAAGAAATGAACATGATAATGCAAAATAATGCATATAGATGCATTAAGAAAGATAATGAGTATTCCAATAAAATGAATTTCGAAATAATGGAGTATCTTGGGATCCAAGGAGTCCCAATAAAGAGGAAAGAAAGAGAAAATACTAAAAAGGCAAAATAAGAGGATAATGTGTTGCTTCTTTAATGAATTATAGGGAATTGTTTAAAAATATGATATTTTCTATAAAGGAAAATAGGAATTTGTGCCAAAACATTAAAAAGCAACTATAAAGTAAATAAGAGAGGAGGAATTTCGAAGTCCTAATATCCAAGTAATAGGATATATCAAAGGGGAGAGAGAGAGAGAAGAATGGCTTATCTTTGAAGGAAAACGAATCCTATTAGAAGAGGGACTACGTTTCTTTAAGGAAAGTATTCCTAGGGCTTCGTTGACTTCCCCTATATAAAGGGTAAGACTTTGGGATGAGTTCCAGCGAGTTTCCACCCCTCCCACTGTCTTCCCTATCTTCTTCTTGTTTCTCTTCACCGAAACCCTAACCATAAGGGTATGGTTTTAACCCTACAGCCACGAGGGGCCATGGTGTCGTTCTAATGGAAGCATGAAGTCCCACCGTCGACCTGTGGACGTTTGAGCAGCGTTCCGTTTCTCCTGATCTGCGTGAGTTTGCCGGAGGGCTGCAGCGTGGTTGTAGGTTGCAGGCCCAAGCGCCGCACCCTCCCCCGACCATCTAGACTCCGACCGCAGCATGGGCGGGTGCGGAGGAGGCCGTCGAAGGCGGGGAGGTCCTCCGTGATGTCCGATGAGGACCGGATGAGGGGGGGAGCTCCACCTTTGGCCGCTAGGGCGTCCGCGGCTGGAAGACGCGAGGAAGACGATGACAGGGTCTCGTGGACGAGAATGCCCCTTCGCGGGCTATAGAACCCTACACTTAACGGAGGGCAGAATCGTAATTGGGTTATATTTCCCAAAGGGGCGCGTTGCATGGCTATGCTGACATGTCAGCATGCTATTGGCCAAGTACGTATTTTTCTTGCAAAATTCGTAACCTAAGATTCGTAGCTCGGATCAAAACAAGTTATATAAGAAACTTGATCCTTAAAATGAGGGGAATTCAATAAAAATATGTTTATAAGCCAATTCCTCTTGCAATTTGAAAAGTAGTGTAATTTATCAACTTTAACATAATAATGATTAAAGAAACCCTATTTGATATGATTAAAGTGATTAATAGGGTTTAATGGATCATTAGAGTTGATATTAACCTGTCAAATGTAAAAAGGTACATAATGATAAAAAAGGAAGAACTTTGCACATGATTAGCCTAATTTAGAGTTTATATGCTTGAAATTGGAAAAGTACATGAAGTTGTTATCTTTAATGATTTAACTAAGGAAAAACCCTTAGTTTTGATGATAGATGGATAATTCAAGCTGATATTAACCTGTTGTTAATAAAAGTGAAAATAGGATTTAAAAGATGATCTTTTTATATAGTTGGTTTAATTTAGGGTTCTTTGTACGTGAATATGCCTTAATGGGATTAGAAACCCTAGTTTATGTTGATATGAATTCTAATGGTTTTAATCGTACAAATCGAAGAATAAAATGGAAATATGATAATTTGAAGATAAATTGAGTACCAAAGATCTTTAATGTGAATTATTAGTGTTTCCTAGGGTATAAAAGTGGAAATAGTGATAAATAAGGTTCATATATGTGAGTTGAACTATAATGAATTATAATTTGTCAATTTGAAAGAAACCGAAGGTGATAATTAGCCTTAATGTTTTGGATATGACATAAAAGGATAAAGATAATAGTTTTAGTGTAAAAGAAACATATTAGACTTAATTGACATTCAATTGTGCCTATGATCCAGAAATTAGGGTTTGTGAACTAAAAGAGCATAAAAAGTGATAAATGCATAATGAAGGCTAAAACCCTAATAAAACCCTAAAGTTGGCCTAGAAATCATAAGGTGGAATCCAAGTTGATCTTGTGGATGTTTTGAATAAAACAATGACACTTGGATGTTATGCATTATTTTCAGGATATTGTTAAATTCTTGTTAATTGTGTTGAATGTTAATGCATGGACATCAAGTTACTTTGGATCAGGTATGTGGTTACAATTATGAATAACCGCTATAGTTTCCCGATGTATTCATGGATGTTTAATCGCATTGAATGCAACTAAACTGTTGGATGTTTATTTATTTCATGCCACTATAAAGTGACTATGATTAACACCATAAATGTGCATATATAACTGGCTTGATCCAGGTCCACCTTTGTTACTTTGAAAAGGCTAAAAAAGGGGTAATCCTAGAGCAAGGTCTAGGTTACCGTGAGTTAGAGACTCTTTAGCAAATCCCGAGTTAAGGAGTGGTCTACTTATGAGTAGTTCCATGTGACTCAACCCTAGAAACTGGTTCACTTATAGGTGGATCATGAGGGGTTTAATGGGGATAACACAGAGGATATGGTACTCTTGGATCGCGGAGTTATATCTAAAACGTAATATTGGTTGTTAAATAAGTAATTGAATGATTACATTGTTATCATAGTTGCATGTTTATTGTCTTCCCCCACATACCAGCTACGGCTGACCGACGTTTTGTTTGTCGGCGTTTTAGGTACAATGAAAAGAACAAACAGTAAAGTGGCACATGTGATACTAAATGAGAATTAAAGTGCAAAGGAGGATTAGATAGATTAGTATCGGTGTGGATAGAAGAATAGAGATCCAAGTTTTCAAAAGGTATGTAAAGAAAAATTTTATTACCATTTTCAGTATAGTCTGTTAGAATTTAATAATTGTTTATGGTTATATGTCGAACCTTTGATCCGGGATTAATGGGTGCGGCTCAACCTCTCAGTCTCCCTTAATGGGGGGTTATCGGGAGGTGGGGTCATAACATTTGGTATCTGAGCATGGGTTCCTCAGTTAACCATTAATAATTATTAAATTTTACAAACTCCATAGAACCCAAGGGAGTTATTAGAGGAGTATCCGAAAGATGGAGGTGTCTAGAAAGGGATCCCGACCGGGGGCTGGCAAGATTTTCCTCCGCACCGCTAGTCAGAATACGAGGACTCCCGGACCTGTGTGACCGCCTGGCCAACGTCTTAGGGTATGAATCGAAATAAGATACCTTTAGGACTTCTCATCTTATTCATCCCTTCTCATCACAAAATTCTGATAAGGACCTAAAGGATTAGGGTTTTCTTTCTTCTCCTCACCCTCTCGAGGTATGGGTAAGGTTAATGAGGTTTAAGGAATCCTCCACTAAATTAATGAAAGACATGTAAATAAGATGTCATGGACATAAGCTTAATAGATTAAGCGCAAAATAAATAATAGATACATGCTTAGGTCGTATGACATAAGATGTCATGTCCTCAGAAGAGACCTAAGGCTAGACCTTCTTGTCAAGAGGATAAGTTAGTCTTGGAGATAGAGATCTCCATTGCAAGTAGAGACCTGGCACATCCTCTGAGGATGATGCTAACCCTAACCCTAAGTGAAGGTTAGAGAGAGATGAGTTGGACCAGGTGTTTGAAAGGACATGCCTTTGGGGTTCCATAGGATCCAAGGTGACCTAGCACCTTTGGCAACCCCAACCCTGGGAAGGGTCGTGCATGTTAGAGTACATGATAGCTCTTTGGATGATGATGTTAGTGACGGACCATAGAAACCCTATGGGCTTGTACCAGTAGGGCATAGCTGGAACCTAGAGCACGTCATAGTGCTGATGGTAGGATGAAACCCTGGATAAGGAATTATGATGGAGCATAAAGGGTTATAGATGATCTTGAGCAACCATAAGTGTGAACCTAGGCTTCACCCGTGTAGAGAATGCTTTGGAGGTTGATCCTTCATGAAGAGAGGACCTCTAATGGTAAGATTGGTTGTAGGGTTAGCTCTAGGGAGAGCAGGAAACCCAGCCACGAGGGGCCATGGTGTCGTTCTAATGGAAGCATGAAGTCCCACCGTCGACCTGTGGACATTTGAGCAGCGTTCCGTTGCTCCTGATCCGCATGAGTTTGCCGGAGGGCTGCAGCGTGGTTGCAGGTTGCAGGCCCAAGCACCGCACCCTCCCCCGACCATCTGGACTCCGACCGCAGCATGGGCAGGTGCGGAGGAGGCCGTCGGAGGTGGGGAGGTCCTCTGTGATGTCCGATGAGGACCGGATGAGGGGGGGCGAGCTCCACCTTTGGCCGCTAGGGCGTTCGCGATTGGAAGACGCGAGGAAGACGATGACAGGGTCTCGTGGACGAGAATGCCCCTTCGCGGGCTACAGAACCCTACACTTAACGGAGGGTAGAATCATAATTGGGTTATATTTCCCAAAGGGGTGCGTTGCATGGCTATGCTGACGTGTCAGCATGCTATTGTCCAAGTAATTATTTTTCTTGCAAAATTCGTAACTTAAGATTTGTAGCTCGGATCAAAACAAGTTATATATGAAACTTGATCCTCAGAATGAGGGGAATTCAATAAAAATATGTTTATAATCCAATTCCTCTTACAATTTGAAAATAGTGTAATTTATCAACTTTAACATAATAATGATTAAAGAAACCCTACTTTGATATGATTAAAGTGATTAATAGGGTTTAATGGATCATTAGAGTTGATATTAACCTGTCAAATGTAAAAAAGGTACATAATGATAAAAAAGGAAGAACTTTGCACATGATTAGCCTAATTTAGAGTTTATATGCTTGAAATTGGAAAAGTGCATGAAGTTGTTATCTTTAATTATTTAACTAAGGAAAAACCCTTAGTTTTGATGATTGATGGATAATTCAAGCTGATATTAACATGTTGTTAATAAAAGTGAAAATAGGATTTAAAAGATGATCTTTTTATATAGTTGGTTTAATTTAGGGTTCTATGTACGTGAATATGCCTTAATGGGATTAGAAACCCTAGTTTATGTTGATATGAATTCTAATGGTTTTAATCGTACAAATCGAAGAATAAAATGGAAATATGATGATTCAAAGATAAATTGAGTACCAAAGATCTTTAATGTGAATTATTAGTGTTTCCTAGGGTATAAAAGTGGAAATAGTGATAAATAAGGTTCATATATGTGAGTTGAACTATAATGAAATATGATTTGTCAATTTGAAAGAAACCGAAGGTGATAATTAGCCTTAATGTTTTGACAATGACATAAAAGGATAAAGATAATAGTTTTAGTGTAAAAGAAACATATTAGACTTAATTGACATTCAATTGTGCCTATGATGCAGAAATTAGGCTTTGTGAACTAAAAGAGCATAAAAAGTGGTAAATGCATAATGAAGGCTAAAACACTAAAGTTGGCCTAGATATCATAAGGTGGAATCCAAGTTGATCTTGTGGATGTTTTGAATAAAACAATGACACTTGGATGTTATGCATTATTTTCAGGATATTATTGATTGCTTGTTAATTGTGTTGAATGTTAATGCATGGACATCAAGTTACTTTGGATGAGGTATGTGGTTACGATTATGAATAACCGCTATAGTTTCCCGATGTATTCCCAGATGTTTAATCGCATTGAATGCAACTAAACTGTTGGATGTTTATTTATTTCATGCCACTATAAAGTGACTATGATTATCACCATAAATGTGCATATATAACTGGCTAGATCCGGGTCCACCTCTGTTACTTTGAAAAGGCTAAAAAAGGGGTAATCCTAGAGAAAGGTCTAGGTTACCATGAGTTAAAGACTCTTTAGCAAATCTTGAGTTAAGGATTGCTCTACTTACGAGTAGTGCCATGTGACTCAACCCTAGAAACTGGTTCACTTATAGGTGGATCATGAGGGGTTTAATGGGGATAACACAGAGGATATGGTACTCTTGGATCGCGGAGTTATATCTAAAATGTAATATTGGTTGTTAAATAAGTAATTGAATGATTACATTGTTATAATAGTTGCATGTTTATTGTATTCCCCCACATACCAGCTACGGCTGACTGACGTTTTGTTTGTCGGCGTTTTAGGTACAATGAAAAGAACAAACAGTAAAGTGGCACATGTGATACTAAATGAGAATTAAAGTGGAAAGGAGGATTAGATAGATTTGTATCGGTGTGGATAGAAGAATAGAGATCCAAGTTTTCAAAAGGTATGTAAATAAAAATTTTATTACCATTTTCAGTATAGTCTGTTAGAATTTAATAATTGTTTATGGTTATATGTCGAACCTTTGATCCGGGATTAATGGGTGCGTCTCAACCTCTCGGTCTCCCTTAATGGGGGGTTATCGGGAGGTGGGGTCGTAACATTTGGTATCAGAGCATGGGTTCCTCAGTTAACCATTAATAATTATTAAATTTTACAAACTCCATAGAACCCAAGGGAGTTATTAGAGGAGTATCCGAAAGACGGAGGTGTCTAGAAAGGGATCACGACTGGGAGCTGGCAAGATTTTCCTCTGCACCGCTAGTCGGAATACGAGGACTCCCGGACCCGTGTGACCTCCTGGCCAAAGTCTTAGGGTATGAATCGAAATAAGATACCTTTAGGACTTCTCATCTTATTCATCCCTTCTCATCACAAAATTCTGATAAGGACCTAAAGGATTAGGGTTTTCTTTCTTCTCCTCACCCTCTCGAGGTATGGGTAAGGTTAATGAGGTTTAAGGAATCCTCCACTAAATTAATGAAAGGCATGTAAATAACATGTCATGGACATAAGCTTAATAGATTAAGCGCAAAATAAATAATAGATACATGCTTAGGTCATATGACATAAGATGTCATGTCCTCAGAAGAGACCTGAGTCTAGACCTTCTTGTCAGGAGGATAAGTTAGTCTTGGAGATAGAGATCTCCATTGCAAGTAGAGACCTGGCACATCCTCTGAGGATGATGCTAACCCTAACCCTAAGTGAAGGTTAGAGAGAGATGAGTTGGACCAGGTGTTTGAAAGGACATGCCTTTGGGGTTCCATAGGATCCAGGGGTGACCTAGCACCTTTGGCAACCCCAACCCAGGGAAGGGTCGTGCATGTTAGAGTACATGATAGCTCTTTGGATGATGATGTTAGTGAAGGACCATAGAAACCCTATGGGCTTGTACCAGTAGGGCATAGCTGGAACCTAGAGCACGTCATTGTGCTGACGGTAGGATGAAACCCTGTATAAGGAATTATGATGGAGCATAAAGGGTTATGGATGATCTTGAGCAACCATAAGTGCGAACCTAGGCTTCACCCATGTAGAGAATGCTTTGGAGGTTGATCCTTCATGAAGAGAGGACCTCTAATGGTAAGATTGGTTGTAGGGTTAGCTCTAGGGAGAGCAGGAAACCCAGCCAGAAGGTTGGAAGCCTAAAACCCTGAACAATGGATGACAGTGGTTGCCTCATAAGTTGATGATATCTTGGTTGCCTTTGGAGGGACCAAACCCTAGACAGTGAAGATGAAGCATATGGTGCCTATGTGCCTACAGTATAGGTGTTTACCTTCTGAGGTAGGAAAAAGAGTTCCTTAGAAAGGTTCAGTAGCGAGTTATGAGGCCTTGTACCTTGATGGTTGTCCTTAAGGAGGACCCAACCCTAAGTGTTTCTTGAGTTGAAGGATGACAAGGAGTGCGTGTCATGCCTTTTTCATGCTTGGTTTGTAGTTAAGAGACAGAGCATGCAGTGAACCTAGGGTTCCTAGGCCTAAGAGGGGAAGTGGTATACCTAATGCTCATGATGAGAATTAAGTTTCTATAGTTTCGAGCATGGTACGCCTCATGAATAAAGGAAAAGGGAAGCCCCTTAAGTTTAAGGTATGTTTGGTGAACCCCTTACAGCTAGGTTGATGATAAAGGAGAAAGTTTTATCTTGATTCAACATCAAGGAAAGAAGGATAAGTATGACCTAGCATGGTACAGTGAGTGGGCTGCTTATGCCCTAATGGTTTGCTAGGGTTAAGTAGGCTCGTGTGGATGTAAACCCTAGACCTAAGAGCTTTTGTGACCTTAGAGATCATTTTCCTCCCATCCTGGGAGAGGGACCCCTTTGAAAGGGTGTGTATCAGCTTTGTTGGTTCAAGGTAACCTAAAGAAGTCTCATAGGATCTTGAGAAGCTAAGTGAAAAGTACATAGTATGATATTGAATCTACAGACCCATTGATATCCATCTCTATTGCATGTGAATGTGTTACCATGGAGGTAACCAGTATGGGGCTTGACCAAGGTAGGCAGGTTACCATAATGCCTATGAACGGATGAGAGTCAGCCCATGAATGCAGAAAGAGAGATGATGAAGATTTGGGTAAGATTCTAAGTGAACATGTACTATAATGGAGAATCCTAAGTCTATCCTAGGGTCGGGTAGGGATAAGACCGATGAAAGTAGGAGTTGCCTAATTCCCCAGTTGCACATGACCATAGGGTCGGGAGGTAACAGCTATCATTGTCTGAGGGCCATGGGTTAGGAGATTGATCACCTTCATGAACTCATGGGACCCCAAAGGGCGGATAAGTAGGGCACTCTCTTGATGCATGAGGGAAGAGGGATGACCCCAAAAGAGTCGGTACCCTATAGACCTAGAGGAGATGACCAAGGATAGTAGGTTCAAGACTAGTTTGATATCATGATGTAGAGACATATGTGGCACGTTGCAACTTAGATATAAAGGTGTATTGGCAAGGTGGGATGTACCATCTCTACTCTTGGAACAGGAAGAACTTTGTATTTGGACTGCACCCAAATGCTTATTTCCTCTTGTTATGGGGGTTAGAGATAGGACATTATGCATGTCATACACCAAGGATAAGAGATGATGTAGGTTGGAGCGTTGCCATGAGAAATGGGGATAGAGAAGATATCTTACAATTGTAAAGTGAATGAATGATGGATGGCTTGCAAACACTAAGAGGAATGAGGTAGTCCCCTTATGAGGAAGTTTCTATGATGAGCTATGTAGAACTTACAAGTTATACCAAGTTGAGTTTGGTCACCATGATGATGAAATCAGAGAGTGTTCTTAATAGAGATAGACATGGAGTTTGAGGTAATATAATAAGTGAAATACATGGAAGTGTATGTCTTCAATGTTACCTAATACCTAAGGATGAGAGGTGGTAATGTATGCTCTAGTTAAGACTTGTTTGACTAAAAGTTAGAAAAGGTTGTTTGGCTAACCCTAAGTGAAAGGTTAAGGGTTGTTTGGTTAGCTAGTCTAGTCCTTGATGCAATGAAAGGATTGTGGTAGAACCTCAGATGCACTTCTTTGGAAGAGAAGGTGACGAAACCCTTACTAGAGTGGTTTAGGGTTTCAGAGGATTTGATCTTGAAAGAATCATGACATACAGGAAATCATGATACACCATGGAAAATGGCGATAGCACTTTGGATGCTTAAGATGAGGTTGCATGTGGTTTATGGCCATGCAAGCCCGGAGGAAAAGGACGAACCCCAATAACCCAGTGTATCAATATAGAGGACAAAAGAATCCCTGAGAGGGAATGAGAGCTCAACACTATGGATGTTGTGATAAGTCTTCCCTGGATCGAGGAAGGTCGAGATGCAATATGGGTTATGGTAAGTTGCCTTACCTAATTGACATGAGAAAGAAAGAGTTCTGTTAAGGGACAGATCTAGTTGAACTACCCAGGAGAAAGATGGTTCAATTACACCATGAAGCAAGTTCAAAGGTTCTTGAGTTTGAACTAAAGGTTCCCTTCCAAAAGGTGGAAGTAGGTACAATGAGAACTTTATGCTAGTATAGTTTATCACCCCTAACTATGGTTAGTATGATCCAGACTAAAGGGTCTAATGAGGGCATGTGTGCTCGTTCAGGGCGATATCTAGAGAGTTCTTGTCCTATGAAAGATGTGACAATGACCACCATAGCCAGTATCGGGTTTTATATGAAGCTCTATAAGGGAGGTTGTGTCGGTCACCACTTCAGTAAGGTGATGTTGGTGAAAGGATCACATGATGGTTAGAAAAGGGCCATATGATGGTTAGAAAAGGGCCACAGTGCGTGTAAATGAAGTCACTTTGATTGTGCAAAGGCTGAAAGGAGCCTAGAAATGATGAGAGTCGTGAGCAGATGCAAAGTAGACTGACATACAAGTTACTGTGGGAGAAAATGTGACATGAAAATCCTACCCCTCTAAGTTATAACTAAGAGAGCTGAGTCCCCGATACATGAGTCCTTTAGAGATGGATGGGTGGAGAAGGTTAGGTTCGACCCTACCTCTCAGGATAGAGTAATGTGAGATGAGTTCCATGTGTACAATTTAGAGCACTATGTGAGGTACCCGACCATGTGCTGAGCAATGAACCTAGTGAGCCCCAAGGGAGGCTGAAATGACCTGAGTCACCTGTGCCGTTTATAGACGCCAGAGAGAAAGAACTCAGAGAAAAGAATAAGTGATGATAAAGGTTCTTTGGAAGTGCCATGGGTAGGGCAAAGCCACATAGGGGCCAATGATGGACATGGAAAAGTCTTATCCTGAATTGTTTGTTTGCTTGTTTGATTGAATTTTGAGGACAAAATTCCTATAAGAGGGGAAGGATGTTATAACCCCAATTTTTGGGTTAGAGTGGTGAGAAATATAATTTCTCATATTAAAGATGTTTGAACAAATAATCATATATTTGGTTGAGAATAATTGGATTTCGTTTAAAATAGCCTTGTTGTTTGATTTTTGGGCTTTATTGGCTATTGGGCCCAATTACAAGGAAATAACAAAGAAAATTCAATAAGTGAATGAATAATTGAATATTTGAGGAAAGGAATATGTAGAAACCTCTAGAGGGCAAATCCAAAGAGGGATTTCGTGCCTCTTGGATTCCTTGGGTTCCAAGGAGTACAAAGTGGCATAAAGAAAGCAATAAGAAAAGAAAAGATTAATTAAGTATTTCTTTATGAAGGAAGAAATTAGAAAATAAGTTGAAAGAGGCATAAATGAGATTTCTTGGGGCAATTTCGTATCCCAAGGATTTCTAATGATAAAAGGAATACAAATGAGGGAAATAAAAGAGAAATAAAGAGAAATTCTCAAAAAGAGATATCTTAATAAGAAATGAACATGATAATGCAAAATAATGCATATAGATGCAATAAGAAAGATAATGAGTATTCCAATAAAATGAATTTCGAAATAATGGAGTATCTTGGGATCCAAGGAGTCCCAATGAAGAGGAAAGAAAGAGAAAATACTAAAAAGGCAAAATAAGAGGATAATGTGTTGCTTCTTTAATGAATTATAGGGAATTGTTTAAAAAGATGATATTATCTATAAAGGAAAATAGGAATTTGTGCCAAAACATTAAAAAGCAACTATAAAGTAAATAAGAGAGGAGGAATTTCAAAGTCCTAATATCCAAGTAATAGGATATATCAAAGGAGAGAGAGAGAGAAGAATGGCTTCTCTTTGAAGGAAAACGAATCCTATTAGCAGAGGGACTACGTTTCTTTAAGGAAAGTATTCCTAGGGCTTTGTTGACTTCCCCTATATAACGGGTAAGACTTTGAGATGAGTTCCAGCGAGTTTCCACCCCTCCCACTGTCTTCCCTATCTTCTTCTTGTTTCTCTTCACCGAAACCCTAACCATAAGGGTATGGTTTTAACTCTACAGCCACGAGGGTCCATGGTGTCGTTCTAATGGAAGCATGAAGTCCCACCGTCGACCTGTGGACATTTGAGCAGCGTTCTGTTGCTCCTGATCCGCATGAGTTTGCCGGAGGGCTGCAGCGTGGTTGCAGGTTGTAGGCCCAAGCGCCGCACCCTCCCCCGACCATCTGGACTCCGACCGCAGCATGGGCGGGTGCGTAGGAGGCCGTCGGAGGCGGGGAGGTCCTCCGTGATGTCCGATGAGGATCGGATGAGGGGGGGGCGAGCTCCACCTTTGGCCGCTAGGGCGTTCGCGGCTGGAAGACGCGAGGAAGACGATGACAGGGTCTCATGGATGAGAATGCCCCTTCGCGGGCTACAGAACACTACTCCTAACGGAGGGAAGAATCGTAATTGGGTTATATTTCCCAAAGGGGTGCGTTGCATGTCTATGCTGACGTGTCAGCATGCTATTGGCCAAGTAAGTATTTTTCTTGCAAAATTCGTAACTTAAGATTTGTAGCTCGGATCAAAACAAGTTATATATGAAACTTGATCCTCAGAACGAGGGGAATTCAATAAAAATATTTTATAAGCCAATTCCTCTTGCAATTTGAAAAGTAGTGTAATTTATCAACTTTAACATAATAATGATTAAAGAAACCCTACTTTGATATGATTAAAGTGATTAATAGGGTTTAATGGATCATTAGAGTTGATATTAACCTGTCAAATGTAAAAAGGTACATAATGATAAAAAAGGAAGAACTTTGCACATGATTAGCCTAATTTAGAGTTTATATGCTTGAAATTGGAAAAGTACATGAAGTTGTTATCTTTAATGATTTAACTAAGGAAAAACCCTTAGTTTTGATGATTGATGGATAATTCAAGCTGATATTAACCTGTTGTTAATAAAAGTGAAAATAGGATTTAAAAGATGATCTTTTTATATAGTTGGTTTAATTTAGGGTTCTATGTACGTGAATATGCCTTAATGGGATTAGAAACCCTAGTTTATGTTGATATGAATTCTAATGGTTTTAATCATACAAATCGAAGAATAAAATGGAAATATGATGATTCGAAGATAAATTGAGTACCAAAGATCTTTAATGTGAATTATTAGTGTTTCCTAGGGTATAAAAGTGGAAATAGTGATAAATACGGTTCATATATGTGAGTTGAACTATAATGAAATATGATTTGTCAATTTGAAAGAAACCGAAGGTGATAATTAGCCTTAATGTTTTGGATATGACATAAAAGGATAAAGATAATAGTTTTAGTGTAAAAGAAACATATTAGACTTAATTGACATTCAATTGTGCCTATGATGCAGAAATTAGGGTTTGTGAACTAAAAGAGCATAAAAAGTGATAAATGCATAATGAAGGCTAAAACCCTAATAAAACCCTAAAGTTGGCCTAGCAATCATAAGGTGGAATCCAAGTTGATCTTGTGGATGTTTTGAATAAAACAATGACACTTGGATGTTATGCATTATTTTCAGGATATTGTTGATTGCTTGTTCATTGTGTTGAATGTTAATGCATGGACATCAAGTTACTTTGGATCAGGTATGTGGTTACGATTATGAATAACCGCTATAGTTTCCCGATATATTCCCGGATGTTTAATCGCATTGAATGCAACTAAATTGTTGGATGTTTATTTATTTCATGCCACTATAAAGTGACTATGATTATCACCATAAATGTGCATATATAACTGGCTAGATCCGAGTCCACCTCTGTTACTTTGAAAAGGCTAAAAAAGGGGTAATCCTAGAGCAAGGTCTAGGTTACCGTGAGTTAGAGACTCTTTAGTAAATCCCGATTGAGGAGTGGTCTACTTACGAGTAGTGCCATGTGACTCTACCCTAGAAATTGGTTCACTTATAGGTGGATCATGAGGGGTTTAATGGGTATAACACATAGGATATGGTACTCTTGGATCGCGGAGTTATATCTAAAACGTAATATTGGTTGTTAAATAAGTAATTGAATGATTACATTGTTATCATAGTTGCATGTTTATTGTCTTCCCCCACATACCAGCTACGGCTGACCGACGTTTTGTTTGTCGGCGTTTTAGGTACAATGAAAAGAACAAATAGTAAAGTGGCACATGTGATACTAAATGAGAATTAAAGTGCAAAGGAGGATTAGATAGATTAGTATATGTGTGGATAGAAGAATAGATATCCAAGTTTTCAAAAGGTATGTAAAGAAAAATTTTATTACCATTTTCAGTATAGTCTATTAGAATTTAATAATTGTTTATGGTTATATGTCGAATCTTTGATCCGGGGTTAATGGGTGTAGCTCAACCTCTCGGTCTCCCTTAGTGGGGGGTTATCAGGAGGTGGGGTCGTAACATTTGGTATCAGAGCATGGGTTCCTCAGTTAACCATTAATAATTATTAAATTTTACAAACTCCATAGAACCCAAGGGAGTTATTAGAGGAGTATCCGAAAGACGGAGGCATCTAGAAAGGGATCACGACCGGGGGCTGGCAAGATTTTCCTCCGCACCGTTAGTCAGAATACGAGGACTCCTGGACCCGTATGACCGCCTGGCCAAAGTCTTAGGGTATGAATCAAAATAAGATACCTTTAGGACTTCTCATCTTATTCATCCCTTCTCATCACAAAATTCTGATAAGGACCTAAAGGATTAGGGTTTTCTTTCTTCTCCTCACCCTCTCGAGGTATGGGTAAGGTTAATGAGGTTTAAGGAATCCTCCACTAAATTAATGAAAGGCATGTAAATAAGATGTCATTGACATAATCTTAATAGATTAAGCGCAAAATAAATAATAGATACATGCTTAGGTCGTATGACATAAGATGTCATGTCCTCAGAAGAGACCTGAGGCTAGACCTTCTTGTCAGGAGGATAAGTTAGTCTTGGAGACAGAGATATCCATTGCAAGTAGAGACCTGGCACATCCTCTGAGGATGATGCTAACCCTAACCCTAAGTGAAGGTTAGAGAGAGATGAGTTGGACCAGGTGTTTGAAAGGACATGCCTTTGGGGTGCCATAGGATCTAGCGGTGACCTAGCACCTTTGGCAACCCCAACCCTGGGAAGGGTCGTGCATGTTAGAGTACATGATAGCTCTTTGGATGATGATGTTAGTGAAGGACCATAGAAACCCTATGGGCTTGTACCAGTAGGGCATAGCTGGAACCTAGAGCACGTCATAGTGTTGACGGTAGGATGAAACCCTGGATAAGGAATTATGATGGAGCATAAAGGGTTATGGATGATCTTGAGCAACCATAAGTGCGAACCTAGGCTTCACCCATGTAGAGAATGCTTTGGAGGTTGATCCTTCATGAAGAGAGGACCTCTAATGGTAAGGTTGGTTGTAGGGTTAGCTCTAGGGAGAGCAGGAAACCCAGCCAGAAGGTTGGAAGCCTAAAACCCTGAACAATGGATGACAGTGGTTGCCTCATAAGTTGATGATATCTTGGTTGCCTTTGGAGGGACCAAACCCTAGATAGTGAAGATGAAGCATATGGTTCCTATGTGCCTACAGTATAGGTGTTTACCTTCTGAGGTAGGAAAAAGAGTTCCTTAGAAAGGTTCAGTAGTGAGTTATGAGGCCTTGTACCTTGATGGTTGTCCTTAAGGAGGACCCAACCCTAAGTGTTGCTTGAGTTGAAGGATGACAAGGAGTGTGTGTCATGCCTTTTTCATGCTTGGTTTGTAGTTAAGAGACAGAGCATGCAGTGAATCTAGGGTTCCTAGGCCTAAGAGGGGAAGTGGTATACCTAATGCTCATGATGAGAATTAAGTTTTGATAGTTTCGAGCATGGTACGCCTCATGAATAAAGGAAAAGGGAAGCCCCTTAAGTTTAAGGTATGTTTGGTGAACCCCTTACAGCTAGGTTGATGATAAAGGAGAAATTTTTATCTTGATTCAACATCGAGGAAAGAAGGATAAGTATGACCTAGCATGGTACAGTGAGTGGGCTGCTTATGCCCTAATGGTTTTCTAGGGTTACATAGGCTCGTGCGGATGTAAACCCTAGACCTAAGAGCTTTTGTGACCTTAGAGATCGTTTTCCTCCCATCCTGGGAGAGGGACTCCTTTGAAAGGGTGTGTATCAGCTTTGTTGGTTCAAGGTAACCTAAAGAAGTCTCATAGGATCTTGAGAAGCTAAGTGAAAAGTACATAGTATGAGATTGAATCTACAGATCCATTGATATCCATCTCTATTGCATGTGAATGTGTTACCATGGAGGTAACCAGTATGGGGCTTGACCAAGGTAGGCAGGTTGCCATAATGCCTATGAACATATGAGAGTCAGCCCATGAATGCAGAAAGAGAGATGATGAAGACTTGGGTAAGATTCTAAGTGAACATGTACTATAATGGAGAATCCTAAGTCTATCCTAGGGTCGGGTAGGGATAAGACTGATGAAAGTAGGAGTTGCCTAATTCCCCAGTTGCACATGACCATAGGGTCGGGAGGTAACAGCTATCATTGTCTGAGGGCCATGGGTTAGGAGATTGATCACCTTCATGAACTCATGGGACCCCAAAGGGCGGATGAGTAGGGCACTCTCTTGATGCATGAGGGAAGAGGGATGACCCCAAAAGAGTCGGTACCCTATAGACCTAGAGGAGATAACCAAGGATAGTAGGTTCAAGACTAGTTTGATATCATGATGTAGAGACATATGTGGCACGTTGCAACTTAGATATAAAGGTGTATTGGCAAGGTGGGATGTACCATCTCTACTCTTGGAACAGGAAGAACTCTGTATTTGGACTGCAGCCAAATGCTTATTTCCTCTTGTTATGGGGGTGAGAGATAGGACATTATGCATGTCATACACCAAGGATAAGAGATGATGTAGGTTGGAGCGTTGCCACGAGAAATGGGGATAGAGAAGATATCTTACCATGGTAAAGTGAATGAATGATGGATGGCTTGCAAACACTAAGAGGAATGAGGTAGTCCCCTTATGAGGAAGTTTCTATGATGAGCTATGTAGAACTTACAAGTTATACCATGTTGAGTTTGGTCACCATGATGATGAAATCAGAGAGTGTTCTTAATAGAGATAGACATGGAGTTTGAGGTAATATAATAAGTGAAATACATGGAAGTGTATGTCTTCAATGTTACCTAATACCTAAGGATGAGAGGTGGTAATGTATGCTCTGGTTAAGACTTGTTTAACTAGAAGTTAGAAAAGGTTGTTTGGCTAACCCTAAGTTTGAAAGGTTAAGGGTTGTTTGGTTAGCTAGTCTAGTCCTTGATGCAATGAAAGGATGGTGGTAGAACCTCAGATGCACTTCTTTGCAAGAGAAGGTGACGAAACCCTGACTAGAGTGGTTTAGGGTTTCAGAGGATTTGATCTTGAAAGAATCATGACATACATGAAATCATGATACACCATGGAAAATGGCAATAGCACTTTGGATGCTTAAGTTGAGGTTGCATGTGGTTTATGGCCATGCAAGCCCGGAGGAAAAGGACGAACCCCAGTAACCCAGTGCATCGATATAGAGGACAAAAGAATATCTGAGAGGGAATGAGAGCTCAACACTATGGATGTTGTGATAAGTCTTCCCTGGATCGAGGAAGGTCGAGATGCAATATGGGTTATGGTAAGTTGCCTTACCTAATTGACATGAGAAAGAAAGAGTTCTGTTAAGGGACAGATCTAGTTGAACTACCCAGGAGAAAGATGGTTCAATTACACCATGAAGCAAGTTCAAAGGTTCTTGAGTTTGAACTAAAGGTTCCCTTCCAAAAGGTGGAAGTAGGTACAATGAGAACTTTATGCTAGTATAGTTTATCACCCCTAACTATGGTTAGTATGATCCAGACTAAAGGGTCTGATGAGGGCATGTGTGCTCGTTCAGGGCGATATCTAGAGAGTTCTTGTCCTATGAAAGATGTGACAATGACCACCATAGCCAGTATCGGGTTTTATATGAAGCTCTATAAGGGAGGTTGTGTCGGTCACCACTTCAGTAAGGTGATGTTGGTGAAAGGATCACATGATGGTTAGAAAAGGGCCACAGTGCGTGTAAATGAAGTCACTTTGATTGTGCAAAGGCTGAAAGGAGCCTAGAAATGATGAGAGTCGTGAGCAGATGCAAAGTTGACTGACATACAAGTTATTGTGGGAGAAAATGTGACATGAAAATCCGACCCCTCTAAGTTATAACTAAGATAGCTGAGTCCCTGATACATGGGTCCATTAGAGATGGATGGGTGGAGAAGGTTAGGTTCGACCCTACCTCTCAGGATAGAGTAATGTGAGATGAGTTCCATGTGTACAATTTAGAGCACTATGTGAGGTACCCGACCATGTGCTGAGTAATGAACCTAGTGAGCCCCAAAGGAGGCTGAAATGACCTGAGTCACATGTGCTGTTTATAGACGCCAGAGAGAAAGAACTCAGAGAAAAGAATAAGTGATGATAAAGGTTCTTTGGAAGTGCCATGGGTAGGGCAAAGCCACATAGGGGCCAATGATGGACATGGAAAAGTCTTATCCTGAATTGTTTGTTTGCTTGTTTGAATTTTGAGGACAAAATTCCTATAAGAGGGGAAGGATGTTATAACCCCAATTTTTGGGTTCAAGTGGTGAGAAATATAATTTCTCATATTAAAGATGTTTGAACAAATAATCATATATTTGGTTGAGAATAATTGGATTTCGTTTAAAATAGCCTTGTTGTTTGATTTGTGGGCTTTATTGGCTATTGGGCCCAATAACAAGGAAATAACAAAGAAAATTCAATAAGTGAATGAATAATTGAATATTTGAGGAAAGGAATATGTAGAAACCTCTAGAGGGAAAATCCAAAGAGGGATTTCGTGCCTCTTGGATTCCTTGGGTTCCAAGGAGTACAAAGTGGCATAAAGAAAGCAATAAGAAAAGAAAAGATTAATTAAGTATTTCTTTATGGAGGAAGAAATTAGAAAATAAGTTGAAAGAGGCATAAATGAGATTTCTTGGGGCAATTTCGTATCCCAAGGATTTCTAATGATAAAAGGAATACCAATGAGGGAAATAAAAGAGAAATAAAGAGAAATTCTCAAAAAGAGATATCTTAATAAGAAATGAACATGATAATGCAAAATAATGCATATAGATGCATTAAGAAAGATAATGAGTATTCCAATAAAATGAATTTCAAAATAATGGAGTATCTTGGGATCCAAGGAGTCCCAATGAAGAGGAAAGAAAGAGAAAATACTAAAAAGGCAAAATAAGAGGATAATGTGTTGCTTCTTTAATGAATTATAGGGAATTGTTTAAAAAGATGATATTTTCTATAAAGGAAAATAGGAATTTGTGCCGAAACATTAAAAAGCAACTATAAAGTAAATAAGAGAGGAGGAATTTCGAAGTCCTAATATCCAAGTAATAGGATATATCAAAGGAGAGAGATAGAGAAGAATGGCTTCTCTTTGAAGGAAAACGAATCATATTAGCAGAGGGACTACGTTTCTTTAAGGAAAGTATTCCTAGGGCTTTGTTGACTTCCCCTATATAACGGGTAAGACTTTGAGATGAGTTCCAGCGAGTTTCCACCCCTCCCACTGTCTTCCCTATCTTCTTCTTGTTTCTCTTCACCGAAACCCTAACCATAAGGGTATGGTTTTAACCCTACAGCCACGAGGGTCCATGGTGTCGTTCTAATGGAAGCATGAAGTCCCACCGTCGACCTGTGGACATTTGAGCAGCGTTCTGTTGCTCCTGATCCGCATGAGTTTGCCGGAGGGCTGCAGCGTGGTTGCAGGTTGCAGGCCCAAGCGCCGCACCCTCCCCCGACCATCTGGACTCCGACCGCAGCATGGGCGGGTGCGGAGGAGGCCGTCGGAGGCGGGGAGGTCCTCCGTGATGTCCTATGAGGATCGGATGAGGGGGGCAAGCTCCACCTTTGGCCGCTAGGGCGTTCGCGGCTGGAAGACACGAGGAAGACGATGACAGGGTCTCATGGATGAGAATGCCCCTTCGCGGGCTACAGAACACTACTCCTAACGGAGGGCAGAATCGTAATTGGGTTATATTTCCCAAAGGGGTGTGTTGCATGTCTATGCTGACGTGTCAGCATGCTATTGGCCAAGTAAGTATTTTTCTTGCAAAATTCGTAACTTAAGATTTGTAGCTCGGATCAAAACAAGTTATATATGAAACTTGATCCTCAGAACGAGGGGAATTCAATAAAAATATGTTTATAAGCCAATTCCTCTTGCAATTTGAAAAGTAGTGTAATTTATCAACTTTAACATAATAATGATTAAAGAAACCCTACTTTGATATGATTAAAGTGATTAATAGGGTTTAATGGATCATTAGAGTTGATATTAACCTGTCAAATGTAAAAAGGTACATAATGATAAAAAAGGAAGAACTTTGCACATGATTAGCCTAATTTAGAGTTTATATGCTTGAAATTGGAAAAGTACATGAAGCTGTTATCTTTAATTATTTAACTAAGGAAAAACCCTTAGTTTTGATGATTGATGGATAATTCAAGCTGATATTAACCTGTTGTTAATAAAAGTGAAAATAGGATTTAAAAGATGATCTTTTTATATAGTTGGTTTAATTTAGGGTTCTATGTACGTGAATATGCCTTAATGGGATTAGAAACCCTAGTTTATGTTGATATGAATTCTAATGGTGTTAATCGTACAAATCGAAGAATAAAATGGAAATATGATGATTCGAAGATAAATTGAGTACCAAAGATCTTTAATGTGAATTATTAGTGTTTCCTAGGGTATAAAAGTGGAAATAGTGATAAATAAGGTTCATATATGTGAGTTGAACTATAATGAAATATGATTTGTCACATAGGGGCCAATGATGGACATGGAAAAGTCTTATCCTGAATTGTTTGTTTGCTTGTTTGAATTTTGAGGACAAAATTCCTATAAGAGGGGAAGGATGTTATAACCCCAATTTTTGGGTTCAAGTGGTGAGAAATATAATTTCTCATATTAAAGATGTTTGAACAAATAATCATATATTTGGTTGAGAATAATTGGATTTCGTTTAAAATAGCCTTGTTGTTTGATTTGTGGGCTTTATTGGCTATTGGGCCCAATAACAAGGAAATAACAAAGAAAATTCAATAAGTGAATGAATAATTGAATATTTGAGGAAAGGAATATGAAGAAACCTCTAGAGCGAAAATCCAAAGAGGGATTTCGTGCCTCTTGGATTCCTTGGGTTCCAAGGAGTACAAAGTGGCATAAAGAAAGCAATAAGAAAAGAAAAGATTAATTCAGTATTTCTTTATGAAGGAAGAAATTAGAAAATAAGTTGAAAGAGGCATAAATGAGATTTCTTGGGGCAATTTTGTATCCCAAGGATTTCTAATGATAAAAGGAATACCAATGAGGGAAATAAAAGAGAAATAAAGAGAAATTCTCAAAAAGAGATATCTTAATAAGAAATGAACATGATAATGCAAAATAATGCATATAGATGCATTAAGAAAGATAATGAGTATTCCAATAAAATGAATTTCGAAATAATGGAGTATCTTGGGATCCAAGGAGTCCCAATGAAGAGGAAAGAAAGAGAAAATACTAAAAAGGCAAAATAAGAGGATAATGTGTTGCTTCTTTAATGAATTATAGGGAATTGTTTAAAAAGATGATATTTTCTATAAAGGAAAATAGGAATTTGTGCCAAAACATTAAAAAGCAACTATAAAGTAAATAAGAGAGGAGGAATTTCGAAGTCCTAATATCCAAGTAATAGGATATATCAAAGGAGAGAGAGAGAAGAATGGCTTCTCTTTGAAGGAAAACGAATCCTATTAGAAGAGGGACTACGTTTCTTTAAGGAAAGTATTTCTAGGGCTTCGTTGACTTCCCCTATATAAAGGGTAAGACTTTGGGACGAGTTCTAGCGAGTTTCCACCCTCCCACTGTCTTCCCTATCTTCTTCTTGTTTCTCTTCACCGAAACCCTAACCATAAGGGTATGGTTTTAACCCTACAGCCATGAGGGGCCATGGTGTCATTCTAATGGATGCATGAAGTCCCACCGTCGACCTATGGACGTTTGAGCAACGTTCCGTTGCTCCTGATCTGCATGAGTTTGCCGGAGGGCTGCAGCGTGGTTGCAGGTTGCAGGCCCAAGCGCCACACCCTCCCCCGACCATCTGGACTCCGACCGTAGCATGGGCGGGTGCGGAGGAGGCCGTCGGAGGTGGGGAGGTCCTCCGTGATGTCCAATGAGGACCGGATGAGGGGGGGGGGGGGGGGCGAGCTCCACCTTTGGCCGCTAGGGCGTTCACGGCTGGAAGACGCGAGGAAGACGATGACAGGGTCTCGTGGACGAGAATGCCCCTTCGTGGGCTACAGAACCCTACACTTAACGGAGGGCAGAATCGTAATTGGGTTATATTTCCCGAAGGGGCGCGTTGCATGGCTATGCTGACGTGTCAGCATGCTATTGGCCAAGTAAGTATTTTTCTTGCAAAATTCGTAACTTAAGATTTGTAGCTCGGATCAAAACAAGTTATATATGAAACTTGATCCTTAGAATGAGGGGAATTCAATAAAAATATGTTTATAAGCCAATTCCTCTTGCAATTTGAAAAGTAGTGTAATTTATCAACTTTAACATAATAATGATAAAAGAAACCCTACTTTGATATGATTAAAGTGATTAATAGGGTTTAATGGATCATTAGAGTTGACATTAACCTGTGAAATGTAAAAAGGTACATAATGATCAAAAAGGAAGAACTTGGCACACGATTAGCCTAATTTAGAGTTTATATGCTTGAAATTGGAAAAGTACATGAAGTTGTTATCTTTAATGATTTAACTAAGGAAAAAACCCTTAGTTTTGATGATTGATGGATAATTCAAGCTGATATTAACCTGTTGTTAATAAAAGTGAAAATAGGATTTAAAAGATGATCTTTTTATATAGTTTGTTTAATTTAGGGTTCTATGTACGTGAATATGCCTTAATGGGATTAGAAACCCTAGTTTATGTTGATATGAATTCTAATGGTTTTAATCGTACAAATCGAAGAATAAAATGGAAATATGATGATTCGAAGATAAATTGAGTACCAAAGATCTTTAATGTGAATTATTAGTGTTTCCTAGGGTATAAAAGTGGAAATAGTGATAAATAAGGTTCATATATGTGAGTTGAACTATAATGAAATATGATTTGTCAATTTGAAAGAAACCGAAGGTGATAATTAGCCTTAATGTTTTGGATATGACATAAAAGGATAAAGATAATAGTTTTAGTGTAAAAGAAACATATTAGACTTAATTGACATTCAATTGTGCCTATGATGCAGAAATTAGGGTTTGTGAACTAAAAGAGCATAAAAAGTGATAAATGCATAATGAAGGCTAAAACCCTAATAAAACCCTAAAGTTGGCCTAGAAATCATAAGGTGGAATCCAAGTTGGTCTTGTGGATGTTTTGAATAAAACAATGACACTTGGATGTTATGCATTATTTTCAGGATATTATTGATTGCTTGTTAATTGTGTTGAATGTTAATGCATGGACATCAAGTTACTTTGGATGAGGTATGTGGTTACGATTATGAATAACCGCTATAGTTTCTCGATGTATTCCCAGATGTTTAATCGCATTGAATGCAACTAAACTGTTGGATGTTTATTTATTTCATGCCACTATAAAGTGACTATGATTATCACCATAAATGTGCATATATAACTGGCTAGATCCGGGTCCACCTCTGTTACTTTGAAAAGGCTAAAAAAGGGGTAATCCTAGAGCAAGGTCTAGGTTACCGTGAGTTAGAGACTCTTTAGCAAATCCCGAGTTAAGGATTGGTCTACTTACGAGTAGTGCCATGTGACTCAACCCTAGAAACTGGTTCACTTATAGGTGGATCATGAGGGGTTTAATGGGGATAACACAGAGGATATGGTACTCTTGGATCGCGGAGTTATATCTAAAATGTAATATTGGTTGTTAAATAAGTAATTGAATGATTACATTGTTATCATAGTTGCATGTTTATTGTCTTCCCCCACATACCAGCTACGGCTGACCGACGTTTTGTTTGTCGGCATTTTAGGTACAATGAAAAGAACAAACAGTAAAGTGGCACATGTGATACTAAATGAGAATTAAAGTGCAAATGAGGATTAGATAGATTAGTATTGGTGTGGATAGAAGAATAGAGATCCAAGTTTTCAAAAGGTATGTAAAGAAAATTTTTATTACCATTTTCAGTATAGTCTGTTAGAATTTAATAATTGTTTATGGTTATATGTCGAACCTTTGATCCGGGATTAATGGGTGCGGCTCAACCTCTCGGTCTCCCTTAATGGGGGGTTATCGGGAGGTGGGGTCGTAACAGCTATCCTCTTTTATTGCAAATATACTGTTAGATTAACTTTTCTTCTTTTTACTTACATAAAAAGACACAAAAAAACACAAAAGACTCACACGGTCCTAAGACCGCATGGACTCGCACGGTCCTAAGACTGCATGAAGCCAACCGGTCCTAAGACTGCATGGACTCACACGGTCCTAAAATAGCATGAAGCCAACCGGTCCCAAGACCGCATGGACTCACACGATCCCAAGACCGCATGAAGCTAACCGACCCAAAGACCGCATGGACTCACATGGTCCCAAGACCGCATGAAGCCAACTGGTCCCAAGACCGTATGGAGTCACACGATCTCAAGACCGCATGAGTCCAAACGATCTCAAGACCGTATGAGTCTAAACGGTCTCAGAGCCCAAACGATCTCAAGACCGTTTGGACCCAAAACTGACCAAACCGTTTGGACTTCACTTAAGGCCTATAAATAAGACCCAAGGGGTCCTCCCAAAGACATAAAGTTTTCAGATGCCTAGAGGCTGCCTCTACTACTCCAGAGCTATTCCAACCTCCATCCTCTGCCTAAAGGTTTTCAGTCTGAGATCCACACTCCAACCTGAAGCTGCTTTCTCTCTCTTTTCCAAAGAAGGTGGGAAGAGGATACCTCATCATCGAACAACCTATGAAGTTTGAAGATCGTCACTCTCTCTTTCTTTCCAAGGGGTTGAATTTCCTCTCTCCTTTGTGGGGATGACGTTCTCTCTCTCTCTTCCCACCTCCTTCTTTATCCTAGCTATGAGCGAGTAGTCTCTTTCACTAGGGTGCGGGGAGTAGCCCCGCTACCCATGTTTTCATTTCATTCAATGTAATCCAAAGTTTGCAGTAGAGATATACTTTCTTTTCAGTTCGACATCAATCGTTTAATGAATGCTTGTTGCCTGATCACCAACTCGTGTTATATTTTATCTTTTAGTATGAATTGTCTACGTTTGTACTATCAGATTTGAATATCGATTGTATGTTGGTTCTTAGTGCATGTATCCACCATGCACCTGTTTCGGTATATAGGAGTGTTTCTCAAGAAGTGGAGTATACTCACTACCTTCGTTGTACTTTCATACTATGAAATGGAATTAGTTGACGTATGAAAGTACAACCTTGGTGAGTCGAGGAACACACTTTGTGAAGGGAATGATGTAAAGTAAGTGACCATTCATTCAGAGATGGCTGGCATTGCAACATTCCCACACTTCTCATAGTTAGTTCTCTGAAAGGAAACTAAATCTACAAAGATACTAACTGTTTGGACTCTTATTGCAGGTTATGTTTTATGTTGCATGTTTTTATCCATGTGTAGTGGCGGTGAAAGCCGATCACATCCTAGTGGCTCCTTATCATTGTTTACAACCTAAAATTTACTTTCTTGCTTTGTTTTACTTGCACTTAGTTTAAAACAACTAAATCAAATCTTTGGATTAAATATCAACTATTAAGGCGTTAAGTGAAATTCTAGCGTTTTCCATCTTATTAATCTCAATAAGACTGTTGTCCCATGGATTCGACCGTTAACTATACTACGATAAGACTTCCACGTGTCTTAGCATATGTGGGTGGAGTTTTAACTTAGTATAAGCAAGGCTAAACCTAAAGATTTACTATCTTTAGGATTTTTTAGTGGTGCACGCAATTCCACATAAGTGGAAGCTCCATCAAAAATTGGCGTCGTTGCCGGGGACAACAGAACGTTTTAATTTCATTTACTATCTTGCTAGTTGGTTAGGGTTTTACATTTTTCTTTAAGCATTAGTCCATATCTTCTTGAATTCATCATATCTCCTGCATCATCTAAAAGGTGTGTTTCTTTCTCTACTCAGGTAGAAGACGTGTATGCAACCATCACATAACCTCAGATTCTCCCCTGATCCAGAGTACGACTCTGAGGTAGAGAGAAGCTTCCACCGCCGCATCAGACTTAACTTCCAAAGAGCCAGGCAAATGGCTGAAGATCAATGCCATGCTGCATTAGTAATGGAAAGGGTCAATGTCGCCATAGCCGCTCAGAGAGCACAACTCATCACTGACACCCGTACTCATATTCAAGCAGAGATCTGAGATGAAGAA
This sequence comes from Alisma plantago-aquatica, assembly GCA_963693085.1. Taxonomy (NCBI): domain Eukaryota; kingdom Viridiplantae; phylum Streptophyta; class Magnoliopsida; order Alismatales; family Alismataceae; genus Alisma; species Alisma plantago-aquatica. The sequence continues at coordinate 153,453,797 of OY856413.1, forward strand.
CAAGCCGATATCCGAGCTAAAAATGAAGCAGCTAACCAAGTTGCCCAGCTAGAGCTAAGGAACAAGTAATTGAGGGACTATGTCGTACCGAAGAACTATGAAGAGAATCATCCAGTTCAACCACCGATCATTAACATACCCAACTTCGAAATTCAGACACAATGGATTTAGATCATGCAAGGCATCTCATTCTATGGTGGATTTGGAGATGACTGCTGGATCACTTGAAGAGATTCAAGGCACGTTGTCGACTTGTCCCACAAGCTGGAGTTGCTTTTGACGCAATAATGCTACATCTTTTCCACTTCACTCTATCCGGAAGAGCTTTGAGCTGGTACAAATCGCTTGATAGGGAGCCAATAATCACCACATGGGCTCCCTTAGAAGAAAAGTTCCTGGAAAAGTTTTTCCCCCCTTCGTTAACTTACAAAATTAGGGGGCAGATCAACCACTTCTCCCAACTTCCTGGAGAATCACTCGCAGAAGCATGGAAAGATTCAAAGAGCTTCTAAGAAAGTGTCCTCATCACGGCATATCCCAAAATCAACTAATAGAAACGTTCTATAGGGGGGTGAGTGATAACATCAAGCAATTCCTGGATTCCTCATCTGGAGAAAATTTTATGAGGAAGAACTACGAGGATGCTTGGAAGATCGTTATACTTAGAGCAGAGAACCAATCCAATTGGGGATGATCATCTGGTAAGGGAGTCCTCAAAGTTTATAAAGCTGAGGAATCAATGGAAATGAAGGCTATTACTGAAGCTCTAAAGACCATAGCTCATAAACAGTAGGCTCTTGAAACTTCACTTGGAGAATATGATAAGAAGAAAAACCATCAAGTCCAACAGGTTAAAGCTGTCATAGGGACGTGTGAAGCCTATCACGCATCTGATCACCCTACTCTATCATGCGATCTGTTTTACAATGTGATGATGGATATGCACCCACCACAACAGCAGTACGAACCAATCACCGAACACCCTGAAGAGCAGATGCCCGAACAAGTTAATTCCATTCATTCCATACCGGGACAAGTTTACTATAATCCAAATCAACTAAGAAACCACCCCGATTTTCAATACGGGAACCCTGCAAGGACTGCCAACCCGCAACACCAGACACAAGGTGGATCCTCCAATAGGTTGCCACATGGATTCCAAAGTAACATTAACCAAAATTAAGGGAACCTCAGAAACAACTTTCCAAGATCCAACTACCCTAGAAATCCCTCCACCTACTATCAATATAGCCATCCCCCTCTGCACCCGCAATTGCATCCTCAATTGTAGCAACCGCAACAACCCCAATGTACTCCGCAACGACCACATCAAGGTCAACAACAACTCACTCAGAAAAATGCCTCCTCCCAGCCAGTAGACGAGATGACTATGATCAGGAAAATGCTACAGTCACAACAAACCATGCTTTCCAATCAGCAAGCTCAACAGAAGGCTCTAGAGGCTCAACTAGCACAAATTGCTGCCCAATTGAAGCCACCAGCAGGCACTTTTGCTGGCCAACCGGAATCGAACCCAAGACACGATCAGACTAGACCAGAACAACTGAATGTCTCACTACAAGATCGGGTCATGTCTTTCACGAAACTACAAGGATCACTCATGATGATGATGATACACCTATCTTTATCCCAAATGTAAGCTCGAATCTAGCAACTGAGAATTCTATAGAGACTGAAAAAGACAAAGAAAAGGAAAAAGCCCCCAAGGAGTTAGAGGTCCCGCAATATAAACCTAGGATACCATATCCAGGAAGATTGAAAGAGACTAAGATGGACACTAGATTCCAAAAATTCAAAGAGGCGATGAAGAAACTCTATATCGACATCCCGCTCCTCGACGCCCTCTCCGAAGTACCAGCTTGGGCTAAATACCTAAAAATCTTTCTATCAAGAAAGTACATTATTGAAGAATAAGAGACCGTCAAACTAGCTCAGACCACCTCCAATATCATTCTTAATAAGATGCCAAAGAAAAAGGACCATGGTTCCTTCGGTATTCAGTGTTGTATTGGAAATGCTTCGAGAAAAAAGGGATTAGCTGACTTAGGGGCCAACATATCAATTATGCCATATTCCATGTGTAAAATATTAGGCTTCACTGACTTGCTACCCACCACGATGACAATTCAGTTAGCTGATTCCACTATCATTGAACCTCTAGGAATTATTGAAGATATTCCAGTTAGGAAAGGCAAAGATGCCTATGTCCCATGCGATTTTGTCATTATCGATATCAAGGAGGATCTGAGATACCCAATAATATTTGGCAGACCTTTCCTTGCCACAGCCAAGACACTTATTGATGTTGAAGCTGGCACGATCATTCCAAGACTGGGAAAAGAAGCAATTCAATTCCGGGTTCTCAACAGCATGAAAGGTCCCAGCATTCAAGAAGAGGTTTTTCTCTTAGATGCAATACACCAAATGTCCCAATTAGAAATATCAGAGCCATCTGATGAGTTGGAGAATGTTCTGAAAAATCCAGAAGTCGAATTTTCAGCAAATGAATTGGTCCAACAATGTTTGCAACACTTAGAGAAAGCTGAAGAAGCGCCGACATCAACCTTTAAGGAGCTCAAATCGGTCACTATTTTAGAAGCAACAGAAGAACCCAAGGCCCCCGAGATGAAGACTTTACCAACGGGACTTAAACACATCTTCTTGGATAAAAAAATTATGTCCAGTCATCATCAACTCCACCCTGACAGAAAACCAAGAAGAAAGGCTTCTTGTGGAGCTAAAGAAACACAAGAAAGACATTGGGTACAAAATAACTGACATGACAGGTATAAACCCAGCCTTATGCATGCATAGACTGCCCATGGTCGAAGAATTCAAGCCATCAAGAGAACACCAGAGGAAGCTGAAGCCCAATCTTAAATAAGTGGTTCGCCTTGAAGTCCTCAAATTGCTGAAAGCCGGCATAATTTACCCAATTTCAGATTCCCAATGGGTCAGCCCTGACCAAGTGGTCCCCAAAAAGGGAGGAACCACTTTCGTGCTAAATGATAAGAATGAGCTAGTGCCTACAAGGACTGTGACAGGGTGGAGGATGTGTATCGACTACAGGAAACTAAACAAATCAATGTGAAAAGATCATTACCCTCTGCCCTTTCTTGACGAAGTCCTAGAACGCTTAGCCCATCAAAAGTTCTTCTGTTATCTAGATGGTTATTCCGGGTTCTACCAAATCCCTATACACCCAGAAGACCAAGAGAAAACTACTTTTACTTGCCCTTTTGGGACCTATGCTTTCATAAGAATGTCATTCGGCCTGTACAACACACCTGCTACTTTCCAGAGGTGCATGTCTGTTATTTTTGCAAGATTAACGGAGTCTATAATGGAGGTATTCATGGATGATTTTTCAGTTTACGGAGATTCCTTCGATAACTGTCTACTCAACCTTGGACAAGTCTTACAACGATGCGAGGAAACGAACCTCATCCTGAATTGGGAAATGTCATTTTATGGTAACTGAAGGTGTCGTCCTTGGACACAGAGTGAGTGACAGAGGGATTGAGGTGGACAAGGAAAAAATCAAAGTTATCTCGAAGTTGTCGCCACCAAAATACATAAAAGGAGTATGAGCATTCTTGAGTCATGTTGGGTTTTACAGAATATTTATTAAAGATATCTCGAAAATAGCAAAACCCATGACCCAACTTCTGACCAAAGACACCGAGTTCAACTTTAATCAAGAATGCTTACAAAGTTTCTCAACTCTGAAAAATGCTTTAATCTCTGCGCCCATACTAAGAGCCCCAGATTGGTCACAACCTTTTGAAATCATGTGTGACGCCGGCGATTATACCATAGGAGCCGTATTAGGATAGAGAATCGACAAGAAACCTTATGTAATTTACTACACATCTAAAACACTTGATAAAGCACAGAAGAACTACACAACTACAGAAAAAGAGTTCTTAGATGTCATCTATGAATTTGAGAAATTCCGCTCCTACATGATTAGAGCCAAGGTCATCGTCTACACTGACCACTCTGCCATACGATATCTAATTCAGAAGCAAGATGCAAAACCCAGACTTATCCGCTGGGTGTTGATGCTTCAGGAATTTGATTTGGAAATCAAAGACAAAAGTAGAGTAGAAAACGTCGTCGCCGATCATCCCAACCGTATTGAAGTCAAGGATGAAGATAAAGTACCTATCCGAGACTCCCTTCCAGATGACCAGCTAATGAAAGTTACCAATGCATTCCCTTGGTATGCCGACATTGTTAATTATCTAGCTACAGGAATCATTCACCCTTCCGCCTCTCATCACGACAAAAAGAAATTCCTCCACGATGTAAAGCAATATTATTGGGATGAACCTTACCTTTTTCGCCTATGCGCAGACGGACTTTTTCGTCACTGCTTTCCTGAAGAAGAGATTACCCTTGTCTTAGAGCATTGCCATTCCGACCCCACTGGGGGACACATGAGTACGAAAAAAACCGCTATGAAAGTTCTGTAATCGGGTTTATTTTGGCCAACAATAGCAAAAGATTCCCATGGTTTTGTAAAATCATTCAACAAATGTCAATTTTCCTGTGGCATATCTAAAAGGAATGAAATGCCCCTCACCATGTGGCAAGAGATCGAACTTTTCGACGTGTGGGGGATAGACTACATGGGCCCCTTTCCTTCTTCATATGGTTTCTCCTAAATTCTAGTCGCAGTAGATTATGTCTCGAAATGGGTAGAAGCTATACCCACAATGTCCAGCGATTCTAAACCAGTCATTAAGATGTTTAAACATATCATTTTTCCCAAATTTGGAGTCCCCCGAACTGTCATATCTGACGGAGGGACCCATTTTTTGGAACGAAGCCTTGAAGCCCTCTTCATGAAATACGGAGTTAACCATAAAGTTGCCACGCTTTACCACCCACAAACCAGTGGTCAGGTTGAAGTTTCAAATAGACAACTGAAGGCAATCTTAGAAAAAACAATCAATAGACACTGCACTGACTGGTCCACCAAGCTTCTCGATGCCCTTTGGATCTACCGAACAACTTATAAAACACCAATTGGAACAACCTCGTTCCGTTTGGTATACGGGAAATCATGTCATCTTCTAGTGGAACTGGAACATAAGGCTTGGTGGGCCATTAAACAACTGAATTTTGATTTCAAAAGTGCCGGAGAAAATAGACAACTCCAACTACAAGAACTAGAGGAGCTCTGAATGACCGCTTATCAAAATGCCAGGATTTATAAAGAAAAAACCAAGATGTGGCACGACGGTCATCTAAAAAGAAAAGACATCACCATTGGAGATAAAGTCATTCTATTCAACTCCAGTCTCAAAATGTTTCCCGAAAAACTCCGCACAAAGTGGTCCGGGCCTTTCACCAACAAACATATATACCCGACTGGAGCCATCATAATTATTGACGACAATGGAGGAGAAAGGACAGTCAATGGCCATCGATTGAAAAAATACTATACTCCAGCGGACAAAATGCCGAGACAGACTATTAAGATCAGAAACCCCACAACAACACCATAACAAAATCAAAACCTCGTCGAGCCATCGACGTAAAACCCAAACGCTACTTGGGAGGCAACCCAAGATCTGAGTATCATCTTTTATCTTTATTTTCTGTTCCTTTAGTTACCTTAGGTTTATCTTCTGAAAATATAAAAATTCACATAACCAAAACAAATATAAAAAAATAATAAAAATCAAAATAACCTTAGCCTTCCCAAACGGTCCTGAAACTGTTTGGAGCCAAACGGTCTCGAAACTGTTTGGAGTCAAATGGTCTTGAAACCGTTTGGAGTCCAAACGGTCGCTAACCCATTTGACCTAGGGACTTTTGTATAGTCAACCACCGAATCATATAAATACAACCCTACCCCCTCTCCTTTTTATTTCTTTCGACTCCCAAACTTCCTTAAATACTCACTCGCGCCTCCTGTTCCCACGCAACCCTTGACGCAGGTCCTCTCTGTCGCCGTCGCTCCATCTTCCGCGCATCTTCACGACGACCTCGCCTCGGCTATTACAGCTTTTTAGCCGTCGTCTTCCTTACCTGCAACTGCAAGGTAGACGCGCCACCATCGCCGACGTTTGCAACATCACTGTGGCTCCCTGTTCTATCGCACCATTGTCCTTTTCGCCTCCTCCATCATCTTTACCATCGCCGACATCTTCGGTGCCGCCGCGGTACCCTATTCATAGCCATCGTCGTCCTTATCGCCGCCGCCTTCGCTATTACCGGTCGCTCCCCGACGTTTCACCTTCCAAACGGTCTTGAAACCATTTCGGGACCAAACGGTCTTCAAACTGTTTGGGACCCAAATGGTCTCCATACCGTTTGGACTTTCAAAACTACTTGTATTTTGTTAAAAACACAGACAACATCCAATTTTTCTCTTATACTAAACTTGTTATTCTAACACATGCCTTCCCATTTTTCAGAATTGGCTTCATCAGCAAAGAAACCCACTGGAACCGAAGACGCTCCCTTCTGGACAAGGGAGCAACTAATAAAAAGTTGTGCCAAGCTCCAAACGATCATCGATAACTACAATGATACTGGAAAGGCCCCACCAAAGGTCAACATCATAGCGATCTTGTGTGAAATTGACCGCATCAACAAATTTCTAACTGAGGAGCCTGAAGAAGTGGAAGAAATTTCTTCCAATGATGATGAAGGCTTTGAATACAAGCCACTTTTCGAAGATGAATCCCCAGTTGAAAGGTCCAAGGGGAAACGAAAGGTCCACGAGGCTGCGACCGATCAACCCCCAAAAAAGTGGGCAAGTAAGCAAGTTTGCCATGTTACTGCTAGGGAACAAACCCTTGCAGAGTATGTCCCAACACCCGCCACTACCACCCCTACCACCCCCGTCTTCTCAATACTCACCACCACCGCACCACCACCAGAAAACATCTACATCCACACCCTCCCCTCCATCGACAAAATACTAAAACTAACAAAGTATGTCTGCTCAAGCGTACTACTCAAGATGGGGATCTACAAAAGAATCCTCACCATGCTAGACAACGCCAATCTCGCCAGACTATACTTCATCCCCGAAATCTCATATGTCGAGCCGACTACTGAATTCTTCACACATCTCACCAAAGAAGCAGTGGACATTACGCACCGAGCAAGGGACGGAGGTGACCGTAGGCTGGTCACCAAACTCTTTGGAAACGACGTTGTTATAACAGAAAATCTTCTGAACAAAATTTTCATAGACAACCCGGACCAGCTCAAAAAGGCCCAAGTTGTTGGCACGGACAACTCCCAATTCAATAGACACAGCTTCTGGAAGACCCTAACAGGGATCCCCGTCTATGAGGCAAAGACATTCAAAGCCTCCAACATTCAGTCCGGGTTCGTGCGAATGCTTTATAAAATTCTTACCGGTGCGTTGTTCCCCAGAACAGAGGGAGGAAATGTCATCACTGCTTATCTCTTTCTCCTATGGTCCATTTTGCAAGTAAAGTCAGTCAACATCGGTCGGCATATATTACAAAAATTCTCCGCCTACGCCATAGGAAAAGAAATCTGCATGGGCGGACACATAACTTCCATCATCAAATACCTCAAGATGGACAGACTACTCCTTCAATGTATGAAGATCAAAGGCGACATCCTTACTAACGAACAAACCTTAAAGAACTCCTACATTATGAAGGAGAAGGATGTGAAACTACACCATCTTCTGCCCAACAGTCAGATCTTTCATGACCCTGCTACCGCTTCCGGAGCTAGCGGACTACAACAAGGACAAATTTTTCTTTATCGACGAAGAGATTACCAAACTCCTAGCTCTGGCCAAAGTACAAGAAAAGACAACCAAAACGGGACAGATGGAGCTTAGCATAACCACCCCGACAGGCAGGTTAACAAAAATACCAGTAAAACGACCATTAAAGGTACATTTACAACCGCCACAGCTGTCGGGGACACCAACATCAAAGCTACAACCAGAGACAGAATGCCCCCCTCCAGAGGAACCAATCACTACCTCTTCCATAGACTCATTCATCATGAGCCTACATGATGAGCTCACCACCACCACCCCCACCACACTCCCATCCACCACCCTCCCACCATCTACCACCACCCCACCTTCCTCCACAACAATCCATCCACCCATATCTTCCACTTCCCCAAGCACCACCATTTCCGCTCCAACACCTGGCTTCACATTCTCTGCTCCCATCTCCACCTTCTTTTCCTCAACTTTTTCACTCCCTCATATCTCACCCAGCCATTTACCATTCCCTTCATCTGCCGCCACCCTGACACCGCTGGTGACTCCATTTACGGTCACCACGCAGTTCGCGGGACCATCACCAGTGTCTCTTTCGCAAGACACTACCACCCTTCCACCCCGATCTCAGCCATACCACCCTTCCGCATCTGGGGTTCTTTTTTTCAAATGTCAGTGAGGAATTCGAACGTCAATTTGATGCCATACGAAACCTCCTCACCGACCCCTCTAACATAATACAATCTATTTTCTCATGTGTGCAGGGTATTTCCCAATAGGTCGCCAAAATCAACGAGAAGAACAGCGTCTTGCCAAGCATTCTCCACAACATTCAGCAATGACAGGACGTAGTGGCCAAGCAAGTCAATCATATCGATGAAAACTACAAACACTTGCCCGGGCTGGTCCTTGGAGTAAAAAGCCAACATGAAGCGTTGGCTAAGCAAGTTGATAGGGTATCTACGCAGACTCAACCTCTGCCTGAGACCCTGCGCGAGCTTAAGCAGCAATAAACTGCTTTAAGCACGTGCTTGAATGACATCACCAACACCCTCACACAGCTCCACACCCGCCAAGAAGAGTCAGCAAACACCGAGCTTAACCAACTATGCACTCAAGTAACAGATCTTATAGCGTACCTCCTCTCTACCGAGGTACGATACTCAGATCTAATGGAAACACACAACGCCTACTCGAATCCCACGAGTATGTGCAAGTAGCATTTGATGAGATACAAGCAACCCATCGACAGTGCAAGAAGCCTCCACAACCAAAGCCAGCAGACAAAAAGGCAGACGAAGATGATGATGAAGACGAAAATAATGATGAGGATTCTGACTCCTCGGCTAACTCCAATAATAGCACCTACTCAGATGACCAATCTGACGACCCAGGCAATGCTGAGGAGGGCACAAGCTGAGGAGCTGCATCAAAACAAAAAGATCACCATGACGGTGATAAAGATCCCAAATCCCCGACACACAATGACAACGTTAATATGTCTTACGGGGATCAATTCTTTGACTACTCCACAATGGGATCTCTGGGGGAATCTACTAAAGAAACAGCCTTTGCTGAGTTCCAACAATGTATACTCGGAACCAGCACAAATCAACAATAAGAAACATCAGCTCAACATCTTTCCACACCAGACCAATCGGTACTCTTTCCCCCAGAATAAGAAGATCTAGAAAGAGTCAGCTTGGATACAGACGAAGATCTGGAATCCGCTTCTGACTCAGACAAAGATGAAGATCTGTAGAAATATATAGACAATCTGGAGCAGACTTCCCCCCTCCCTCCGCAAAAGCTACCCCCTCCGCCACCACTACCACACAAAATGCATAATATTGATATGACGACCATATATACTCTCGACGCTCAAGACATCTTCATCCTTAACACTATAGTAGATGATTCTAAAGACGGGGCGACATTATCTACCAAAATACAAAGACTCAGTGAAAGTTAACGTGTGAAGACTTCCTCTCCATCATTCGACCACAATCAACGGTGAAGATGGCAGTCTTCCGCGTCCTCCTCGCCAATTCTATCGAAACCTACAGAAGCTCTCGGCAGCAGCAACCCATTCTAAACGCATCACCGGCTCTAGCAATGAGTCTTATTTACAAAAAAATTACAAAGCAAATCAATCGAATGGTTGCATAGGGGAATTATAAGGAAGGCACGCCGCATTACCGTGCCCTTCCAAGTCTCTGGTCACTAGCTGTTTATGATCATGGACACCGTGGCCCGAGACGCTAAGGTGTACAACTTTTGTGCCACTAAACTAAAAGCCGGAATAATCAATTTCATTGGAACAGAGGCCGGGGAGGCCAGATGCATACCATTCCGGCTCCTGAAGTTAATCTGGGTTGTTTGCCCATCCCTCTGCAATAAGTGGAACCAATCTTAGTTCCAAATCATCAACCCCCAAGCTCAAACTCAAGAAGGTTCTAGGGATTGTGCTTTCCACATAATACATCATATACAAGCGCTCAATCAGCAAATCTCTTTAACTGATTTGGCTATAGAAGATTTCCATTCTCTGCACAGTCGTTACACCATGGAATTAATCTACGATAGACGGTTCTTCAAGGACCCAACTATGGCACCTAACGACATTCCTCGCTATCTCTTTTCGGCCATCCAACGTCCTCCAAAACAGCCATTTAGGCAAACAATACAGGAGTTGAAGAAACAACAGCCCGCCAAGGTTCCCAAGAAAAAGAAATGGGACCCTTACTCTTTCGATCTGGTGAATGATGAAGAGGTTACTGAGTTACTAACTGGGGCGACCATCAACAGATCATCTTCACAAATGGTCCCCCTGTCTGCCATTTCACCAACATTCCCCAATTTTGACCTCAGTGCTTGCAAACGTCTCTCCGACAATGAAATCCGTCTCATCATGTCAAGGATTTACGCCGAGAAAGATGACCTCATTTTCATGTCCGGTGACATTCTGGTCATGGCAGACGCGCTACGAGAAACTGTACAGCTAAAAGGGTCTCTCACCGTAAGCTTAATGGCCGCCGATCAATTTCTTCTCGGACAGAATCACCATACAACCTATATGGCATCCCCCTACATGAAGGACGATCTATTAAAGCTAAATAATTTCAAAACAACTGAGGCACTTATCTCCTTCTTACAACATATGACTCCGAAGTTTATCATGCTCCCCTTCCTTCATTCAGAACACTGGATGTTGTTGGCAACAAATCTTCATGAAGGAACAACAATCATATACAACAGTTCCGACAGTCAGTACAATCCAGATCAACAACATTACACTACAACACCAAGAATGCCTACGGAAGAGGTGGCGAAGGAGTGTGCCGACCAACTTCATGCCCTTCTCAGCAAACACACATGGGCATACAGCAAAGAACACTTTCTTCGCCCCACCTTCAACCACAAGTGCCCACAGTAGCTCCGTGAGTCGAACGATTTTGGTTTCCACGTCCTCTACTGGATGTACACTATCATAGCACTTGGAAGACCAGTAGAAGACATGACAGAAGTGGATTATCACACGTTACAAGGGAAGTTCGTTGTTAATCTCCTCCGCACACATGGTGCCAATAAAGGACTAACTGAAGCTTGGTGCCCTTGTCCTTGTACTACTCAAACTATCACTTTGACACTTTGCGGACAAAGTGAGTGATAAGTTAGGGGGGAGTACACTGGACAAGGGCGAGGTATAATTTTCAAAATCCTTCACTCTATACCTTTTCTTTCAATTTTGTTTTATAGCTCCCTTTGCGCATTTGATTTTCATTTTAAAATAATTTCCCATTTTAAAATAAACCCTGAACAAAGTCACCCCTAGCTAACTTTAGAATCAAGTTAGTCCTCAAAAGTAATAACAAGAATAGCACTTAGACATATAATGGCGACTTAATAATTTCTCTCCACTCTTGATTTTCATTCTTTTGTTTCACTTCTACATCTGACTCTCCACATGTCAATATCAAGGCCGAAACAAGCCAAGCACTCTCAAGGATGAGAGGGGCATCAGGTGACATCCAAATCAAGAAGTCTCACAAGTGGACCATTAAAAAGAAACCAAATAAGTACATGTCGAGAAACTATAAGAACATCTTTCCTCTCTTCAAATAAAAGAGGTTTGTCCGCCCAAAATAATTTCCCTAAAAACCCCAAATCCTAAGCTTGTGAGTTTACGAATAAAAGCCAGAGAGTTGAATAAAACTATGAGAGTTGTTCCATAAATAAGGATCTATATAAAGAACCAATGAAGGTCTCACCCGGCCGGTACATTCAGCTTCCCTCACGAAGGTAGATGTGTCGTTCCCGGTAGTGAAAACCCTAAGGTATCTAAATATATGAAAGGCTTATAAAGGACTCGCACGGCCGGTACATTCAACTGCCCTCACGAAGGCAGATGTGTCGTGCCCGGTAGTGAGATCCTAAAAGCATAGAAAACCCCTCCCCCACTTGAAGGGGGAGTTACACGTCAAACCTTTAGCCAACCCTCATACCCACTCTAGCTTCCGGTAGGTTTTTTTTAGAAAGGTATAAAGTTGATTAGAGTCAACGACATGCAGAGAATAAAAAGTGGTCCCAATGTAGGCTACGAGATACATAAGAAACCTGAGACCCAAGAAACTCTCAATACCTGAAGGAGTTAAGGCAAGCAATAAGACCCGATACAACCTTAGGAAAGCTCGGGATCATAATTGAAGCAAGAGTATGGAAATCTTAACTAAATAAAATCGCCTCGCCATTACATACCTCAGCTCTATCTAACTTGAGGACAAGCTATACTCTAAGTTAGGGGGGTGATAACCTCCAATTTTGTGACATTATCTTAGTAATATTCTTCAGCTTTCCACACTCTTTCTTAGATAAATTAGACAGAATCCCTAGCTATCTTCTTTTATTGCAAATATATTGTTAGATTAACTTTTCTCCTTTTTACTTACAGAAAAAGACACAAAAAAATCACAAAAGAATCACACGGTCCCAAGACCGCATGGACTCACACGGTCCTAAGACCGCATGAAGCCAACCGGTCCCAAGACCGCATGGACTCACACGGTCCTAAGACCACATGAAGCCAATCGGTCCCAAAACCGCATGAACTCATACGGTCCCAAGACCGCATGAAGCCAACCGGTCCCAAGACCGCATGGACTCACACGGTCCCAAAACTGCATACAGCCAACCAGTCCAAGACCGCATGGACTCACATGGTCCCAAGACCGCATGAAGCCAATCGGTCCCAAGACCGCATGGAGTCGCACGATCTCAAGACCGCATGAGTCCAAACGATCTCAAGACCATATGAGTCCAAACGGTCTCAGAGCCCAAACAGTCTTAGAGCCCAAACGGTCTCAGAAACCAAATGGTCTTCAAGACCGTTTGGACCCAAAACTGACCAAACCATTTGGACTTCACTTAAGGCCTATAAATAAGACCCAAGGGGTCCTCCCAAAGACATAAAGTTTTCAGACGCCCAGAGGCTGTCTCTACTACTCCAGAGCTATTCCAACCTCCATCCTCCGCCCAAAGGTTGCCGGTCTGAGATTAATGCTCCAACCTAAAGCTGCTTTCTCTCTCTTTGCCAAAGAAGGTGGGAAGAGGATACCTCATCATCGAGCAACCTGTGAAGTTTGAAGATTGTCACTCTCTCTTTCCAAGGGGTTGACTTTCCTCTCTCCTTTGTGGGGATGACGTTCTCTCTCTCTCTTCCCGCCTCCTTTGTCCTAACTATGAGCGAGTAGTCTCTTTCACTAGGGTGCGGGGAGTAGCCCCGCTACCCATGTTTTCATTTCATGCAATGTAATCCATAGTTTGCAATAGAGATATACTTTCTTTTCAGTTCGACATCAATCGTTTAATGAATGCTTGTTTACTGATCACCAACTCGTGTTATCTTTTATCTATTAGTATAAATTGTCTATGTTTGTACTATTAGATTCGAATCTCGATTGTATGTTGGTTCTTGGTACATGTATCCACCATGCACCTGTTTCGGTATCTAGGAGTGTTTCTCAAGAAGTAGAGTATACTCACTACCTTTGTTGTACTTTCATACTATGAAATGGAATCAGTTGACATATGAAAGTACAACCTTGGTGAGTCGAGGAACACACTTTGCGAAGGGAATTATGTAAAGTAAGTGACCATTCGTTCGGGGATGGCTGACATTGTAACATTCCCACACTTCTCGTAGTTAGTTCTCTGAAAGGAAACTAAATCTACAAAGCTACTAACTGTTTGGACTTTTATTGTAGGTTATGTTTTATGTTACATGTTTTGATCTATGTGTAGTGGCGGTGAAAGCCGATCACATCCTAATGGCTCCTTATCATTGTTTACAACCTAAAATTTACTTTCTTGCTTTGTTTTACTTGCACTTAGTTTAAAACAACCAAATCAAATCTTTGAATTAAATATCAACTATTAAGGGGTTAAGTGAAATTCTAGCATTTTCCATCTTGTTAATCTCAACAAGACCGTTGTCCCGTGGATTCGACCATTAACTATACTATGATAAGACTTCCACGTGTCTTAGCATATGTGGGTGGAGTTTTAACTTAGTATAAGCAAGGCTAAACCTAAAGATTTACTATCTTTAGGATTTTTTAGTGGTGTACGCAATTCCACGTAAGTGGAAGCTCCATCATCTTTCTTTAGACATTTATTATGTTAGATCATTATCTCATAATTGAATAAAGTAGAATAAATTTGAAGATTACCTTTATTATCAATCAAATCATTTACAAGATATGGCATTACAATCTTCATATAATTGGCTCTCCGGGCATACATACCAACACAAACAACTCACATCATACAAATATTACTAAAACAAATTTTGTAAGTTCTGGAAATTAAGTAATATCACTTTGCATATTCCAAATCAAAATGTTATCCTTGTCGTGGACTGGAAATCCTAAGTATGCATATACTTCATGGTGTTTATAATTACAAGGGAGTACATCTCTCCAATTGGTTTTTTCCAAATAAGATGAAAATGAGAGAAAGATATTTTAAGAAGGGTTCCTATATAAATAAAATTATGAATGTCCTAGAAATATTTAAACTTATTAAGATAAAGATAATGTTAGAATGAGAATAAGATCAATTGCTACAAGTATGGTTATTGAGAAAATGAGATTATAGTTGTCAACAAAGAACAAATTAAACCATTAGTATGTATATACATTAATAAGGACATGCGCATCTGAGTATTCCTGAATCCCAACATGACATTAGACAACAAATGTTAGGCTTAGATATCCTTTCAATTATGAAGGGGTCATTATGTGATGTGTATGTAAAACACTTTTTTGTTGAGTTTGAGGGAAATTGAATTTCACCTCCAAAGATAGGGTTCTTTGTCAAGATTAGATATGTGCAATCTTGATTTTAATTTGAGCATTAACATTATTATAAACCAAGCTTTTTATAACGACGAGGCACCTTTTGACTATTACTACTTATTAACTCAAATTTTTTTACCTCTAAAATATACATATTTTGCTTTTGAAATGTGGAATTCTCCTTTAATATTGGGTTTATAACACTGTTTGCCATATTTATATTCTTGACCATTTTGACTATGGAGTGATGTCATCTTTTCACACTAATTCTCATGTTTGTTAATTAAACTAGTAATCCACTGTAATGATACTTTTATACAACCATATATATTGGGAACGATTCTCACTTTTTATATATATGGGTATCAACATTTTAATTTCCCTTGCCCTTGAGGTATCGTGTGTTTTAATCCCCACAATCCTTGGAGTATTGGGCTTTTGATCCCCCTTACTCCCTATCTTGGGTCAATATGGTGTCTCACCCCAACAACAAAGTGAGTTAGTCTAATATGTATGCACATTTCATTATTGTTGTAATTTATTGGGCAAGGTATATGAAATGATAATATTAGCCCCATTATTTTTCCTCATTCTTTTGTTAATTACCTTTAAATTATATACTTTTGAACTTACTACCCGATGTAAGCCCCTTATTGTATGCAAAATATCCCTCCTTATTTTACACATAACAATGCTCGAATATGTTAATTATGCACATACTCAGTGCTTAGTGATATATAATTTTTGTTTATCTCTTTTTGGGTGTTGTTCCCAAGTGA
The DNA here is from genome assembly GCA_963693085.1 of Alisma plantago-aquatica. Lineage (NCBI taxonomy): Eukaryota > Viridiplantae > Streptophyta > Magnoliopsida > Alismatales > Alismataceae > Alisma > Alisma plantago-aquatica. The sequence goes on from OY856413.1 coordinate 153,469,693, forward strand.
CCCAGATGTGGTTTCTTTAGAGGATAATGATTTATGACGATCATTTGCAAGAGTTTGTAGTTGAGAACAATTTAGAATGGTGATGTTGCCTTCTACAATTGGACTTATAATAACTAGATGTATACTTTTTATTTTGTAGAGTCACCTTTAAGGTGAGGAACAATTGTATATAGAATATTTTGTGCCCTTATAAATAGTTATGTTTCAGTGCTTACTTGTCATTTTTTCTATGTGATACATACAATTTTGAAATAGAATAAAATACTTCCTTTCCTTCATACTGTGTAGTATGATTGGAATGTAGATGATTTGATCCTAAACTTAGTAAAGTGTGGATCCCCTCTTGGGTCCTGCTCTGTCAGAATGGTATCAAAGCCAAAAGTATTCAGTAATTTGAATATTTCAAGATATCATCCTCATCCCTTAATTAAGTAGTTAGCAAGCTCCATTACTCCAGCAGACATCAATATAGAATAAGAAGGTAAACAAGTTCCAACACTTTAACAAAGGAAGGTACTTGTATTGAACGATCATCACCCCTATGCAAGGCCATCATGATTGGTATATTGAAAGATATAATCTAGTTCGGGATTTTAATTCCCATCATGTATATATTACACAAATCTCTAGCATCCTCACCCTCTAATGCCCAAGACCAGAGGAAGAAAAAGAGACCTCCCATCTTGCTACTCCTCTCTAAACACCTCTTCTCATACTAGTAAATGACTTTTGGATCGTGTTGTTGATACATACATGTACATAAAATGATGCTTCGTTAGAGTCATCTAGAGTGTGAGTTATTGGTTTAGTAAAGGAAAATTCACCAACTAGATAGCCATAACAGTTCATATATAAAGCATTAATTGAATTATGTGCAAATTAAATATGAGTGTTGAAGATACATATTACTTTAAACGAGTAATATTAGGAAAAAAATTATACAGTATAGAGGCTACTTGTCATAACAACAAGTATTGTTGTAAATTGATGAATCTTATATCTTTAACCTGAACAAGTATGTACTACATGTGTATTCGATATTGTTTGTTTGACATCTTACATTAGTAACTTATTAACGAACATAAACCATCTTTCCACACTTAAATAAATTATATATATTCTTTATCCAATGTTGTAATTGTTTAGTAATTAGTGTATTTAACCTCAAATTATATGATTAAATGTATATTTAATAGAGTCTATTTTAAATCTTACGTAAGTAACTTACAAAGAGCACTTTTATGGTTTCTAGATAACATCACTTATATGACATTTTGTTAAGAACTATCTAGATAATACAAGCACGTAAGATGTGCATTAGCTTGCTAATGTGGGTGAGACAACATATAGCAAGAACCTTCTGTGTTTATGTGTCTAAATAATTAAATAATGACATCAAGGATGTCACCGCATATGGCAAGAACCTTCAATTTTTTTTTGTCTATTCGATTAACTTCAAAGTCAAATCATTAGAAAAGTTCACCGCATATGGCAAGAACCTTCATTTTTTTGTGTCTATTCGATTAACTTCAAAGTCAAATCATTAGAAAAGCAATCATCAATCCACTCTGAACCCTATAATTATATGACCAGAGCTCCACACAAATTTTGTACTCACAGTAGTTGAAGAAAAACCAAGATGCACAAAAGATAAGAAGGGTGACCCCACTATTCCAAGTTATCTTTAACATACATCGCAGACCACTGTCATTTCAGATAAGATATTCCTAAGGTGTTTATTTCTATAAGGTCATCACTGAATGTAATACGACATATGCTCACACAATGTATGACATGTTATCCTCTAAAAATGCACGACATGTCTTAGCAAAAGTGTTAATATTCAAAGATACTCACTTTGACTTACAATTTTTGACCCCTCAATAAATACATCATCACCCTCTTAGTTGATATTTTTAAAGTTGTTATCTCGAGAATAACTTTACAATTCTCCCATGAACACTCATAATCTGCCTTGTGTATTTCATGTTTGATCAATCTTATGTTGGTCCTAGAACGAACACATAACAATGGACCGGGCCTGCGGAAATGGCACATAAACTCCATCTCGATATACTAGTTTCTTCTGTAGGGAAATGGCGGAGAGTAGTGGTGGAGCCACATAGAGAGTAGGGTGGGCAAGTGCCCTACTCGTAATTCCAAATTTATTAAGAACTATATATAAAAGTAGACAAATATACATGAAATTATCCATTGATGCCCCACCTAAAAACACCCCTCATGCTCTTACAATTGAGTGTGCCCCCCTCGACAGAGATTTCTGGCTACGCTACTGGCGGAGAGAACAAATGGGTGTGGCGTCAAATCAAGTGTAGCAAGTGGTTTAGCCATCATCTTTCTCTTCACATCAATAATCCAATTGGATTCTAAATCTTCCAACATTACTTGCATCTCGGTTTTGACAAGTTAATATTGTCTTAAGTTTTTTTTTTTTAACAACTCGTAATAGCTGTGGATACACAATCAATCTTAAGAATCGCGGAGATCATTTTGCACACCTTTCATATTTACTTTTCACAAGTCTTGTAAAAGAATAAAGTACTCCCAAATGCTTTCATACCCTGTTGCCCACTGGCCACCAATAATGTAGGCCACATAACTGTACTTGTGGATAAGTCGTAAGCCTTTAAACAAGGGGCTCCATTTGAAGTGCATGTGGAGGTCACCATGGTTTCCCCAAGTAGAAAAATCCGTTTTACCATCGTGCAAACCGGGTAGTAAGTGACAAAGTAGAAGACATTCGTAAGACAACCATACGAATGAAGGAATGACTAACAACGCCACATTTAGATCCTTAAAGGGTTAGATGTGTCATTCTCACTCCGGCAAGTGCTGGCTGGCAACGTGGGCGAGGCAGAAAGGGAGGGAAGGAAAAAAACCATGCATTAAATGCGCCGGGCTGGCAGCAGACGTGAGCATTGAATGCGGTGGGACGGGGGGTGTACGAATGAGAGAGGAAGAGATTAGGAGCGGAGTGCACAAGAACGGGATACTGTTCCCATTAGCACCGCTGCTCCTTGCTGGAGCCTGCCTGGAACTGAAGCAGCCAGCGTCACAGAACTTTTTATCCCATCAAACTGCTCCGCCGAGGAAACCCACCTCCCTCCATCTCTCAGTCGCGAGGGTGCGGCAGGGGTCTCGGTCGGATATACCGTACGGCCCGTCACATGAATCGCGTCCGTAGTAGACGCCTGCTCATTCTCCGGCTGTCAACCGCAACCGCAGGACATGATTGTGGAGGACGAGTGCAAGCACGGAGCAGGTAGGAACGAGTCCACCTGCTAAAGTGCCAATCAAAACCCCAAAAACCTCATCCACAATAATAACCCCAAAACTACAGTGTAGCATAATTGACTCTACAATAACCCCAATACAAATTAGCAACAGCGAAAGATAGTTGAATACTATTATTCAAAACCAGCCATAACACATTGAATGCAAAAATCCCCCCGAAACAGCCAGACATGTTATACATGATGAATTGCACTGTATTTTATAACAAGACTAGCCAAAACAAAGTTTTGTCTGAAAACCTGATACAAAAAATAAAACACAACTGATTTTTTTTTCTACGAATAACAACAATATAAAAAACTTTCCAAAAAAAAAAATGGACGGATGAATGTACTGGATATAGATGACAAAAACAGCCGTCGGGTACAAAGGTAAGAGTCAATACCCGAACCACCACCATTGCTATGTGTTGAGGGGAGAGCAGTGCCATATGAAGAGGGGGGTTAAAACTCAACAACAACACTTCAACTCTAGGCCCCTTACCACGCAGCAAAGGTTCTGCCTTGCGGTTCGTTCTTGACTCACCCACCGCGGCTGTTACAAGTCTCTGCATCCGATCCATTTTTTTTTTCACTGTGCTTTTTTTTCCCAACTGGTTTTGACCTTTTTCCTTTCACCAGTAGAGTCAGCTAGTATTTCTTTCTTCCACCATTTACTACTACCCTTCCAAACCCAGCCGACCCAAAAATACCGATTCAACCCAAAACTACGCGTCGGCTTGGATGGCCGCTTTGATCTTCTGCACGGTGCACGAGATGAGGTTGTTGACCGTCTCCACCGACTCCACCGTCAGCCTGGCCGTCGGCTGGCTGTTCACGAGGATCTGGAAAGCAACGGTCAGGAGAGACCCGCCCGACGCAGCAGCGGATGCCCTTCGAGGAGACCCGTCATTGCCGTTGTTGTTGTCGGCGCCGTCCGGTGCCGAGGTGTCCGGTACGATGGAAAAACCCGAAGGGAGGAGGGCCACGTAGGCCGAGTCGCCGCCTTGCATGACGGCGTGCATGGCCGGGATGTCCACAGGGGCGTACACCACAAGAGACCCGGACGCGTCGGTGCACGTCTCCTGGAGGATCAGCATGCTGCTCTGATTGGCGCCCATGGCCGCCTGTTACAAGAGAAATTGTTCGTGTTATCATATGCTACGTACATATACTGGATAGTTACTACTGAGCTATAAGCTATCATGCGATTTATGATCACAACCATACTGGTTAATCGATTAACAATGCCCACTTCTTCGGTGACGTTCTCGATGCGAGCAAAAACTGATGAGGTTAACCATGACAACAACTGGTCAGACTGACCAACCAAAAGGAAGGTACAGTCGGTACAAGGAAACTATTTCATCCTCCGTGACGTCAATAAAAAGAGAGACAACGCACGCTTTTCTCCAAGACAGGTCGAAAGGGGAGTGAAATGGCATCATCCATCTTCTACTTCTACGTCGATACACATCTCATGCCGGTCATGTGAGGCCGCCAACTATCTAATCCCCACCGCCAAAACCATGAAAAGCAGCCTGCCAAAGGATTGAAAAATTGCAGCTGTTCACGGGCGGAAAGGACAGTTTGACACTGCTTCAATGGTTTCTCTCACAGAAAGCGTTCTTTTCTTGATGGAGAAGAGAGAAGAGGAGGATTTGCGCTGTCTTTTTCTTGTTGAGGATTTTTATTGAGATAAAAATCTGTTGACATATCAGATCAATGGTTTCTCACAGAGCGCTTTCTTTTCTTGAGATCACATATTGAAGAGGAGGATTTTCGTTTCCTTTTTCTTGCTTGAGGATATTTCTTAAGAAATCTCATCATGGCTCATGGTGGTAGGAGGGAGACTGAGCTGGAACTAATAACTAATAAGGTAGAAAACGACAAAGGCATCAAAGACGGCTGTTTTCTAGCAAATGAGTTGTTGACTACCATAAAACTAATCAGTCAGAATTTGCATAAATCGAGAACTAAAAAACGAGCGACACCACAGACTGTCTTTTGAAAGAGACTCAGAAAAGAAAACCACCAAAACCCTAATAATAGCTACACACATTTAAGAGGAAGAAATCAAAAGCACAGCAGCAGTAGGAAGCTAGTAAATAAATGAGTGTGAGACACATACGCTGGCACGTAGCAGCGACACTCCATTCCCAGGGTCCTGCCCTTTGGCAATATGAGCCATCTCCTGCATGGGCCCACCATTGGACAGTATATCCCACTCGCTCCTCAACCTCTCGTCACGTAAGAAATCAAACAGTCTCGCCGGCGGCACATTGGGTAGCCACACCGACGTTGCCGCACTCAAAACCACACCAGGAGGCTCACCGGGATCACTCACGCTCTTCCTGGTCATCACCCTGACGTCGTCGCCGACTGTATCCACACGGAGCCGGTTCCACTTGTGCCCCGTAGACGGGCACACGCCGGAGCAGAAGTTGTCAGTCATGCGCTTGGCGAGCTTCACCATGGACTTGCGACCGGCTGGGGTGATGGCTAAGGAATGGTCCTGAGACGTAGGTGAAGATGATGCGGCCGTCGAGGCCATGAGGATGGCGAGGCACTCGCACTGGCGGTGCAAGGTGGCGACCCATCGTGAGGCGCCGAAGCCCAGCCCCGAGCGGAGCAGTGGGCGGTACAGGTTGTGCACCAGGTTCTCGTCGTACTCGGCGTGCTCCACCCATGTGACCTGCACAGAGAGATGGGAGGGGCAAAAGTCAGCAAAGATACACAACAGCAAGAACACCAAACCCAAACAAACCGCGACATCAGTCCGAGTAGAGTAGATAGTGTCGTACTGTGAAGTTATTTATTCATTAAAAATGAACAGAAGCCATACAAAAACAAGATGTGTAATAAAAGCATATCATTCATTTATCATCGCCATTCATGATCGTCATTGAATTCTTTCAGAGGAACAGAAAGATGCAGCAGGAAAACATTGTCATCATGGATAAGGAATTTACTGTTGTTTATTATTGCTAATATCATCATCATCATTAGTACTCAGGTGAAAGCCTGACAGAGGTAAGGGGTGGCGAGCACCTGTCGCTTTCATTTGATCAGTTTTTTTTTTTCTTCAGACCAAAAAATGCATTCATAGTGTAATTTATACCATAATACATCAAACACATCATTACAGAAAGAGTCAAAGAGTGTTGTATTAATAGTCTAATATACAGTATTAATAGATTTCATATACCCCCATGGAACTAATCACGTCTGCCGCTGCTGATATTTATAACTTATTGAATGTAGTCTGCTCGTGGGCAGCCCACCAATGCCATTAAACGCAAAAAGGTACATATGAAACAATAGAAGCTATCCCACATTGAATACCTCCTACAGCACAATAACATCATTTTTAAAAACAAAACAATAGTAGATTAAAAAAACGTGCAACTGTCATTCCTCAGAGCGTAGAATTCTGAGCAGCTGTGTGGGTCACAATTGCATTATCATTTTATTTTATTATACATGTTTCTCTCTATTGAGCTTTGTTGGATTAGTGGTGCTAATATGCATACTAAGTGATTTTTTTTTTTGGTCTGACCTGTAAAGTTCAACACTAGCTCTTTATTAACCAATATGTCCCCATGAAGCAGCATCTCATACTAGAAAACACCAAACTAGGGGATGGGATTCAGTCACCGGTTACTTTGAATAACCATTGCCATTATCACATTGTATCTTGCATTTTAATATGATTAATTAAAACTAACAAGACTACATGAGTTGTTGGGTTCTTCCAAACACAAGAGTATGCTATATGCAGACACATAAGATGAAGAGCGTCGAGCACAGCGTCCCACCTCGGAGTTGGAAAAGTACCAATGGAAGATGGGAATAGAAGCTGACCAGGGAACAGTGGTGGATAGGGGCTAGTTTCTTGTTATTAATATTATAACTATACCCGTCAGTAGTCTCCATATGAAACTCCTTGGATAGATGGATCGAGCCTTCCATCCTCATAACCGAGGAATTGTGGAGCACTGCACCAGGCTTAACCAAACAAATTAATTTGGTCGAGGCCGGAGAACGGGGGGTTGGCTCTGACCGGTGTGTAACAAGTGGTGGTGGTAGAGGGGAAGTGGTCGAAGAGAGTGAGGAGAGACGTGTTCCTTGGGATACCAAATTTACAGTCCCAGTTAACGACAACGAGGTGGAACTAATTTTCTTCTACTTCCCTCTCATCTCTCCATCGAATGAAGCGTCGGTGGCATCTTGAGGTTCCACTGGTAATAAGATAGAAGCCACCACGGCCGAGTTTTGTGGCGATGGTGGCGGCACAGGAAGAAGAGCCGAAGGGAATAGAATAAAGAGTGGAAGCAGCTAGCAGCACCCCAATGTAAGGATCCAAATGCAGCAGGCTTCTTCTACTACTACTTCCATGGAATGCTGCCGCAACAAGACGACAAAGAGCAACCCGGGTGGCTTGCACTCAACATGATTTTGATTATTAAATCAAAACTTCACTTCTATGTTTGAGGAAATCGGGGAGATGTATGCTACTATAAAAATCACACAAGAGCATGCATGCACGGAGGACAGACCGGAAGGGGGGAAATAAGAAATTGTACATGCATGGACCACAATCCAAATCCAAGATGCTTCCGATTGACTCATGAACGTGGGATTTTATATACAAATATTTTTTTGAACTGAACTAGAAATCAAACAGTGGGAAGGATCTCCAGGAGGGTTCTAATATGACAGAAAACAATTCCCGCTTAAGACCATGCACGATCAGCCCACGATTCTGGCTCTTCTGCAATGTTGGTAATACTATTCTTTTTCCCCATTCCACTCCGAAATAGTGAGACTTCTTACCATATACAAATAAAGTGAAGGGAAAGATTCCCATGGGACGCGGCCCGGTGACACGGTGATCCGAAACCAATAATATATAGGGCTGGGGAAAATCGAGCTGACGAACACCAGGCTTTACTCCTAAGCATTGATTGATTGGTCGTAGGAGGGGAGTGGAATATAGAAAATATATTCAGTGTGTTCATGCGACAACTGAATCAGCAACCTTTCGACTGCTGTTCCGATTCGATTTCAAAAGTTGTCTATTTATATATTTCTGTACAAATGCTAGGTCAAACGCATGGAAAAGGGTAATGGATTTTGTTTAGGAAGAAAGAAACTGAGTGAACAAAGTTATGCAGTATGGATGGAACTATTATGGGTAAACCAAGTCCTGAACAGTTTACATAAGGAACACGCATCGAAGCAGAATCTAGTAGACTGAAGACTGGTGATGAACAGAGAAGTCAGTCGGAGATCAGATACTACAAAACTTGGGAGTGACCAGTGTGCACCAGTGCCTGGTCCGCAATTCATCAAATATAAACCTAACACTACTTACTACAGCAAAGACAAAACAGTAGGCAACTATTAGTCACTGAATGAACACAGTTGGTTTGGTTTACCTTGGAGTATCCATTGGGGAGGTCCTGAACCACAAACCCGGACGGCAGCCTCCTGCAGAATATGTACTCGTTTTCGCCTCCCGCTGCAGGGTCGTCACGTACGAGACCGGCGTCCACGGACACGTCCACCACGGCCCAGACCCCCTCGGCGTGCTGCTTGCAGAATCGCAGGAAATTGGAGGAGCGGACGGGGACCAGCGGTGACAGCACCTGGAGCTCAGCGTGCATCTGCGGAGAACAAATACACGGATTTTATTTTCTGACTTAATTTGTTTATGGAGAGAAGTTAATGCTGGTCTCCTGTATAAATCTTATGCCTTCTCCCCCCTCCCTCATTCACGTTACAATAATAAAACCGGGGAATGATGAACAAAAGTATATTACATATAACGCCACATACCAGTTTGAGTGCTCCATTCCGGGTTCCGCCAACCCCGCCGGAGATCTCGTCAAGGCTCTCCGCCCGGGCAATCATACAGGAAAATATATCCGCCCAGCGTTTCTGCAAAGAAAAGAGGCAAAGATAATCATCAATCTTAAAGGACATAATTTAATAGTTAATTTGGGGGAAAAACTACATTATTAGTAAGCGAGATCGATTGTTATGCTGCTGTTAAAAAACAATGCTAGGCGGAACTGTAACATTTGATAGACAGGCTTTTTTTTTTCATTCACAAGGGATTGCACATGGAAACGACGCACCAGAAACATACAAACTATGGATTTGAGTTTTGGACGTTCTTGCAAAAGATTTTTTTTTCATCATTACACTGTTTACTCCTTTCTCTTTGACATTGCAGTAGAAGCCAAAGGCAATAGGCCAAGCAGAGTAAAAAAACAGCGATATGAGTCCAAAAATCCGGAACAGCCAAGGAAAAAACACAAAAAACGATCGAGATTTGCAGGTGGAGAAATGGTGGTGGTGGCGGCTTCATCGACACAGTTGAGGGGAAACCGCCGCGCCCTAATCCCGGAACTGGTTTGGTAACCACCACACGATGCCCAAAAAAGCCAGATGGATTGGTTGCCGTCAGAAAGTTTCTCTTCGTCAAAACCGAAATTCATATTCGAAAGAAAGGAGGAAAAGATATGTTAGAAATGCATTAAACTGTACCGTCCGCAATGCTCTACTTCACTACTGACCTCGTCCATGACGATCTCGACGAGCGCGGCGCTGTTGATGATGACGGTGCCGGACTCCCTTGTGGCTTCAGCAACGAACCCGGCGTGGCGGTTTTTGGGGAACATCCTCAAGTACTCGTCATACCTAAGCGTCTCCTTCCCGGTTCCTTCCCTTCGACTACCGCCAGTCCACAGCGGCTCCCCGGCCTGAACAAGCTTGATCAATTCATCCATGGCAGTGAGTGCCATCTCCAAAAACAAGGTCCGCTCCCCGATCCTGTCAATACCGGCGCCCTGCGTATGCGTTCCCTGGCCAACTCCGATTCCATCGATAAGCCCGGGACCAGACACCGGTACAATCGATCCGGAGAACCCACTGCTGTTGTTGTTGGTTCCTACGGCGAGTTCGAGTGAGGACATTGGGAATCCGCCGCCGTTGAGACCTTGGTGGAGCGGTAAGGAGGATATAGGTCGGCCTAGGAATTTCCCTGCGAGTTCGTAGACCCGTTCAAGTTCTTCCTTGAGCCTTGCGTTCTCGATCCGGAGGTGTTGCTCCTCGAGGCTGATTTCGCCTAGCATCGCCGGGCTGCCACAGCTGTTGCATATGGGGTTCCGCATGGCCTCACGGTAGGAGAGGTTCTCGGCCTTGAGGCGGTCGTTCTGGTGTTTGAGCATCTGGTTCTCGTGGCGCTCGAGTTGAGTCTGTAGGGTAAGAGTTAATTCGTTAGGAGGAAGAGAAGGGGGATATGATGATCAAATGAGGAACACCGGTTGATGGCAGTTGTTTCTTACCTTCATCTGCGTGCGCCTGTTCTGGAACCAGAACTTGACCTGTCGGCTCTCGAGGTTGAGGCGCCTTGAGAGCTCCATCCTTTGCTTCTCGTCGGGGTGAGGGCACTCTTTGAACAACCTGTATATGAGCAGCAGATTGGCGAGAATGAGAAGTTGAATCGCATGAATTGGACAAGGATGCTCTTTATCATTCGAATAGAAACAAACACATAATAAATAAATAAACAGTGAGGAACAAGGGTTAAGAAAAATAGGTGAGTCGCGCGTACGCTTCTAGCTCTTGGATCTGCTGCGGCGTGTGGCGGTGATATCTCTTCCTCTTGCCGTTTGTTGGGATTTCGTGGGCGTCGATGTCATCCCCGGAACCTCCCTCAATGTTGTCGCTCCCGGATCTGCTGTCGTAGCCATCAATCCCTTGGTCCTTGTTGTTGTTGTTGGCAAGCATCCCGCCGATAGCACCGTTTGACTGGTTGTTATGGCCGGCGCTGATGTGTGTCTGGAGTTGGGCGTTGATTCTGGATGCCGGTGAGGAATCGTAGTCTACCACAAGACCACCCCCGACGCCGCCTAGTCCTCCCACGGAGCCGTCTAGGTTAGTCTGCGATATATGATGAGATTACAAAATGAATCGTCCTGAAATAATCACGCGTTTGTGCAATCCGGGAGAATTAGGAATCCATATTTGTCGACAGACTTACTAGTCCGAGTGAGAGGCCCGACGGGTTGAAGCCGTTGTTGTACTTTGACACCGAGTGCATCAGGTCAGTCGGTGTAGAGAATCCTCCAGGCCCACAAGGCATGCCTGCTGTTGTTCCGTATGGCATGTTGACGACGACTCTACCGGCGGCTCCACCGCCGCTGCCTGTTCCGTCGAGGAACCCGCCGAGGCTCATCGGCGACCGGGTCAGTAATGTGTTGACTGGCGTAGTTGCGTGCGTAGGCTTTGTTATTGCAGCAGCGAGATTCTGACTGGGGTCACTGGAATTAATTCCGGAATCTGTCGAACCTGCACCACACACAACAGCAGCAGTAGCGGGTCCTTGGATGAGACACAATCAATTGGATCGAACTAAAGAGGTATAAAATAAGAGAAAAATTAGTTTCATAAGCATATATTTGCAAGGAAAGAAGACGAAGACGAAGACGAGGGTGGGGAAGGGATTGAGGATGGCATAGAACCGGTGTTTTCGCACACCCGAACACACTAACCGGGAAAGTTTTGGCTCGTCAGGCGCGAGTGGTGATTTCCTGCCTGTTTTATGCACAGCACCGACTGGTCTGAGCTGGATTATTGGGGTGGGGGTGAAGAAGATGGAAAGAGGAGTGGCGGAGGAGAACGGAGGATGATTATTAAGGAAAGTAGGAATGAAAAGGAAACGACTAGTCAGAGAGACGGAAGAAGAGGAAAGAGAAAGAAGGGGGGTTTAGAGAGACAGATGGATGGGTGGATGTAAATGGCAGGCAACTGGGTCAGAGGTGTCCGTCCGTCTCTCGTCTCTGGGATAGAGATGATAACGAAGTGGGGGAAAGGGAGGGAGAAAGAAAGAGAAAGAAGCCAAGCCAAGGCAGCGATTTATGTATCTATCTATCTATCTCTGCGTCTTGAGGAAGAAGATGAGGAGGAGGAAGGGAAAAGAGAAGACGAAGCATAACGGGCATAGAGATAGATAGATTGACAAGTTGTTGCAGCAGCACTAGTACTAGTACTAATTCTGCTTTGCTGCTGCTGCCTGCTAGCACCTCATTCCCAGTCTTTCTCCCTCTCTATCTAGCTATGCGTCTCTTCTTCTTCTTCCCCTCTGGCCTGTCTAGCCCTACTACTGATCTACTACTGGTAGTGGGCGTACCAGTAAGAGCAGGATGGTTGTGGAACTGCTATTCTCCCTCTGTCTTATGGCTGGATGGGTTGCTCCCTCTCTACTACTGTTTCTCTTCTCTCGGCACTTGACTTTTTAACGGCGCGGGACGGGGGAACTGGACAAGCGTGAAAAATGGGTGGGAAACTACACCTCCTATTACCCCTATTTTGGCGTTCAACTGCATCAGGCTTCCGGTTGTGAGTCCTATTCCCACACTACTACGACTACTCTCTCTCTCACACTTCCCTCTGTCCACAACCTATTTCCGTTCGTCCTCGCCTTGTTGCTACAGCGCTGGCTGGCTTACAGCTTGCTCTCTCTCTCTACTATCTTTTAACCTTTTCCTTTCCTCTCTTCCAACAACCGCCGGTCCTTGACCCCGGTGACAAAACCTAAACCCCCGCAAATCTGGACCACAGGAACGAAAAAGGATAGTAAACTGACAAGGGAGGAGACGCAAGGAAAAAAAAAAAAGGATGAGAAGAAAGTGCCCCTCCAAATCGACAAGAAAAAACCACTCGGAACCAAACAAAAATCTCTCTCTCTCTCTCCCCCCGGCGGTCCATTGGGTAGCGGGTGAGGATTTTTCGGTTGCATCGTTTTTTGTCATTTTCTACTCTTCAACTTACTAATAAAAAGTAAAAGAGAAAAAGGTTATAGGGGAAAAAAATACACAATAAAACGCACACGGTTGACCATTCACACTGTAACGCCCCGCGGGCCCCGCCCTAACCCACTGCTGTGTGCCGTGTGCGTAGCGTACTGCTACAACTGGACCGTCACCTCTTATAGTCTATCTAACCCCCTTCCCTCTCTCTCTCACTCTCTGTCCTCCTCACAGAAGACCCGCTGGTCGGGTCGGCCCCGCTTTGTTGGTGGTGCCTTTTTAGCGTGTCAAAAAGGTCAATCTGCCCGGTCTAGCGGTTGAAAAAGAAATGGAACAACACCAAGACGTGGTGTGGTGGTGGATAAAAAAAGTAGACCATGGTTTACTGCTGCTAATGGCAGGAGGTAAATCTCAGATCGTGATTGAAAAGAAAACACACCACTTCTTTGCACGGCTCTGATTAAACAAAGTGTCACTGTAAAAAAAATCCAAAAAGAATTTAAATAATTCGCTGTGTGTGGAAATTAGATAAAACAGGTGCTGTGGTCGGAGAACGTACGGATATGAGACGTAGAGGACCGATATCCGGATGGCGACTTTTGAAAAAAATGAAGTTGTTGAAGAATTGGAAATGGCAAGAGGACTCGTGTTACACGGATGTGGTCAGTCGCGAACGGGGAAGTGTAGCAATGGCAGCAAGTAACAGCAGCCGCTCTCTCTCAAATGGGATTGAGTTGATGGCTCGCTCATGCAATGCTACTCGTCAACTTTTAAGTAGTCAATAAGAAACGCGCTGGGACTTCGCCATTTGCTTTTCAACCCCGGAAGAAGAGAAGGAGCAGACAGACACAAACAGGGTAGTAAACCGACTGCAGTCCGTCCGGCGAGGAGACGGTGGCTACTACTGCTGGGCCTGGCTCTGGGGAACGAGACAACCAACACCATACACAGTGCCAGTAGCAGGATGGACCGGGACCTGGAGTGCACAGCCGGAAAGAGGAAGGAGGCCATTGACTCTCCTTACCGCCAGCCAAAACTGTGCGTTGCGGTTTTTACCCATTGGAGTGTGTGTGGTGTACAGAATATGGTCCCATTTCGTCGTCGACGTGGTTGGAGAATGGAGGGAGAGACCTGCCTGCCTCCTTACTTACTGGTTGGGAATCCTGTGTGGGCAAAGCTACCAATGCCTGCTCTGCGACGAAGTAAAAACAAAACAAGAAGAGTAGAGAGGAAGAAGATACAAGTAAAGCTTCACGAGAAACCCAGACACACCTTTGACTGAAAATGTAGCAGGACAGCTCGATCGCTCTTTCACCTTTCACCGCCAAACTTGCAACGTGTGGGTGGATTCGCCACGCTATTTCACCGCCAAACTTGCGATGTGGAACGCTACTGCAGTAAGAGTTTTTAGACAGTAGTATGCACACACACACACAGAAGAGGCATAAATAACCTTAGCACTGGGGCGGTCTACAGAAAGGGCAAATTTAAAAACGGAACGCTCTTGGCTCAACGTTTTTTCATTTTACTTTTTTTTTTTTTTTTAATCTTTCTTTCTTGCTTTGTTTCTTTCTTTTACCCCTGTCACGCTGACGCCAGTAAGTCCCAGCGTAGAGCCAGGTTATACTAACAGGTTTAAGAGTTTCAACTAATGCCGTAACGCTGGATTGCAGCAGGCAGGGTTACCATATGCAACAGACCACGTCCTTGCATGAAGGTAACGTTGGTCTCGTGGTGGTGGTGTGATGGTTGTCACTGTATCCGTGGACATTGGATTTAAAAAACAAAATGTTATAAACATATGTTCATGTCTTTTTTCTTTTTATTCCTTCTCTCGAAATGTACGTAATCATTTATAGTTTATAGGATAAATTCATATGACATGCACATTTCATATATGTGATTATACAACTCTTTTTTTGGGACTAGAATATATGACTTCTCTCCTCTCTTTTTTTTCTTGGTGGAGTGAGCGGGTAGGGATACGTGCCCCCTTTTATGTTGAAAGGCATGATTACAAATATTTTCCAAGCCGCCCACACATTTATGCATTGACGTGTTTATTTCTATCATTATCCATCTATGTAATGGGGAAATTAACAGTTAATAATATGCATGTTTAAATTGTTATTGTCCCCAAGTACTAACTTTTCATGCATCCATTATTAATCATCGATAACTATGGTTCCAACTATAAGTATTTTAGAAATGAAATTGTTAATCATTGTAGATTTATGGCATTCGAAGATATAATAACTATATATATTTGAGATGTTCAACTTTAGATACGTGTAACAATTATGATGTTCCAATTATGATTATTCACTATAAGTACATGGTTGGATTATGTCGTCAAATATTACATATATGTTCCACAACAAATGGTTTCATAATACGTTGGCCTATTTTCTTATAGCCCTCTTGTTAACATTACTGGTCAAATATATTTTATATAAAATGTAATTTAAAGATCTGTCGGTCAAGTAGGATTCCTACAATGATATGTGTTACATATATTCATATTGATATCCTAAATGTATAAATAATGAATACAAAATTCTAAGTTTTTTTATCTAAAATTATTTTGGCACACTCAGTACAAGATTCTGATTAAATTTGATTTTATGTTCGCTAAATTTAAGAAGGTTATGCAAACACATTGGATAAAGAGCGGAACGATTGAGACCAAAATCATCTAATAAAAGTAATCGGGTGGATGCAATTTTCAAGAATATGAAAAAATAGATGAAATATTTATATATTATATATACAAATTGGACATTCATAATCTATATGACTATCTATACTGTATGTGAAAATTGACGAACACAATGAATAAATAATCTTCATTTCTCTAAATTATAAATATATTTTTCTTGATTTGAATAGATAAACGTGCACATGTTTGTGCCTAGTGGTTAAACATGAGAGGTGAATCTTGATATAGCATGTGAGCTGGCTAAATGGATACGCGATGCATATCTTTATTGTGCTCAAGTAATTCATTGTGAATTTGTGATAACAACCCCCATATGATACGATGTTTTCTTTCTTTTATTTTTTTTATTAGTCGCACTTTCCTCGCCTGTATAACTGAACGCCTTGTGCACCCTTACTATGCATGCGTGGATTCAAATTATTTCATCGCTTACAAATGTATTACAAGTATATCCACAATGATAAAAAAATGGTTATAAATATTGTTTGGTCAAAGAAGCCAAGGAAAAGAATAAATTACATTTAGTCACATGTCATTGCCTCATTGGTGAAAGGATATATATGCATAGAAGGAGGCATTCAATGTTAACATCAATTGGATAAAGCTTGTTCTCGATTAATATGAAAAGCACCGAGTTGTTAGGATGCTTTTAAAAAATTTAAGATGTACGTGCCATTTTATCATTAGGACGACTCATGATTCAATCATGCATTTGGCTTGTGGCTTCTAATTGATAACGGCATGATTTTGATTCTAGAGGGCAGTTCTTGATTCAGATGATCACTTTTACCAATTATAAAGAAATTTTCATCTATGCAGGATTGCTATAACTATTGTTAGTTTACTCGTTTATAGGCTTGTACACTGCCAGCATTGCCACTTCAGTAATATTGGTTCATGTGGTGCAGCGATTCTACTTGTTGGTTAATGTGGCTTTGTCATGTATATATAGGTTTAATTTATTGAATTGATCCACTCACTTGTTAGATGTTAAATAAGCATAAATGTATTTATCATTGTTAACTATGTCTCTAGCCATAAGTTTTTCAGGATGTGAAATTGTTAAACATCATTGATGATTTCTTATTCTAGCCATGAAACTATGACATTTTATAGGAGGGTGATATTTCATGTGTTGAACTTTTTTATATGTAATAATTGAATAATGCATAACAATTGTGATTATTCACATATTGTTTTCTTTATGTTCTTTCTACGATGACTGTGGTGCAAGGTTTAAAAAAAGACAAATAGGGAAATTTTGAAATACATCCGTTTTAAACCAGTGACACTACCCTGCCTCGAAAACACGAATTGATCTAAAAGGTGGTTAAGTTTTGATATATCATATGAAGTGGCTAAACGGATATACATGCATGTCTTAGTAGTAAGTAAGTAAGTAATTTATGGTGAACTTGTAAGACGTAAGTAATATGTTTTAGATAATTAAAAGAATAACTATCTAGCAATTGTTGAAAATACAATGTTTGAGACAACAATTAGTATTATTTTGTTTAACTTTTCATATACTTTGAAATAATAATGAAAAGGAAGAAGATTCTAGAGAACAAAGATTTTATATGAGTTAATAGTGGTGTTTATGTTTTATGTATAAAAGACATCTCAATCACTAAATATACATTGGTAAAGGTGTTTTGTAAAGATGGTTGATTTAAGGATATCGAAGAGAGAAATACAAGAACCATCTAGATTGCAAGTCATAAAGTGTTTTCCTAAAAGATAATGAGTGATAATTCCATATGTGGCATGTAAGTTATATTTTCCTTAATGGTCCCCTTGGTTTGCCAATTAAGTTCTCTAGTGTTGAAGGGGTTAGCCGAACCCAAGAGGGAAAGGGATAACCTTACATTAATAGTTTTCCTAACGGGATATCCAACCATGTCTTGGAACTGTGGTATTTCTTTGACAATTTTATGGAAACCTCTTCCAAATCAATAGATCGTGACCACTGTTGACACCAATGATGAGAGTAAAAGAGGAAAGGGATTTGTGTGTCCATGTCGTAGGGTCTATTTCTCTCCCCCACTCTTTTCTCTGTTCATTGAAGCCATTGTTGGTATGTATGCCCTGAGAGCCAATCATGGGATGATTGGTGGGATATATTAAGATTGATTTGATAAATATCAAAGGCAAGCTTCCAGTTCTTTCTGGTTCAGTCATATGAGATAATGATAGAAAAAATTGAATGTCTAGAGAATGACAATACTCAATGACGTATGTTTTCAGGTTCAGGACCTGAAGGATGAGATCATACGGATGCTATGAGTTTTTACATTCTTTATTATGTCCCTAGTCGGATGTCATTGTGGAAGGTAGATAGACAACAATGACACACAAGACTAGTTTGTGGTGTTGGTTGATGACAGAATCTCATTAGTCATGATATGGAGATATCAAACCAAACACATAGGTACTTGTTAGAGAACAAGTATACCGGACAGACCCACCGTGAGTTTGCACATGGAACCATGATATGGTAGTCACAATCAGTTCTCACAGTGATGGTGGTGAGTGTGATTCTTTGACCTAAAATCACTACACTCAACACATGTCGTTGGGTACACTTTGACATCATCAAACGCAGTCCTGAAACATGGGTTGCTATAAAGGTGATGATTGGGTGGCTTTGACACGTGGGGCTTTTGAGGGGTGAATGATAGATATCGGATTTGTCCCTCCTGAGGGAGTTTGATATCTATGACCACTTGATGAGTAGGATTGAGATAGGCATGCGCATGCATGTATGAATCAGTATGTGATATTGATGTCATACATATCTCCTCCAATCTACTCTGAGATCAAGAAAGTGAATGAACATTGACAGGATGACTGTTCCATGCCTTGAGTTCATTCAGGATATCAGTGATAAAGAAATTATACATTCATTGTAACACCATTCACGAATTGTAGGATTGAAAGTTGTTCTCCAACTTTCCTTTTCACTTGGGTAGCACTGATGAGCGACTAGGCACCGCTCTTTTCTTGTGAAGTCATAAGTGTTATGAACTTTCACTGCCAACATGAAATGGGTCTGCAGGGTCACACACATAGGATTTACCCTGGAAGAGGAGTTTATCCACAAATGATGTTTAGATTGATTGCTAAAGGAGTTTAGTAGTTCAATTAAAAACTCAATCAATTGATAGCTCAGTATCATAGTGTTCAAGGTGTTGGACCGATTGATTAGAGTATCAGATTGATTGAAACTACAATTGACTGATTCCACGCAGTCTGCACTCCCAACCGGTTAGCTCATGTGATGAATCGATCGGCTCAGCTTGGTGAACCGATCAGCTCAGATTGGTGAGTCGATCGGCTCAGGACAGGCTAAATCGACCGGTTCAAGGTTTGAACCGATCGGCTCAACTGGTCCAACCGAGCGAGTTGGGAAAGTCATGTTGGCAAGAAATTTCTCTTCATTTCACTTGTCCAGTTTGATTGGATCAAGGATTGGTATTTGAATCAATTCAAAACAAAAGAGGAAAAATCAATCGAGAACTGACCAGGGCAGTGAACCGATCGGTTCAGAAGTGAACTGATCGGCTCAAGTGTCCCAACCGATCGGTTCAGGTCCCCAACGACCGTTTCGTTCATGAAACGATCGGTTCAACTGGTGCAGTTGGTTGTTTTGTAGAAAATCTCGAACCCTTCTACTCCTGCTTTGATCCTGCATTGCCCGGGATAGAGAACCCTATCCCATGACCCTCCTATATATAGGGGTATTGGGGGCTTCTCAGAAACAACAACTCAGAACACCAGTTGCTCTGTAAAGTTATCGTTCTCTCTGGTTGTGGTAACCGAGAGAGCCCGAGCAAGTGCTACCCGATAAGGGAGGCACAACAAGGGAAAGACAACTCCAGAAAGGTGACTGGTGGTAGGAGAGTGTGTCGATGACTAGTACGCTAACAGGAGGGTACGACTCCTTCCGGTGCCTTGTGCGACAAGGCGATCGGAGTTCCAGGTGGTTTGTGTGGACTACTACAGAGGCGGGAGAATTCTACTGCTCTGAGGACATATGTCAATCCCGGTGAGACCAGGAGCTACACAAACATTGTCCAAGACCGAAGGTGAAGACCGCGCAAGCCACAAGGTAATGTCGTCGAGCAAGCCTTGAGACAAGGTATGTCTCTACAAACCATCCTTCCTAATGTATAGACGTTGACACGATTCCTTTATACTGTGTGTGGGGAGAAGATTTTTTTTGTTTCCGCTGTCTTCTCTGCCTCCTCTAAAACCCAACAGTGGTATCAGAGCCATGTCAACTGCTCTATACTTTAGGATTATCGATGTGATTGATTTTGGTTTATTACCTTTATTTATTGCATACGATGCGAATAAAATTGGCTTTATGCATGTCCAATCATAAATCCACAAATCCCAATATACATATATGATATGTAATATGAATGCACTCGATCTGTGTCGCCCTTAAACGAGTTTTGTAGTGGATGTATAGTGTGGTTATGGCCAATAAACCCTATGTCTGTGTATGGTTGAATATGGTTGCTTGCATCTCATCCTGCGCACCGATTCCCTATCTCCTTTTCTTAATGTAACTCAAGATAACTCGAGATTTCTTTCCTACCTTTGCTCCTCCGAATATAACTCGGGGTTTCTCAATTCAAATGTAAATAGGATAGAACTTTTATTTCATGTTATGTCAAAGAACGGAGGACAACCTGACGACAACTAAGATGATCGGTTCAAGGCGTGAACCAATCAGTTCAAGGCATGAACCAATCGGTTGGCGTTCCAGATGACTGGTTCACAGAGCGAGACAAGCGGGTGGCAGCCATGAGAAGATGCACGTCGACCAGACGAACCGATCAGTTGGAGGAGCCAATCAATCGGCTGGTGGCACCCAACCGACCGGCCTGATGGTGATATGATCAATCATGGAGATGATTTGCTCGGGTCCCCAACGACCGTTTCATGCATGAAACGATCGGTTCAACTGGTGCAGTTGGTTGTTTTGTGGAAAATCTCGAACCCTTCTACTCCTGTTTTGATCCTGCATTGCCCGGGGTAGAGAACCTGACCGGCCTAAATCGCGCGTCCTAAAATTGGAGGCGTATTTGAGGTAGTCGAGCCTTCGCATTTATAACCCAAATCCTTCTAGGCCCCCGCAACTTTGTTTACGGGGTCGAAGTAGTCATACGGGGTCGAACACAGGGACAAGGTGGGTTGTGTTGACGACTCTGAATCGACACTCTACACTCCGGTGGATATAAAGAGATAATGAAGTTCCCCGAAGGGAACAACCAGATGTCACTATTAAATCAAAGAAAAATATCTCCAACTGGAGTTACAAGAAAGATTAAGATTTTGTCATTTAGCAGTTTTTAGGAATTTTCATGCAACAGAAAATAGGAAGGTAAACTGCAGTTTAAGGCGTAATGCAAGGGATAAGACTTTTAGAAAGACAAGCGGTAGCAGTAACACCCTGCACCCCTCCTCTCAGAGTGGGTGCCTCTAACCAAACTTCAACACCCCTCTCGAGATTGCTGAACTCAAGTTAGAGTGGAATGATACTAAAACAACTCCGTTCCGGGCACTCTCGTACTCTAGAATCGGACCGAACACTAGAGCCACAACCCAACTCTCGAAGTAGTTGCGACGGGAAAGACGATTCGGTAGCTAAGCGAAACGCGATCCAAAAGATGCAAGCTAGAGTTCAGATATCCAACACAGTAGTTACCCAATCATAAGGCACTAAGCATTAAACAAAGAGCAATTTAGCATTTCTATTTCTATCAGCAATAAGGGTCTTAATACAATGCATAAGCTAAGAATTTAAATAACAGAATTAAATATAGATGTCGCCTTCTTGATGTAGAAGGGAGACAGACTACTACTACTACTCCCAGCTCGATACCGTCCAGGGACCTATCCCGGTACAGCCGTGTCGGGCGGCACAACCTCTCGGACGGCACGCCTGACGGACGACTATATCGTTCGAAGACCCTGGCCGATTCGCTCATGTCGGGCGGCACACCCTCTCGAGCGCACGAATGACGGGGAGAGCGTATCGATTTCGGTATCGTGTCGGCCAAGGATTCACATATACTACTGTCGGGCATTGCTGTCAGGCATTCGTGTCGCGTATCTACGTCGGCCGATATCGGCCCTCAGCGTTGTCCGGTACAGTCCTAGGTGAATCGATCCCCTCCCTCTCGGGATGAGGAAGAGCTCACCTAGTGTCGCCCGGTACGAGCACTGGGGCACGATACGGTTGCTCTCGCACTTCTCTCGCAGACCGCTCAAGTCCCCAACTGTCCGAACGGGGAACTGGCTAGCCGTCCCGACCTATCCAACCTCCGACGTCTCTGACCTATCTTTTCGGCTTCCTGTAGCTACTATTTATACCGGCGGTTGAAGGAGTTATGGTGCTGGAAACGCCACGTAGCCCCCTTATACGCCGGTCGATGGATGTGGACGGCCGATACAGGTATGCCTTCGGCGCGAGGCGCTGGATATCGGTCACGTCGCTGGCGGCACGCCTGCCGGTGGGTGGTTGTGTCGCTCGACGAGGTTGGTCGTCGATGCGGCTTTGGCTCCCTGTCGGGTAGAAGGTGTGTCGGCCGGTACGTCCCTTTCGCAAGGTGCCCTTCTCCGCCGATCATTCTTGTGTCGCCCAGCCCCTGTCGGGCTGGGTTGTATCGGGCGTTAGGAAGGTCGAGACGGGCTTAGACTTATTGTGGGCCGGAATCGGCCTTATTGCACAAAAACGAGGAAAACCCTGTAAAAGATAGGAAAAACTGGAATAAGAGCGTTGCTTGACCAATTATTACGAAAATGCTAATAAAATAGAGGAAAATAGCAGAAAATGGTAGTTTTGATAACAGAATAAAGGGCAAAAACGTCACAAAATTTGGTGTTATCAACTCCCGCAAACTTAGCTTTTTGATTGTCCTCAATCAATATTTAAACTAAACTTTGTGTTGCTTCTTCTTGCACAGCAAAACTTTAAGGCTAAAGGGTAGCACAAGATTTGCGATGTCTTGGAGGTAATGTTGTCTTAAAGCGAGCAAAAGACCTTGCCCTACTTGCCTTATTATTTAAGTAAAAAATTTCTTCTCCACAGCTTCAGCGAGACTTTGGTGTATGATTCCGAAGTTAGCTTCCACACCAAACAACTTTATTTTAAGGGCAGAAAGTTGTGTATAGGGTAGGCTAAGGCTTTTTGGGTTTTTCTTCTTGTTTCCCATCAGTCCATCCAGGTAAGGGTCTGTTAACGGGCAAGTGGTCCCTGCAGTCCAAGCCAGTTGGCTTTAGAGCAGTGATTTCACATCCTACGTACCACTGCCCCGGATCTACCATGCCTAAAGACGGGTACTTTTGGAAAACAAGTGTGTATATATTTTTTTCTTTTCTCTTATTGGGCACAACTCTCATACTTTTATTCACGCTCATAAGGCTTCTTTCTCTTTTTGGGATTTTTGTTGGGTAAGGGAAAACAAAAGAGATATCTGCTGTTTGGGCAGCTTTTTCCTTCTCCATACTCGTCTCTTATCTGTTTGCGAGATTATTATTTTTCGAAAATTTTTAGATGGCAAGGCACAATCTTTTGTTTGTTTGAGACAACATTATCAGAAAGATATGACAGAACTTGTAACTCGTTGAAATATACAGAAAGTAAACTTTGCAAGAAGTCACAACAGGTTTTTATTATTATTACAACAACTTTGTACATATGCGTAGGGGCAGGAAATAAGCAAAATTTTCAAAATTTTCAAAATTTTTGGTATAAACATATATATGTACACATGATATAGGAAAGAACAAAAGGATAAAGAACAAAAGAATAAGGAATTTAAGATAAAGAACAAAAGAATAAGGAATTTAAGTCAGAGAGATCAAAGGGTTTTTGTACCTCCCTCACTGGTACATGGTACCCCCCCAAACTTACTCCACACTCTGTCCCAGAGTTGTGAAGTAGATGAGGTAAGGAAATGTTAATCAGTGAGGGTTAGATGATCAGCGCGCCTGGGCTAGATAAGAGCTCCCACACATATTCTCCTCTTTTGCTGTGATAGTCGATGTGGGGGAGCTGATCAGGCGTTGCCTCGTTTGCCATCCATTCCAAGACGAAGACGCCACAGTCGTTGGATAGTTGAATTTGTTGCGGGCTGCGGTGGCAGAACTGGAGTTCATGCCAGCCTCTTGCTTGCATTCCCAGGAATGGTTGTATTAGCGCTGCTATATCGATATAGTACTTTCGTACTAATCGTTCAAGAGATGTCAGCGCTGTCGATGTACAAGGCACTGGATGGTCTTTATTGCTGTCCGAGCTGTTGTAGAAAATCCCTGCTCGTTGTTGGGTGTACACCGTTAAGAGCGTCCAGTGGTTGTCGTACAGGATTGGAAGGAGAATGGTATCCGGGACTCTGCATTCCAATTCTGCTAGGAAGGCTTCCTTTGCCCCTTGTTCATCGGCTAAGCAAATGTCATTGAACAACATTGGATCTGCTATGTATGCGTGTTCAGACTTGTTTCGCAGTATCTGGATGTAGGCGACCGCCACAGATAACGCCAGACACCCTCCCTCTTTTACCATGTCCCTTAAGTCGTCAATCGGGACTATGACATCGCCTGCTGAGTAAGCTATGTCTGTAGGGTTGGAGTCAGCCAACTTCATGTGGATTTCGTTGACCTGTTCTTGCGTGAGGGTAGCGCATGAGAAACGGTTGAAGTTGTGGATTGACTCTTCCAGGTTCTGGGGCGAGGCATGTTCGTCGTGTCCGAAAACTTGCCGCAAGATGTTTATTTGTTTGCCTGCCCCACAGACGTTCGTCTCTGCTTCTGCTTCTTTTTCAGGAGGGCTGCTGTGCTGAGATGACTCTTCTTCTTGTTCACTATCTAGCAGCTCTTCTGGTATCCCCGCGTCTCGGAAGTAGCGCTTATCCTTTATCAGCAACACTGCATATTTGCTTCTGAGATTGTAGAAGTTAGAATCCTGTAGCTGCTTGAAGTATCCGAAGATATGTATCATCTCCATGGCTCTAAGGACTACGAATGCGCTATTTCCACTTCCCTCATCTTCTTGGACTGGGAAGTCCTTTAGTGAGTAGAAATTCCAGACGCTGCTGTGGCGCTGGACTCCGTACTTGATGACCCGGTGGAGACATAGCGGCAGCAGTCTTAGCTTTACGTCCTTTGGGAGTAAGAACATACTTCCTGTGTGCGGGACCTCTTTGCTGCAGCAACAATGCAGTTGGACATGATGATTTCGGAGGTCGGCAATGCACAAGAACCAGTTGTTTCTGTGTTTGTAAGGGGCCAGCACCAGTTTTGGATTGTGCACTTCAATGTAATCCAACATACTTTTTACCTGCGTAGAATTGTACAACCCCATCATTAGTCTTCTTGCTAGGGCTGGGGTGGCAGCGTAAACTGTATGTTGGTTCTTGTTGTCGGCGTTTTCTACAATGGCCCCTTGTAGCACTCTGAACAAACTCTTCCCTACGACGGCCTTGGCGCGGAAGATGTTTCTCAGAGTTCCCCGCTGTACCGAGAAATAACCGTCGCTCCAGAGTACCTCTTCCTCATCAGCTTGCGATCTTAGGACCATGTTGAGCAGTTTCTGGTCTCTGATCGTTAGATATCCTATGACTCTTCTGTCAAAGTCAGCCATTTCGAAAGAAGGTATCTTTGTCGGTGTAGAGAAATCGGTGATGTCGGCCCTTGAACTCCTTCCTCTGGGGAGGTGTCTTTCGTTTGCGGTGCGGATGTCCCCCCCTTCTCCCTCGGATTCGTCAGAAGAGCCTTCCTCGACGCTGATATCTTCATTGTTATCCTCAGCTTCGTCAAAGGGGGCTGAGGGAGCGGCCTCATTCAGGTCAAAAGGGCTTTCTTGTCTGGAAGGAGCTTCATAGCCTTTCCCTTGTGAATAAATTCCTCCGGTTGCTGATGACGATCTGCCAGAGGAGGAGGTGGATGAGGACGATCCTGACGACGCTCTTGACGACAAGGATTGAGAGCCCGGACCGGGAGGCGACGGCGATCTTCTCGGCTGCCTTGGGCGTGGATGGTCGTCCTCCCTGTTCAGCCTTCTCTCGATCTCACTAAGGCGCTGCAGAACTTGTTGAAGCGTGGCATTCACTGCCTCTAGCCGGCCAGGTAGGCTGGCTAGAGTCAGTAGCTCTCGTTCCTGCCTATCCAGCCTCTGTTCGAAAAACAAAAACTTGCGGGTTAGGGAAAGAAATGTAGTGGAATTGTTTTCCGTTACCTCCCGCAAGAAATCGAGTTCTTGTCCTAGCATCATTCCGAGCGAAGGAGGGTTTTCCGCTTGTCTCCCCCTTGACCTCGAAATGCTCCTCCCACGCGAAGGTCTGCCTGACGAGGCAGAACCTACTTCTATTGTCTGCGCGGCTGATGCTTCTGGGTGAGGTGTCGGTGCTGCCCCGCCCTCTTGTTGTATTGGAGGAGACCGTGTTGTGGGGGACGGATGCTGCCCCATATCGACGCTGTCGACGATCTCCTCAACAACTGCAACAGGTGACTTTGGCGGTGGTGTCGGCGTCACCTGTGCTCTTTCGATCTCCATTTGTAGGATATCGGCGAATACCTCATCGCTGACATCCGGTTGTAATTCTTCAGTTGCCCTTAAGGGCACAGTAGAAACTACAGGGACTGCAGCCGTCTCTCTCGCTGCAGTTCCAGTCCTTGTCTCGGCGACCTCCACGATTGCCGGTTCTTCTCTTGCCGCTCATGATCACTATACCGGTCGTTGTCTTCCGGTGGAGGCGAAGCTGGCCTCCCTCCTGGGCCTTCGTTTCTTGAAGATGGCTCTACATGAGGAGGCATGGTTGACAGTCTCGGTGTTCAGTAGATCAGAGTACCTGAAAACCGCATAAAAATCATGTTTAAAAAATTATAACTGGGGTGAAGAATAATGCTTAAAGTAAAAGAAAAAAGAAAAAGAAGAAAAAGTGCTGTCAAGCCTATTTCTAAGCTTGAGGCATGGGAGTGTAGTTAGTGGATTCAGATTCGTCAACAGTGCCAATTGCCTTGTCCCCGGCAACGGCGCCAGAAAGTTGACCGGCCTAAATCGCGCGTCCTAAAATTGGAGGCGTATTTGAGGTAGTCGAGCCTTCGCATTTATAACCCGAATCCTTCTAGGCCCCCGCAACTTTGTTTACGGGGTCGAAGTAGTCATACGGGGTCGAACACAGGGACAAGGTGGGTTGTGTTGACGACTCTGAATCGACACTCTACACTCCGGTGGATATAAAGAGATAATGAAGTTCCCCGAAGGGAACAACCAGATGTCACTATTAAATCAAAGAAAACTATCTCCAACTGGAGTTACAAGAAAGATTAAGATTTTGTCATTTAGCAGTCTTTAGGAATTTTCATGCAACAGAAAATAGGAAGGTAAACTGCAGTTTAAGGCGTAATGCAAGGGATAAGACTTTTAGAAAGACAAGCAGTAGCAGTAACACCCTGCACCCCTCCTCTCAGAGCGGGTGCCTCTAACCAAACTTCAACACCCCTCTCGAGGTTGCTGGACTCAAGTTAGAGTGGAATGATACTAAAACAACTCTGTTCCGGGCACTCTCGTACTCTAGAATCGGACCGAACACTAGAGCCACAACCCAACTCTCGAAATAGTTGCGACGGGAAAGACGATTCGGTAGCTAAGCGAAACGCGATCCAAAACATGCAAGCTAGAGTTCAGATATCCAACACAGTAGTTACCCAATCATAAGGCACTAAGCATTAAACAAAGAGCAATTTAGCATTTCTATTTCTATCAGCAATAAGGGTCTTAATACAATGCATAAGCTAAGAATTTAAATAACAGAATTAAAGATAGATGTCGCCTTCTTGATGTAGAAGGGCGACAGACTACTACTACTCCCAGCCCGATACCGTCCAGGGACCTATCCCGGTACAGCCGTGTCGGGCGGCACGACCTCTCGGACGGCACGCCTGACGGACGACTATATCGTTCGAAGACCCTGGCCGACACGCTCATGTCGGGCGGCACACCCTCTCGAGCGGCACAACTGACGGGGAGAGCGTATCGGTTTCGGTATCGTGTCGGCCAAGGATTCACATATACTACTGTCGGGCATTGTTGTCAGGAACTCGTGTCGCGTATCTACGTCGGCCGATATCGGCCCTCAGTGTCGTCCGGTACAGTCCTAGGTGAACCGATCCCCTCCCTCTCGGGATGAGGAAGAGCTCACCTAGTGTCACCCGGTACGAGCACTGGGGCACGATACGGTTGCTCTCGCACTTCTCTCGCAGACCGCTCAAGTCCCCAACTGTCCGAACGGGGAACTGGCTAGCCGTCCTGACCTATCCAACCTCCGACGTCTCCGACCTGTCTTTTCGGCTTCCTGTAGCTGCTATTTATACCGGCGGTTGAAGGAGTTATGGTGCTGGAAACGCCACGTAGCCCCCTTATACGCCGGTCGATGGATGTGGACGGCCGATACAGGTATGCCTTCGGCGCGAGGCGCTGGCTATCGATCACGTGGCTGGCGGCACGCCTGCCGGTGGGTGGCTGTGTCGCTCGACGAGGTTGGTCGTCGATGCGGCTTTGGCTCCCTGTCGGGTAGAAGGTGTGTCGGCCGGTACGTCCCTTTCGCAAGGCGCCCTTCTCCGCCGATCATTCTTGTGTCGCCCAGCCCCTGTCGGGCTGGGTTGTATCGGGCGTCAGGAAGGTCGAGATGGGCTTAGACTTATTGTGGGCCGGAATCGGCCTTATTGCACAAAAACGAGGAAAACCCTGTAAAAGATAATAAAAACTGGAATAAGAGCGTTTGCTTGGCCAATTATTGCGAAAATGCTAATAAAATAGAGGAAAATAGCAGAAAAGGGTAGTTTTGATAACAGAATAAAGGGCAAAAACGTCACAAAATTTGGTGTTATCAGAACCCTATCCCATGACCCTCCTATATATATAGGGGTATTGGGGGCTTCTCAGAAACAACAACTCAGAACACCAGTTTCTCTGTAAAGTTATCGTTCTCTCTGGTTGTGGTAACCGAGAGAGCCCGAGCAAGTGCTACCCAATAAGGGAGGCACAACAAGGGAAAGACAACTCCAAAAAGGTGACTGGTGGTAGGAGAGTGTGTCGATGACTAGTACGCCGACAGGAGGGTACAACTCCTTCCGATGCCTTGTGCAACAAGGCGATCGGAGTTCCAGGTGGTTTGTGTGGACTACTACAGAGGTGGGAGACTTCTACTGCTCGGAGGACAGCTGTCAATCCCGACAATCCCGGTGAGACCAGGAGCTGCACAGACACCGTCCAAGATCGAAGGTGAAGACCGCGTAAGCCGCAAGGTAATGTCGTCGAGCAAGCCTCGGGACAAGGTATGTCTCTACAAACCATCCTTCCTAATGTATAGACGTTGACGTGATTCCTTTATACTGTGTGTGGGGAGAAGATTTTTTTTGTTTCCGCTGCCTTCTCTACCTCCTCTAAAACCCAACAGTGGTATCAGAGCCACGTCAACTGCTCTATACTTTAGGATTATCGATGTGATTGATTTTGGTTTGTTACCTTTATTTATTGCATACGATGCGAATAAAATTGGCTTTATGCATGTCCAATCATAAATCCACAAATCCCAATATACATATATGATATGTAATATGAATGCACTTGATCTGTGTCGCCCTTAAACGAGTTTTTTAGTGGATGTATAGTGTGGTTATGGCCAATAAACCCTATGTCTGTGTATGGTTGAATATGGTTGCTTGTATCTCAGCCTGCGCACTGATTCCCTTCCCCTTTTCTTAATGTAACTCGAGATAGTTCAAGATTTCTTTCCTACCTTTGCTCCCCCGAATGTAACTCGGGGTTTCTCAATTCAAATGTAAATAGGATTGAACTTTTATTTCATGTTATGTCAAAGAACGGAGGACAACGTGACGACAACTGAGATGATCGGTTCAAGGCGTGAACCAATCGGTTCAAGGTGTGAACCAGTCGGTTGGCGTTCTAGACGACCGATTTGCAGAGCGAGACAAGCGGGTGGCGGCCATGAGGAGATGCACGTCGACCAAACGAACTGATCAGTTGGAGGAGCCAATCGATCGGCTGGTGGCACCCAACCGACTGGCCTGATGGAGATCTGATCAATCATGGAGATGAGTTCATCAAACCCAGTAAAGGCAAAGCACAGAGTTCATCTTGTACAGGTTGCATGTGATGTAGACCTAGATGACCGTGATTCCTCTTGGCTCGAGAAATCACATTAGGATGGCCATAATCATCGCTTTTATCATTTCACATATTTTCTGTGGGATATAGAATGTATATGATACGTACTATGTATTGTGGTGATTGGATATGTATATGTACCTATAAAACCAAATCCCTCATTAAATATTAATGTTTTAGATACCTTCCAAATGCGATACATGTGAAAAGCTTGATCGGCCAAGTGTGGGCACGTCCTAGTGTGGTGCGCCGTCTATCTCATGGAAGCGTGAAGGATGGATATGTGGGTCTGCCCTAGCAGGGTGCATATTCATCGTGTTGGCTTTGGGTCAGACTTAATAAGGTGACCTAGATAGGATCTAGCACCTTGAGGCATGGAGGTGATCAAGGCAAGGAGTTGCATATGACATCTTTCAAGAGTTGCATATGATGCAATTGGCAAAAGTTGCCTACCTGGAAGATCTAAGTTATGGGTGACTGCCCTAGCTGGTCCATGACTCAGAGGATTTCAGGATCTTGACCCACTAGAAGATTGTACGCTGCAATCTTCCGAATTGATGGTGAGGGCTATCAATTTGAACAAAAATAGTGGGAGCGATATTTAATTAAAGTCCTAATTATATCGTCAACCTTTCAAATCAATCAAATAAGTCAAAATTGAGTTTTGGACTAAATTTCATATATTTCCTTTTGTACAATAAATGGTTAATCAATAATAATCACGTTATTTGCGATCGATCCTTGAGATGGAAAAATTAAATGGAAATAATTCCACGACTGGTTTGGACGTTGAGAAGTGTTCTCAATAGAAGAGTAAAAGCTCTAAGTCCTAGTTATACCAGAACCAGATGAACTCAATCCCACCACACCAATGGCTTAAAGGATGCTTATGGAAGCATACCGAAGATGCCATTGATGTGGAGTGCTTAATGTTATGTTCTCTGAACTATGAGTTGTAGAGATAACATGAGATATGATGTCTCCAAGACATTGTTCTAGTATGTCATGACAGAAGGAGATCCAGTAAGGTATTCACACACTCAATGTGATTGGGTATGTGGAAAAACCTAACTAAGAAGGATTCCCTCTGAGCCAAGAGTTGTCTATTGGTATGATACTGCAAATGTTGTGAGAATCATACAGTTCATGATGAACTATGACATGAACAACTTTGATAAGCATTGACAAAGTTGTTGGACATGTTGAGGATAGTAGAGGCAAAGATGAAGAAAGACAAAACCCTAATATTTGATCGATGAGGGGTAAGTCTTAAAGGCAAGGACAAGGGCAAAGCAAAAAAGTGTTCTGATGCTAGCTAGCAATCCAAGCTGTCTTCGGCCTCAAGGCACAAATGAAGAAGGACAAGCCTAAGTCTATGATGTTGATCAACAGAAAGAAAGGCAAGTCCAAGGGCAAGGGCAAGGGAAAATCTAAGAAGGGTTCTGATGCTAGCCAGTAGCCCAAGTCGTCTTTAGCCTCAAGGCACATGGGAGTGTGAACAAGGGAATTGCCCTCAATATCTGGAAGAATAAAAGAAGAAGAAGGAGGGGATGGAGATATCCACCGAAGGTATCATGAAATGAACTGCTTCTGAGGTATATGATACCAAGATGAAGATCTGACATATATGATATTTAAGATCTACAAAGAAGTGGTGGTCTTTACGAAAGGACCAAGAAAGAAGTACCCATCATTGGAGAAAGTGTTTCTGCCATAGATAGGAGTACCTTTCAGTTTATTTCATCCTAGAGGGCATGAAATAGAGTTGAGAACTGTTGTTTCAATTTGCCAATAGAAATAATTTATTGTTGCATCTTGTAGTGACAAGATGACTATCAATGTAGTTGATGTTTCAAAGATATGATCTTTGTGGAAATGCCTTATTTATCTTGTGGTACTTGGTATGCATAAGATAAAATGATACCTAAAAGTTATTGATAACTCAAACAATCAAATTAGCATAAATCATGAAAAATTCATTTCTAGTTTCCATATGATGGATAAATCTAGACTCTTTTGGTTAGAGAACCAGTAAGAGACATTAATCTCTTAGACATGATTAATCAATCTTCACTAATGGTAGTGGGAGAATGATTATCCTATTAGGTATAATACATGTGATGTATTTACATACCTATTAGAGTTAATGCTAGTACTTCAAACAGTGTTTAGAGAAATACCAATATGAATATCTTGAAGTGTTCAAGAATATCATAGATGAAGTACGAATTTGGTAAAGTGTTAATTCTTGATGAGATCAATGAATGAAATGCTTGAACCAAATGTTTGAGATCCTTATGAGTGATTATGATAGTGTATCATAGTGAGCTCGTGATTAAGGCATGGTGATGTCTAAATCAAAAGGATTGATACTCGAAGGAGTTAGAGGATGGTTATCAAATAACTAATTTCTTCTTAAATAAAGAATACCCCACACTAATAAAGGACATTAAGAATCACAAGGAGTTATGAGTTCTTATATCCTTGACAGATACACCTCAATTATCTATGTGATGAGTTGGTCATGTGATGAATCAACTATCTAGATGAATATGAGGAACCGGATTTTGAGTTATGGTTTAGGACCATTACATCCTAAATGAATTCCATGTGAACCATAAGGTATGACCTTGATGGTAGCACCCATTGGGATGAAATCCATAAGTGTGAATGAGTCTTAAGCGTTAAGACACATGGATAACATTTGAGAAGGATGATGCTTGTTGATTGCAACTTAATGACTATGAAAGTTGGCATACAGATACTAAAACCACATTCCTATGAGGAATAAAAATAAGGATGTGTATGTGACACAACCTATAAGGTTTATGAATCCATTAATGCAAATGAAGTCTATAAGTTACAATGGACTAATCAATGTGATTGATTGAATACAAGCAACTCAGAAATGTGATCTTTACTTTGATAATATAGTCAAAGGGTTTGACGGATATGTCAAAGATAAAGAAGGGATCTATGATTTAGTGGGAGCATATTCACATTCCACATGTTGATGTGAAATGAGATGTTCTAGAATGGAATCCTAGGCGGAAATTATCTTTAGGGAAGATAGAGACGTTTCCTATGTAATAGGAATATAGATCTATAGAGATAGTTCTCGAAAACCTCTTGACCTGAAAAGCGACAACATACATTGGCAATCTATATTGAAGGGTTCAGTATGCACATATTCAGTGGGAGAAAACTTATCCATGTTACATGGAGTTAGTATCCCAAGGCCAAGTGTCCAATTCTTATGAAGAATGGGAACACTAAGAATAGATATGGATCTATCATTTATGTAATTATCCCATTATCTTGCATGTATGGACATGGCAAGAATAAAAAGCATTCATCTTATGTGTAGGACATGACAATATGATATGATCATTCTGATAACTCGTATGTGGCACATGACGAGTGGATGTTTGTCTAGTTCCAATAAGGGTAACTAGAATACCATAAGTAATTGATAAGTACTAGTTCTATGGAAATAAGGAAGGATTCACTGTAAAGAGTTACATTGATGCGAACTTTCGAAAAAGATAGAAAATTAATCGCAAAATATATATGATATATATAAAAGTGAATGTTTGTTGATAATCAGAAACGTTCCAATAAAATAGTTTAAAAGGAAAAAGCCGAGTATCCATGTGTTAGAGAACATTAGTGGATGCTATATGGATTTGGAAGTTCATGAAATGAACTTATACATATTATGGTCATTGATGACAAGTTAGGAGTGCTTGGTCACACAATGTGGCTAAAGGTTAGCAAAGGAATACTAGATTGCATATTACAATAACTCCATCTCATACGTGTGACGTACATTGATGAGATGAGAGACATGCAGTTAATACCAACTTTGGCAAAGTGTTGCCAAAACTCACTATGTAAGCACTAGAGCATAGTAACATGTGGGACATGTTTGAAGATCACTATGAATATGATTCAAGGGTGATTGGCTCTCAGTGCAAGTGAGAGTCTGTTGGTATGTTATACCCTGAGAGCCAATCACGGGATGATTGGTGGGATACATTAAGAATGATTTGATAAACATCAAAGGAAAGCTTCCAATTCTTTCTGGTTTAGTCATATGAGATAATGATAGAACAGATAGAATGTCTAGAGAATGACAGTACTCAATGCCATATGCTTTCAGGTTCAGGACCTGAACGATGAGATCATACAGATGCTAAGAGTTTGTACATTCTTTATTATGTCCCTAGTCGGATGTCATTATGGAAGGTAGATAGACAACAATGACACATAAGACTAGTTTGTGGTGTTGGTTGATGACAGAATATCGTTAGTCATGATATGGAGATATCAAACCAAACACATAGGTACTTGTTATAGAACAAGTGTACTGAACAGACCCACCGTGAGTTTGACACATGGAACCATGACATGGTAGTCACAGTCAGTTCTCACAGTGATGGTGGTGAGTGTGATTCTTTGACCTGAAATCACTACACTCAACACATGTCGTTGGGTACATTTTGACATCATCAAACACAGTCTTGAAACATGGGTTGTTATAAATGTGATGATTGGGTGGCTTTGACACATGGGGCTTTTGAGGGGTGAGTGATAGATATGGGATTTATCCATCCCTCCTGAGGGAGTTTGATATCCATGGCCACTTGATGAGTATGATTGAGATAGGCATGCACACACATATGTGAATCAGTATGTGATATTGATGCCATACATATCTCCTCCAATCTACTTTGAGATCAAGAAAGTGAATGAACGTTGACAGGATGACTGTTCCATGCCTTGAGTTCATTCAAGATATCAGTGACAAAGGAATTATACATTCACTGTAACACCAATCATGGATTGTAGGGTTGAAAGTTTTTCTCCAACATTTCCTTTTCACTTGGGTAGCACTAATGTGCGACTAGGCACCACTCTTTGCTTGTGCAGTCATAACTGTTATGAACTTTCACTGTCAATGTGAAATGGGCCTATAGGGTCACACACATAGGATTTAACCTGGAAGAGGAATTTATCCACAAATGATGTTTAAATTGATTGATAAAGGAGTTTAGTAGTTCAATTAAACACTCAATCAATTGATAACTTAGTATCATAGTGTTCAAGGTATTAGACCAATTGATTAGAGTATCAGATTGATTAAAACTATAATTGACTGATTTTGTGCAGTCTGCACTCCCAACCGATCGGCTCATGTGATGAACCGATTGGCTCACCTTGGCAAACCGATCGGCTCAGATTGGTGAGTCGACCGGCTCAGGACATGCTGAATCGACCGGTTCAAGGGTTGAACCGATCGGCTCAACTGGTCCAACCGAGCGAGTTGGGAAAGTCAGGTTGGAAAGAAATTTCTCTTCGTTTCACTTGTCCAATTCCAACCGAGCGAGTTGGGAAAGTCAGGTTGGCAAGAAATTTCTCTTCGTTTCACTTGTCCAATTTTATTGGAACAAGGATTAGTATTTGAATCAATTCGAAACAAAAGAGGAAAAATCAATCGGGAACTGACTAGGGCAGTAAACCGATTGGTTCAGAAGTGAACCGATCGGCTCAGGTGTCCCAACCAATCGGTTCAGGTCCCCAACCGACCGTTTCATGTATGAAACGATCAGTTCAGCTGGCGCAGTTGGTTGTTTTGTGGAAAATCTCGAACCCTTCTACTCCAGCTTTAATCCCGCATTGCCCGAGGTAGAGAACCCTATCCCATGACCCTCCTATATATAGGGGTATTGGGGGCTTCTCAGAAATAACAACTTAGAACACCAGTTGCTCTGCAAAGTTGTCATTCTCTCTGGTTGTGGCAACTGAGAGAGCTCGAGCAAGTGTTACCCAATAAGGGAGGCACAATAAGGGAAAGACAACTGCAGAAAGGCGACTGGTGGCAGGAGAGTGTTTCGGTGACTAGTACGCCAATAGGAGGGTACGACTCCTTCCAGTGCCTTGTGCGACAAGGTGATCGGAGTTCCAAGTGGTCCGTGTGGACTAATATAAAGGCGGGAGACTTCTGCCGCTCGGAGGACAACTGTCAATCCTGACAGTCCCGGTGAGACTAAGAGATGCACAGACACCGTCCAAGACCAGAGGTGAAGACCACACAAGCCACGAGGTAACGTCGCCGAGCAAGCCTCGAGACAAGGCATGTCTCTACAAACCATCCTTCCTAATGTATAGACGTTGACGCGATTCCTTTATACTGGGTGTGGGGAGAAGAATTTTTTTTATTTCTATTGCGTTCTCTGCCTCCTCTAAAACCCAACAACCATTAAGTTTTCCCTAAGTTTTATATATATAGAAGGCAGTTTAGGAAGCCCTTACACTAGAGAGTTTGGCCCTAGCTGCGGTAGTCCATGGAAGAACCTTACGAGGAATCCTTGTGCTTCAGACTCCCTAGTTCTTTTGGCATGGAGCCATCCCAGGCAGTTTGTAGTGTGGCCCTCAGTCATGGTTAACATGGGTGGGTCCTTTTCATCCTTCTTTGTACCTCCATCATCCCCTAGAAGGGTACAACCACTTAATACAGAGCCAGCCTAATTGCCGCCCCATAAACACGGCCGCAGGGACAAGCTCCAGCCACCCCAGATGACCCAAAGGTGTTGGGAAGATCCGATGGGAAGGAAAGCATTGTCTGGAGCCTCACTCTCTCACACAGGTTTCCCTGGAGGGGTGGCAAAGAGATGACCTTCCACTTGATGTTGGGAAACCAGGTTGCGAGAAAGGAAAGATGGAGAAAGGAGAAGAGAACTGTAACATCCCTGACCTGGGTTATGAACTAACCCTAGGTGTTTTTCTTAATTATGTAATTAGATACTTGTGATTATCTTTTGGTATGTAATTAAAGCTTCTGAAGAACATATAATTCTATTTCTGCACTTTTTGAACAATGTTATAATATTGTTTTGTTAATAGGGACTTATGTGCAAATTACCCAATTAAAAGGGGTTAAATTGCAAATTGCACATGTTAAGATGTTCCTTTTGTGTTGAGACATCATAAGAATGAATATTATGAAGTATGATGGATTCTCCAAGTTTGGGCACCAAGATGCAACTTGTGGAGCAATCCTTGTACTTAAAACCCTAGTTTTGATATAAAGTGCAATTTACCCAAAATATGGGGTGCAACTTGTAAAATACACCTTCTAGAGTATCTTTTATGACTCTTGGCATCATTTAGAGTAAGAATGATGAAGAGGGCACTTCAATTGAATAATCAAATAAGAATGATAACCCTAATAAATTAAATAATCAAGTTATAAGCCTAATAACCCTTCTATATGTGCAACTTAGTAAGAAGTTGGCTTTCTTCACCTTTAGACCTTGGGTTTAAGATGAGTTTTGGTTAAGTATGGAAGGTAGAAACGTGGCTTAGAATAAGGTAAGGACCTAGATGAGAAATGGAGAAACAAGTTGTCCTTATGTTGGAATTTCACCCAAAGTATATATACACCTTTTCTCACTTAGCAAGGATCGTTTCCTTCACTTCCCTTCTTATCCCCTTGCTTAGACCGACTTAGGACAGATCTCTGGAGAAGAGGAGAACGTCCAAGCAGTTCTAGGTAAGCTTTGATCGTCATCTTGCTCAAATTCATGGAGGAAATCATGTTGCAAGGTGGGTTTGCTAGTTTTTCTTACTTAGTTCTTCTTTCTAGCCATCCTTTCCAACCAATTCTTGAAGAAGGAACCTTGGACGACCTGTGGAGCTCAATACACCATTAAAGCTTCGAAGCTTGGAGCTCTAGAGCTGGTTCTAAGGCGGGTTTTATAACTCTAAACCCTTAAACTTTGTTATGCATCTTTCTTTCTTGCAAAAGTAATTTGTCCTTCTTTCCCCCATCCTTCCTTGCTTTCTTGCAACTAAAACCACGAAGAACAGACCTTGATCTGTAGGTAGAAGAAGATGGGCGTGATTACCAATGCTACTTTAGCAAACGGTCTCCCCCCCCTTGTCCAAACGGTTTGCAAAACCGTTTGGGGCAAACGGTTTGCAAAACCGTTTGAAGGGCAAACGGTTTCACAAGGTCGGTTGGAGCAAACGGTCTCCAAGACCATTTGGTTGAGTTGACCAAGGATTGACCGTTTGATATTTCTGTTCATAATTATGTTGGCTGATAACCCTCCAAATTTGAGGGATTAACTCCAAAGGAATCGTGAGTTGAAGGCTAATCAATTAGGTAAACCTAATTGAATTAAGTGATGATTTTCAACCTGATTAACTTGACCTTTTTGGGCAAACAGTTTCAAAACCGTTTGAGTGAGTTGACCAAGTGTTGACCGTTTGAGATTCCTGTTCCTAATTATGTTGGATAATGACTCACCAAATTTGAGGGGTTAATTCCCAAGGAATCATGAGTTGAAGGCTAATCAATTGGGCAAACCCTAATTGAAATTAGTGCTGAAATTCCAATGAGTTAATTTGAGATTTTGGGTTGATTAGCCCAAACGGTTTCAAAACCGTTTGGGGATCACCCAAACGGTCTCAAGACCGTTTGGGGATCACCCAAGACCGTTTGGAGGTCTATGGTTGGATATGGTTAAGTGTTTTAAGGACAAAAGATATGGTGTTAACCCTAATCGGCTAAGTGCTGATTTTGCATTGAAATGAGTTGATGTTTTGGGTTGATTGACCCAAACGGTCTCAAGACCGTTTGGGGATCACCCAATACTGTTTGGAGGTCTAAGGTTAAGCATGGTTGACCAATTGAAGGTCTAAAGATACCAAATCACTTTGCAATTAAGTGTTGATTTGATGATCAACTCAATAGCTCAAACCCTAATGATTTTTCACTAGAATCCAAGGTTTGGATGAGCCAAACGGTCTCAAGACCATTTGGAGATCATCCAAATAGTCTCAAGACCGTTTGGAGGTCACCCAAGACCATTTGGAGGTCTAGGGGTGAGTATGGTTAAGCAATCGATGATCCAATGATACTAAGTTGGAGTGTAATCAATTGCTGATTTGGTGATCAATCCAATGATCCAAACCTTAATTGGTTGACTTGGATTTTGATGATATGATGAGAAAACGGTCTCAAGACCGTTTGGAGGTCATCCAAATGATCTCAAGACCATTTGGGGTCAGATCATGTCCAAATTGAATGATGGTTCAATGGGTTCAAATCAATTAGACCCACATTGAAATATGTTGAAGGGTTATTGATTCCAAACCCTAATTCGATTGATTTAAACCCTAATTGATGATCAAATGAGGGTCAAATCAGTTGAAGGTTGACCTATTAAACTCATTTGAAGTATGAGTATAGGTCCAATTGATGATTGGTCCCATGAATTCAATGATTGAAGGAATCAACATTGGAAACCCTAATTCAATTGGATACCTTATGAAGTGGAGGTCCAATGTGATTGAATCTTTGAGAATTAAGATGATGAATGTTCTATTGATCCAATAATGATTAGTAATGATAATCAATGAAGGTACAAAGGTTGAAACCCTAATAATACCTAAGTGATTAGAACCAATTAAAGGGAGAATTCTTAATTGCTTATAGGATCAATAGCTTGATACACTATGTTAAACATAGTTGTATGTACTTGATTAAAGGGTTGATGTGACCTAATCAAGTTGAAAGGATGAAAGATTAGAATACATATATATAAATATGAATCATGTAGTGATCTTCTGTAGCACGACCGTGCAAGGGAGCACGGCCGTGGTAACCTTACTTTGCACGACCGTGCAAGGGAGCACGGCCGTGGTAACCTTACTTTACACGACCGTGCAAGGTGGCACAGCCGTGGTGTCCTATAAAGAAATTGAAAAGTTTTGGTATTGTGGTAAGACTGTTATTTATGCATGTCCTTAATTGTATTAGTCATGCAGGTTGATATTATGAGGTGGTCATAGCCAGGTAAGAGTTATGATGTCATATTCTTTGAAAACAATTATAAGCTTTTAGAGTAATGATATGTGAAAAGTATATACATTGCTTCAATCATGGTCATGTTTTTAGATGACTTGATGCTTATATGTCACTTGGTAGCAAGTGTTATGATAATCTGAGGGTTTGAATAACCATGTTCCTGAATCATATGATGAGATGGTTAAGAATTAATGTCCATATGATAACTGATGTGAGTTAAACTTGATACATTTAGTATTCCTCTTTTATAGTAGTGTTTTAATGATTAATGATTGAGAACATGCTTGATGCTAAAAGAATGCTAAAATGTACCTAAATAATCAAGTATAATCATATCATGTAGAGCCCTGATCATAGATCCATCATTGTTAGAAGCCAAATGATGGTGAAATAGGTTTTCCTAAGGGAACTCCTGGAACACATACTTTTGAGCATGTGGGGGTTTATGGACGCGAATATCCTTACGTCCTAATGTAGGAATTGATGTAGGATGTACTTTAATCCATCAATCCTTCATTATGTGTTTATGTCGGGGTGATGTTTCACTAATCTCCCGAGGGAATCTTTAATGACGCATCAATGAGCGATAAACAAGAAATCCCTCGATGGCGAAGAGAGTACAGAATGCCACTGTGACTCTAAATAGAGAAGTTTCCAGAATACCCTGGAAAGCTATGGTAGCAGAGACACGAGATGTCCTGCATGTTGATCCTCACACTGACAGAGGAAGATGAGGTCATAAGAATCCGACTCTTTTGATGACCTATGTATGATACCGATGTGACTTAGTAGTTATCGGTTGGAGTATGAGCTGCATACCTCATCTCTGCAGGGCATAATAATGATTGAAAATCATAATCAGCCGTGTAGCATAACTGCTTAGGTTGAACTACGAGAAACAATGATTGATGTTACATTGTTTATAATATTCTAGCCATGTGATTAGTATACATGTTCTTCCTTTTCCTTATTGAAATAATTGCTTAAGTAAATGTTATCTTACTTAATACCAAATCTGCGATTGAATGTCTTAAAGATTATATTGCTTATGTTAATCCTTTATTTCTATAACAAAGCTTCTGGAGGAGAGTTATAACTCTCGCTGGGACAATTATTCAAATTGTCTCACCCCCGTGGGTTTCGAATTTTTAGGTGGACGTCGAGGACGGAGGAACCAATCCGAGGGTGGGCAGTATCAACAACAGCAACACCAGGGGCAATAGTGAATCTCAGGTGGAGATACTGACAGTCGAGTCTCGTAGATAGTATGTCTTATGTCGTCTCTGTACTCTCAGGTCCTAGGAGTCAGTAGGTCTGAGGTTTTTGGCTTAGTGCCTCAATATTTTATATCTTGCCTTCTTCAGATAATAAGGCAATGGATGTATGTAATCACAGAGATGTAATGTCAAGCTATGATGTAAACAGTTTACCTTGTTTTCTTATAAAGGAGTTATGGTTTAAAGTTCTTTTTCCAAAAAGTTTTAAAATTTAGTGATTTTTCATTATTCCGCTGCTAATAATTCGCTTCCGCATTAGTTAATCTCGTTTTCCATGACGGGTCGTCTCAAGAACCAACCATTTTCCTTTATCGCCCTTGTATCCAGTACAACGAGGTAAGGGTAAATATAACTTTTTGTTATGTTTTCAGTCCTAGCCACATTAGAGATGCGATGTTGAGGAGGTCGGGGGCCATTGCTAGGGTTGACCATTTGAGCATTACTCGATAATGCCCATAATGTTGACATGGCGTGTCCTAATTGGCACATATCCATTAATTTCGAATTAATCGTAACTAACTTTTTTGGAAATTTTAGGTAAATATATTTCCAACCCCTAGAAAGGGGACAAAAGATATAAGTAACATACATACATGATGCTTACAAATGTTAGGAGCAACTACCTAAGTAGGCAACATAGGTGTTTCTTGCTTAAAGCTACTAAAGATATTACATTAAGGACCAGTTCCTAATAATCAAAGGTGAAATTACAGGGAGTTTCTTCTTATGACATTTGAAAAGTAGCTTAATGTCCTTCTCAAGCTTCTCGAACACCATGATAGAGTCCATCTTGGGACCACCATACATCTTGTGTTTCTTTTCCAACCATATATGTTGCACACAACCTATTAAGGCCCATAGCTCGATAACCCCATGGTCCTTTGATTTGGCGCCAATGCAGTTAAGACATTCCATAAGGGAATGTGGAAATCTGCTATTGAGTTTCAGCCATGCTCTACCCCATAGATATTTCGAGTAGTTGCATGTTCCGAATAGATGTTCAACTGATTCTATGTCTCAACTATATTTGAGATGTTTAACTTTAGATACGTGTAACAATTGGATTAAAGCATAACAATTATGATTATTCACATATTACGTCCCTCTTTATATGACCATTGTGCAATGTTGAGTGAGTGAGAGGGGGTATTGAAATCCAATACACTACGATTGGACCAGTGACAATACCTTCCCTTATGCAAAGTAATTTTATATTGAATAAGAATGCTCGCGGAGAGGGCTTGATATATATTATTTTAAAAAAGTTATAGAGTGATCATTGTGCGTTCTAACTATAATTTTATCCTTACTTTTTTAAAATTATATATTATGTAAGAGAAACCATAGAGTGATCCAAATGTAATCTTACTCAAAGATCCGTTTGCATAATAATGTAGTCATTGATGTGTAGAATAATGATTTGATTTTATTTTTAAGAGTTATAAATTGATCTTATAATTTCTAAATATTTATGCAGAATATGTACTTATTGATAGGGCTCAGGGAAAATGGATTGACTGGTATATGTGACTTGTATGTAGCATTTATAATTCTACTACATTTAAAACTTACTGTTTTGTTCCAATTATACAGTTAAAAATTGATATTGTCTTTATTAGAAATATTTCAAAGTTATGAGCGTATGCTAAGCTTTTAAAGATAGATTAACGAATCATAGAAACAAATATTATAGAAAATTGTTAATTAATTTAATCATAAAAGACATTATGGGTTTTGACAATGGTCCACAATTCAGTCAAGACGATGTCTATAAGACAACTAATAAAGCAACGTACATCCCAAGTATA
This sequence comes from Alisma plantago-aquatica, assembly GCA_963693085.1. NCBI lineage: Eukaryota > Viridiplantae > Streptophyta > Magnoliopsida > Alismatales > Alismataceae > Alisma > Alisma plantago-aquatica. The sequence goes on from OY856413.1 coordinate 153,512,691, forward strand.
CGGTTGGATTATGTCGTCGAATATTACATATATATTCCACAGCAAATGGTTTCATAATACGTTGGCCTATTTTCTTATAGCCCTGTTAACATTACTGGTCAAATATACTTTATATAAAATGTAATTCAAAGATCTGTTGGTCAAGTATCCAACAATGATATATGTTATATATGCATAATGATATCCTAAATGTGTAAATAATGAATATAGATATCTGAGTTTTTTTGTCTAAAATTATTTTGGCATACTCGTACAAGATTCTGATTAAATTTGATCTTATGTTCGCTAATTTTGAGAAGGTTATGCAAACACATTGGATAAAGAGCTGAATGATTGGGACCAAAATCATCCTATAAAAGTAATTGGATGCAATTTTCAAGAATATGGAAAAATAGATGAAATATTTATATATATATTTTTTTATTACAAATTGGCCATCCATAATTTATATGACTATATGTATTGTATGTAAAAATTGACGAACACAATGAATAAATAATCTTCATTTTTCTAAATTACAAATATATTTTTCTTTATTTGAATAGATAAACGTGCATAGGTTTGTGCCTAGTGGTTAAACATGAGAGGTGAATCTTGATATAGCATGTGAGCTGGAAAAATGGATATGCGATGCATATCTTTATTGTGCTCAAGTAATTTATTGTGAATTTGTGATAACACCCCCCATATGATACCATGTTTTCTCTCTTTTATTTTTTTATCAGTCGCACTTTCCTCGCCTGTATACCTGAACGCCTTGTGCACCCTTATATGCATGCATGGATTCAACATATTTCATCGCTTAGAAATGTAATAGAAGTATAGACATAGTGATACAAATTGGTTATAAATATCGTTTGGTCAAAGAAGCCAATATGTTGAGGAAAAGAATAAATTACATTTAGTATCATGTCATTGTCTCATTGGCGAAAGGATATATATGCATAGAAGGAGGCATTCAATGTTAACATTAATTGGATAAAGGTTGCTCTCCATTAATATGAAAAGCACCGAGTTGTTAGGATGCTTTTAAAAAATTTAAGATGTACGTGCCATTTTATCATTAGGATGACTCATGATTCAATCATGCATTTGGCTTCTAATTGATAACGACACGATTTTGATTCTTGAGGGAAGTTCTTGATTCAGATGATCACTTTTACCGATTATAAAGAAATTTCCATCTATGCAGGACTGCTATAACTATTGTTAGTTTACTCGTTTATAGGCTTGTACACTGCCAGCACTGCCACTTCAGCAATATTGGTTGATGTGGTGTAGCGATTCTACTTGTTGGTTAATGTGGCTTTGTCATGTATATATATGTTTAATTTATTGAATTGATCCACTCACTTGTTAGATGTCAATAAGCATAAATGTATTTATCATTGTTAACTATGGCTCTAGTCATAGGTTTTTCAGGATATGAAATTGTTAAACATCATTGATGATTTCTTGTTCTAGCCATGAAACTATGCCATTTTATAGGAGGGTGATATTTCATATGTTGAACTTTTTTATATGTAATAATTGAATAATGCATAACAATTGTGATTATTCAGATATTGTTTTCTTTATGTTCTTTCTACGATGACCGTAGTGTAAGGTTTCAAAAAAGACACATAGGAAAAATTGAAATACAACCTTGTTAGACCAGTGACACTACCCTGCCACGAAAACACGAATTGATAAAGGTGGTTAAGTTTTGATATATCATATGAAGTGGCTAAACATATATACATGCATGTCTTAGTAGTAAGTAATTTATGATGAACTTGTAAGACATAAGTAAGATGTTTTAGATAATTAAAAGAATAATTATGTAGCCATTATTTTAGATAATTAAAATAATAATTATCTAGCCATTGTTGGCAATGCAATGTTTGAGAAGACAAATTAGTATTATTTTGTTTAACTTTCGGTATACTCTGAAATAATAATGAAAAGGAAGAAGATTCTAGAGAATAAGGATTTTATATGAGATAATAGCGTTGTTTTAATGGGATCCCTAAGGCAACAAGTTTTATGTATAAAAGACATCTCAATCACTAAATATACATTGGGAAAGGTGTTTTGTAAAGATGGTTGATTTAAGGATATCAAAGAGAGAAATACAAGAACCATTTAGATTGCAAGTCATAAAGAGTTTTCCTAAAAGATAATGAGTGATAATTCCATATGTGGCATGCAAGTTATATTTTCCTTAATGGTCCCTTTGATTTGCCAATTAAGTTCCTTGGTGTTGAAGGGGTTAGCTGAACCCAAGAGGGAAAGTGATAACCTTACGTTAATAGTTTTCCTAATGGGATATCCAACCATGTATTGGAACTATGGTATTTCTTTGACAATTTTATGGAAACCTCTTCCAAATCAGTAGATCGTGACACTGTTGACACCCATGATGAGAGTAAAAGAGGAAAGGGATTTGTGTGTCCATGTCATAGGGTCTCTTTCTCTCCCCCTCTCTTTTCTCTATTCATGGAGCCATTAAGTTTTTCCTAAGTAGTATATATATAGAAGGAATTTAGAATGCCCTTACACTAGAGAGTTTGGCCCTAGCCGTGGTAGTCCATGGAAGAACCTTATAAGGAGTCTTTGTGCTTCAAACTCGCTAGTTTTTTTGGCATGGAGCCATCCCAGACAGTTTGTAGCATGGCCCTCAGTCATGGTTGATGACACACTAAAACCATGCGTATAAATGCAAGTGTACGCGTCGAGTAATATAGGCCTATGTGAGGCCCGAGTCGAACTCAGGGAGACGTAGTCTCAGTGACTACTACTAACTACGGTGTGATCAGCTAAACTGATTAAAAGGTTGAGTTTGAGTTTAAACAAAATAAAAGAGAATTAAATGAAAATTACTGGTGATTGATTCAAATGATGTGGATTCCTTAGGATTATCGATTTCACCACGGGGTCTCGTTATATCTTATTTTTACCAAATTAATATAATTTTTACTCCTACCCCGGACAAAAAGCATGTATTCAGAATTACCTGCTTCCACGGTACAATCCATTATCGAATACTATGGGTTTATTTATGTAGATGCATTATCGAATACTCTGGGTTTCTTTCCACTAACCGTACGTTACCTTTTCCAAAGAAAGCTTAGGAAAGTATATAGATTGTGGTTTTCTAACCTTTAATCCTCCTTTCAGAGAAATTATCAGTCTATTACTCTACCGATGGTGATCAAGCATAGGTAGATCATTCAAAACACAACTATATATCTAGGAATAAAGAGAAATATATATTAATTCATGTAAAAAGTCAATATAACGATTCTCCAGGCTACTCCCAGGTTCTAAGAAAAAGAGAAGATTAGCCCCGCATGGTTTTTAGTTGAGAATACATAGAGAGAGGAGAAAAACGTGGGAAACATGAAAGAAATTTGTGTAACCCCTAGAGAGAAGGTGTTCTGGGTGATCCTCCTTGAGAAATGCACGTTCTGCAGTCTTCCGGCAGCAAAAACACCAGATGAAGGTGCTCGGATCTCCCGGTTGATGGCCTTCAGTTCTGTGCTCCTCTCTCCCTCTCCTCTCTGGCTTTCGTGCGGCGTGTAATGATCTCCTCTAGGTCTGGTCATCCTTTCTTAGGTCACAGGCCAACTTACGGTACCACGCAACGTGGACCTTTGGATCTACTTGATCAAATCTAATTGTTGAATCTGATAGAGTCGGTACCACTGACAACTTCTCATTGCGGGCTTTCTTCTTCTAAGTTGATACCACCGACTAGATGGTCGGTGGCACTGAGCTGATGCATCTTCTTGGTTGTCCTACTGCCCAAATCTCCGTGGCACTGACTAGATGGGTCGGTGGCACCGAGTCTGCTATTCGCTTATGCCCGACTACGAATGTGATCTCAATGGAACTGCCACATGGGTTAGTGGCACAGGCTCTACATTGTACATAAAATACCTGAAAAGTGTAGAGAAACATGCATAAGTACGGGTAATGCATAAAATCATCTAAATATGATAGATTAATCACAATTTGATGCACACAGGGTGTATATGCCAACAATAGTGTTTTATACAAATATAATCAAGATATGACAAATAAATACACAAAATAGGAATAAAATAAGTCTGTAAAAGTGACTCAAAACCTGTGCATCAGTTGACGTGGGTGGGTCCTTTTCATCCTTCTTTGTACCTCCATCATCCCCTAGAAGGGTACAACCACTTCCTATTCATGGGCAGGCATTGGCGGCCACCTACTTAACACGGAGCCAGCCTGATTGTTGCCCCATAAACACGACCGCAGGGACAAGCTCCATCCACCTTAGATGACCCAAAGGTGTTGGGCGGATCTGATGGGAAGGAAAACACTGTCTGGAGCCTCACTCGCTCACATAGGTTGCCTTGGAGAGGTGGTGAAGAGATGACCTTCCACTTGACGTTGGGAAACCAGGTTGCGAGAAAGGAAAGATGGAGAAATGAGAAGAGAACCAACCATTTTCCTTTATCGCCCCTACATCCAGTACAATTAGGTAAGGGTAAATTTGACATTTTGTTATGTTTTCAGTCCTAGCCACATTGGGGATGCAATGTTGAGGAGGTTGGGGCCCATTGCTAGGGTCGACCATTTGAGCATTACTCAATAATGCCTGTAATGTTGACATGGCGTGTCCTAATTGGCAAAGATCCATTAATATCAAATTAATCGTAACTAACTTTTTTTGGAAAATTTAGGTAAATATATTTGCAAACTCTAGAAAGGGGACAAAAGTTATAAGCAACATACATGCATGATGCTTACAAATGTTAGGAGCAACTACCTAAATAGGAAACATAGGTGTTTCTTACTTAAAGCTACTAAAGATATTACATTAAGGACCAGTTCCAAATAATCAAAGGTGAAATTCCAAGGAGTTTCTTCTAATGACATTCAAAAAGTAGCTTAATGTCCTTCTCAAGCTTCTCAAACACCATGATAGAATCTATCTTTGGGCCGCCATACATCTTGTGATTCCTTTCCAACTAGATATGTTGCACACAACCTATTAAGGCCCATAGGTCGATAACCCCATTGTGCTTTGATTTGGTGCCAATGTAGTTAAGACACTTGTTACACCCTGATCTCACAATTACCATTAATCATGAGACTAGGGCATAAATTGAGGATTTAACGTAATACAAAGATCACCCTTAACTTTTTCTTCTTTTTCAAACTCTTTGTTTTCTCTCATCCAATCACATAAACAAACTTCGCAACAGAATTAAACTTTCATTACTCTAATATGGTCTCAACATTAATGATACACATCCATACATTCATTCTGTTTCTCATACTTCCATGTACATATGACAATCATTTGCATTCTCTCTTATTAAGAAAACAAACATACAAAACATCATTTACAACTCTCTCATATCTATACAAGGACCTAGAGTGATAGGGACCTACTGTACTTAACTATACCCAGACTTAACTCTTGTGGTAGATCTACTCTGATGCTTTGACCTTCTTTAATTCCATGTGGTTTCCCTAAAAATTGTGAGTAGAGGGGTGAGCCTACTTGCTTAGTGAATGAGTACTTCAAAGAAACAGTCTAAAGCACTAATATAATTACATTTATACTTTTGAGTAACCGATATCAATTATAACAACAGTAAGATTTAAAGAGATTGATCATTGACAAATCATAAATATGGCATGATACTCTAGATATCAATAAGAGTAAATCAATATATGAACATGCTTGATTAATTTTAAAAAAACTAATAATTCAGAAACATACAAAGAATAATTGTTGGGAAATTGTACTCAAATCTTTCTTAGCCTTTCTTACTTATAAGAAACTCTATTAAACTTTTATTATCATATTTTAGCTTATGCCTTCATCATATGCAGTGTACTCTACATATGAAAACTCGTAGTGAACTATGATCTCACCGTAAAAGACTTAGCTGACACCCCGGGATAGCTAAGTCTGACTACTCTCCTGGTCTGCAATAGGGAAATTGGCTCTCTGACCTCGACACTCCTATTGTGCCGTAAACTAGACTCCTCCTCTAATATGAGCACACAGGTGGAGAGTCAAGCCATCTATTGGCTTTTTTTGTACTCTAGTGCCACCATGACTTCTGGTTGATGTTGGACATGCTTTTCTATACTCCAGTGCCACCAAGACTTATGGTTAATGTTGGAAACTGTAAACTATAATTTAAGGAGACTTCCACTAGGGCTTCGTCCCCCCGTGCCACCTGATAGCACGTTTTGACCCATGTATACAGGAGGCTGCCAGGGTTAGGTCGTTTCACCCCTAAGGCGCAAATCTCACATAGGGGTTCTACGGTGTCAGGGCCCTTAAGTCTATTATTTTATTTTTCTTATAAAGCTCTTACTATATTGTATCTTTTCCCTTATTTATACTTGACGCTGGTATCTCTATGGTACTGTGTCTATTTATTTGAAGTTTATAACACAACATGTATATCATCCTTAACTTGGCAGAGCAATATATTCAAACAATGTAATATACTGAGAAATCAACATACTGTAAATGCAGGTAGACTAAGTTCTTAAATAAATTGAATACATGTCAACTTGCCACATATATACTGAAATCATGCAATTAAAGATCTTAATATACTGATAAGAGATAATTACTTGGCATACGAGTAATCATCATTTGCACCCATAAATTATTTGCACTTTCTTGGAAAATGTGCACATCGACCCAAATCTTGGGTTGTGCATCTCATAGTGATAACATGTCAATCAAAATGCTTAATTCATTGAACACCCTATCCTTAGGGTTTCGTTTACCTCATTCACTTATCACATGGCTATCATAAGGATTTAATATGTCATAAACGTCCACTAAATACAGATTATTTTAAACAAGTCATATACAATCAACATATGTATGAAATCCTATAATTGAGATAAATTAGGGTTTTCCATGCCATTCATTGAGATATTATGAATCAAGAATAACATTACATAAATAGAGTATATGATGCCAAGAATAACACTTCAAATGGATTTCACCATATTTATTCACAAATTTCCAACTTTCCACTCATATAGGACTTCACCCTCTTTACGAAGATATCAAGCAAACACTATTCACATAATATGAAATCCAAATTAGTATCTAACATATATGTATTATGCATTCAGATAAACAATCATTCATAACCAAGGGGATCTAGATAAAAAAATTATCTATTTAATTATACATCAATTTCAGTCACAGACAAATTCCCTATATTTCAGTTTACTCTTGTAGTTTTTGTGAATACTTAGGGAATTCTCATTAGGATGTATTGTATACATTTCTAATATGAATTTATCATCTAAAATTCAAACAAACAGAGGAAGAATCCATTTCATATCATTTTTCAACAACTTAGATCAAATAGACAATTCAGGGTTTGTAGTCGCATACTAAGCAATTAAATATTATGGATGGTTTAACCAATTTTCTTGCAATATACTATTTAAAGGAAGTTCCCACTCACCCCAAGGTGTGAAAGCACCTTAAAAACGTAGATCATCCCTGAAAATCTCAATCTCATATCAAATCCCTAGCAATTCATCTGATTCTTCTTCCTTTCAACTCGGAAACCCTAAAAATGAGGGATTATGAAAAAAGAGTGAGAAAAGGGGAAGTTTTGACACCATTTCAGATCAAATTAGAGGAGGTACTAAATCTTGACATGTGAGAGAAGATTTTCCATAAAACTATATCCAAAGAAGCTAAACTTACATGATTTCAACATTCCTCGGACCGCAAAACCCTAGGTCAACATCTCCATCAATTTCTCCTCTCAAACCCTAACTCTCCCTCCCTCTCTAGGATTTCATTTCTCTGGTTTTAATCATGAATTATGAGATATCCTTGTGTGTTAGGTTTACCATATAGAGCAATTGAGCTGCTTGGGTCAATTGCACATTGGCCCCTCACTATACTTTCTCTTATTTCAGCTGAATTTTCTGTCATAAAAAATATTACTATAATTAGTCTATTGATAAGGTCTAAATGCATCTAAAAATTATAAAAATTTTACATGTTGTTTATAATTGAGTTTCATATCACCATCTAAAATTTCATATCATTTGGAGTTACCAATAAATAATTAAAAACAAAACACTACATTGCTGAAAAGCACTATGTCAGCATTTTTGTCGAAGTATAGTTCGACCGAGAACCACATTCAAAGAACACTCAAATATTCTGAAATTGTTCTCCAATATGCATAATTGAGTTATCCATATCATATCCAAAATTAAATTAAATAATTTTTTTTTAGAAAATATGAAATATCATTTACCACACTTCTATCCTGATCAAATTCCATATTCATGTACTATCAAAGCCCTAATTTTTTCCGATTAGGGTTTACATTTCTCAAACCATAATTCTTCAAACTAAAATCATAGTTAGAGTTTCTTATTAGGTTTGAAACATCACAATTGATCTACTGTCATTAATCAAGTCTAAACAATGTTCAATCTAATCAAGCATGTAATCATTTAGGTAAACCCTAGTTTACCAATTAAGCACAAATGTGGTCATTACAATTCTCACCCCCTTAAAAAGTTTCATCTTCGAAACATAAACATGCAAACAAAGTATATTCAAACTTTATTTTAAGCTTCTGAAATCTTACGTATCATTACATTCTTGTATTTTATACTTGAATGTATCTTTCAACATTAAGTCCTTTATTTGTTTTCTAATGACAACATGTTAAAACAGTTCTCAATGATAACAAACAAATTATCTATCCCACAATCAATCATAGAGTAGATAGAGAAGCAACCATTTCAATATTTTCATACTCTTGAGGTGTTACCTCAACATTGATAATCCGATCCAACTATCTCAATTCATACGGCTCAATATGTACTATTGTTATATATTACCTCTAAGTCAGAAAAGAGAGTTCACCATGTTGTTTTAAATTTTACTATTGTGCTACTCAAATAGCAAAACAATCTTGAGTTGGAAGACAATATTCAACAACAATTGTACAATACTACTCACGGAATCCCCATTGGATCATGGATGCATAAGGTGAAGCATTACCATCACATTCCATACTATTTTCAAGTATGAACCCACACATAATTCAAGGTGTAACCATCGAGTTATAGCATACTAGGGTTTCAACAACAGTAATAGAGTACTCCATGATTATATTAGTCATTCAAGGACTATTCATACCCAATTACCATCACTTAGTTATATTAATGCTAGGTATAACAAGCTATACCTCATTAGGGTTACATATCAATACAATATGGTTATCATCCCTTCTATTCATATGAGTGAATAGGTAAGACTACATTATTTAGGGTAACCCTTCATTTGTTCCATCATTATTCAACCCATACTACCATACCACAATTGTACAATACTAAGATGGATTACTGGTATGAATGACTACAACTATCAGACACCTTTAATTAACATATTGCTTGCACATGTACACTGAAATCACACGTAGAACCAATTTACATCCCTTAATATACCTTCAACAAATTATATTTCAAAAAAAGAAACAAATTCACATATTACTAAAATCCATTGTTTTCTCTTATCTCTCTCCTCATTCACTACTACTTACTTTTTGCTACTTATCCTTCTCATTTTAATCATGTAGATTAAACATTCCTAAAATTGAAACATACAAGATACAAAAATAATTATTCATCATTCTTCACTACTACAGAAATGACTTATAATGTCACATTTACAGGTGTCGGCTGTATACAAAAACCGACGCCTAATCTATACAACGTCGGCTAAATAAAATAACCGACATCTATCTGTGAAGGGCGACCAGATGTGGGTATCACTTTTTATTTAGCGTCGGTTTCTAATAAGAAACCGACGCCTAAAATTGACCGCCAAATCCAAATTTTCCAGTAAAAATAATTACCTCCAAAATTAACATACAATATTGGTTTTTAACAAAGAAATTAAAGACTAAAGGTTTTCTGCGAGACAAAAATTTGACCAATTTTTATCGGCGGTTGTCTTAAAATTATCGACGTCGATGTGTTTTCACGCACTTAACCGCGAAAAGTTTCACCTCCCTTTAGTGTTGGTTTTTATACAGAAACCGACGACTATAGTCTTAATTTGAGAACATTTTTTTTGTCGGCATATATAGATAGACGTCGGTTTTCTAGTTGGAACCGATGACTATCAACTAACACCCGTGTCGGTTTCTTGTTGGTAATCGACACCTATAGTTTAAGCACGGGGTAGTTCTAATAACTGACGCCCATTGTTAACTTAACAACACCCGTGCGAGTCAGACTCTTCCCCTTTCTCTATTTCATTCATTCTTGATTGACGGTTAGGTTCAACAATTCCTCTGCTCACCACCGCCCACTGCTCCTTCTGCCGCCGTCTGCTGGTCCTCTGCCGCTGGTCGTCACCGTCCCCGCCCTCTGCCTTCTACTAGTCTGCCGCCGCGCGTCTCTACTGATCCGCCGTCGTCTGCTGGTCCTCCCCCATCAGTCACCGTCGGTCTGCCTTCCCCGCCGCCGGTCCTCTTCCTCCAGCCAACATCTGGGGCTCTTCCTCCAGCCACCATCCGGGCCTCTTCCTCCAACTGCTCACCTCTATTGCCGCCGCTTACTGGTGCTCCGACCGCTGCTCTCCAGGCCGCAGCTCTCCTGCTCCTTGCTCTGCTCCCTACTCTCTAGGCCGCTGCTCTGACCACATCTCCTACATGCCTATTTGCCACCGGCGCCACCACGAAGGCCTTCTTCCTCCGCCCTCAAGGTACCCTGCTCCTGCTCGACCACCATTGGCTGGCCTTTTTGTCATTAGGGTAATTTTTGTCATTAGTGGACTTAGATTGTATTTTTGCAGTTAAGGTTACACATGCAACATATTTTCTGATTTCCCATTTGTAGTAGCATGGACTAAGAGAGTCTCACTAAAATTGATGCTTATTGACACCTAATTAATTCATTATAATAGAATTGTGTTGATTGCACTTGTGCTCTTGGGCTGAATTGAGTTGTTGTGTCATCCATTTGCGTTGTTGACTTGCATATATTTGTTCTTAATCCTTCAAGTGAGGTATAATCTCACTCCCCCAATGTACCATTAGGTTTCATTTTGATTCAAATCTTGTACTTGCATATATTTGTGCTTATAATCCTCATGCTTGACCTAATTTAGTAAATTTTGATGCATGTTGAAATAAGATTCATCTTGTCCATTCTAGCATCCTAATTTGATTTGATAATGTGCTTTGAACCTTAAAACATGTGCGTTAAAGATACATTGATGTTAGATCTCAAACTTAACTCACATGTGGGTCTTCTATTTCTAAAAGGATAATGTGAACTCCTAAATCAGTAACATATATTATTCTTTGTGCACCCAAATACCTTGTGAATCGTGTATGCGACCTAAGGTGATTAAATGCCTAAATCTTGACTTGAAATATGACCTAGTATGTATATTGATATATGAAGCTCTAATAACAATAGTGAAATGGAGTGGATTTGAGGTGGATATGTGCTGGAAATGGTAGGGTAGGTTGGTCACCACGGTCGTTTTGGTGTGCCACAGCCATGGTGAGGGTAGTATAGGACGGTCGTGGGATAAGAATACGGTCATGGTATGGGGCTAGTGGTATGCTATGTTGGTGGCTACGGTCGTGGTGGGTGAGTGGCACCATGACCGTGTTGAGTCACACGGCCGTTTTGGAGGAGGGGGATGTAGTTGTGGGGTGAAGGTGTGATGACCTATGATGCTTCACGAAGAGAGACAATTCATTTCCACGCTATGTTGGTTTACACTATTAATGACTTTCCAGCATATGGGAATTTGTCTGGATATAGTGTCAAAGGAGCTAAAGTGTGTCCTATATGTGAAGAGAACACTGATTCAACAAGACTAAAACATGGCAATAAGATTGTATATCTTGGTCATCGAAGGTTTCTTCCAAAATTCCATCCATATCGTAGGAAGCGCAAAGCATTCAATGGATGGAATGAGGAATAGAGTGCACCTAAACCTATATCGGGGGAGGTTGTTTATGAAAGGGTAAAAGACTTTGTCAATGAATTTGGTAAGAGATCACAATGTACTATGGCTACACGGAGTGATAAATCTTTATTCAAGACCGAAGTCAATATTTTGGGATCGTCCTTATTGGAGTTCTTTGACAGTCAGGCATTGTATCGATGTCATGCACGTTGAGAAAAATAACTATGATAGCGTCATTGGTACTCTGTTGAATATACCAGGTAAGACTAAAGATGGGATAAAATCCAGACTGGACCTACATGAAATGGGAATAAGGTCAGAATTAATAGAATTATGTGAAATGGGAAATCAGAGAACATACTTACCTTCCGCTTGTTACACATTGTCTAGAAAGGAGAAGAAAGCTTTTTGTGAATGCTTGGTAAATGTTAAGGTGCCACATGGTTACTCATCCAACATCTGTAGATTGGTATCAATGAAAGATCTGAAGTTGATAGGTCTTAAATCTCATGATTGTCACACTCTAATGCAACAAATATTGCCCGTGGCAATTCGATCTACATTGCCGAAGCATGTAAGGTTTGCAATCACCAGACTTTGTTTCTTTTTCAACAGTTTGTGCAACAAAGTTATTGACCTTGATACTCTCGATACTTTGCAAAGAGAAGTGGTTGTTACCCTATGTTAGCTTGAGATGTATTTACCTCCTTCGTTCTTTGATATCATGATACATCTTGTTGTCCACTTGACTAGGGAAGTGAAAATGTTGGGACCAATTTTCTTGCATTGGATGTATCCCTTTGAACGATACATGAGTATTTTTAAAAGTGATGTTCAAAACCGTTATCGGCCTGAAGGGAGTATTATTGAGGGTTATGCGGCGAGAGAGGTTATGGATTTTTGCAATGACTTTTTGAGTGGTAATGACACTCTTGGTAATTACAAGAATATTGAGGAGCAATTTGGCAAAGGAATTTTGGGATCACGGGTGAAAGTAATCAACCGTGAGTAGTTGGAACAAGGTCACTTGTATATTTTACACAACATTGACAAAGTGAGTGTTTATATTGAGGAACATACAAATTTCATCAAGAGACAATATCCCCGAGCCAATTCAATGTGGCTTGCTAGATTGCATAACAAGACATTTATTAAGTGGTTTGAAGATAAAGTCTTACATCAACTATCTCAAACACCAGATGATATTACTGAAACTATCAAATGCCTCACCTTTAAACCAAAATTGAATGTTATGTCTTATGAAGGGTATGACATTAATGGATTCACATATTGCACAAAGCACCAAGATGATAAGAGTGTCGTCCAAAATAGTGGGGTTACCCTTCAAGCGTCGACTATGTTTTTTGCAAGTGCAAAGGATAAGAGTCTACGTGAAGCTAAAATGTCATATTACGATGTCATTGAAGACATATGGGAGTTTGACTACATAGATTTCAGAATTCCGCTCTTCAAATGTAATTGGGTTGATAACATTAAAGGAGTTATTGTGGATGAATTGGGTTTCACTTTAGTGAACTTTGAAAAGATTGACGAAAAGATTGAACCATTCATATTGGAATCACAAGAGAAATAAGTATTTTATATCGATGATCCTACAAATGATAAATTGTCAGTTGTTCTTCATGGTAAAATATAGTTCATTGAAGATCCTATAGATGAAGAAGAGTACTATGATAAGTATGATGACTCCAGTCCATTCTCAGTTGGGTTGCCAACACCACAAAATATTGTAGCTAATGATGACTTGTATGTGTGCGGAGATCACAATGAAGGATTGTTAATTGATAAACGATCGCAATATTAGAGGCATGCATGTTTATATTTTTGTATATGTTTCGTTTGTATATGTGAACTATACAATGTTTCATTATCTTCTAGTAATGTCAAATGCTAAATGTTTAATTTTTTAATGAAATTTTCAGATGGCTGAGCATGGGCATGATGACCATGATGTCCATGATGAGCATGGTGAGGATACCAATGCGCCGCCTCACAATATAAGTTTTAAAAATATATCATTTATTTCTATCTATATGTCCATTTATAGTTATATCATGTAAGTGTGTTTATTTTGTCAAATTTTAGCTTGATGATGTACATGTACCCTCTGAAGCACTTGAGGCACTTGATGAGCAGTACCAAAAAGTTGACAAGAGAAGGGGCATCACTATGATGAAGAAGTTAATATGGAAGGATTTATGTGTGAGTTGTTATTATTTGCAATTCTATTTTTTAGATTACTAATTTTTTGGATACTAGTTAATAGCAATTCTATTTTACAGAGTATATTTGCGTTGGATGAAAAGTTGCATCGTAAATACATGATGCAATGTTGTGGGAGGGTCCTAAGGAACTATAGGAAAAATCTCACCCGAGAATACATAAAAGATGGTGAGAAGAGGAAGAAGTCATCCACTGAACAGCGGAACTTCCTGGACCAAGAAGAATGGGACGTGTTTGTTGCTTCAAGAAACACTGATGAATTTAAGCTATTAGGTGTTACTCCCTATTTAATTAATATATGTTGTATTCACCTATTCGAGATTAACCTTTAGTGTTACTAACCAAATCAATGTGCATACTAACTAGGCTCTCGGTGAGGCACAACGAGCAAGATGTTCACTAAATGTGCATGACCACACAATGGGTCCAAAGGGCTATGCAGTCCTTCACCAAAGACTACAGGCTGAGTGTACTGCTTAGTCTGCTACTACTCAGGAGTCCTCTACTATAGGTACCACACCTCTGCCTCGCCATGATGTCTGGATAGTTGGGAGGCAAAACAAGAAGGGAGAAATAAAGAAGCCCACAATTGCTGAGGCTGCTGCAAAAATGGTAAAATACAACTCTTAGAGAAATTTGTTCGAATATTGATTATTTGTGGTGTTTACTTACCAATTTCTATTGATGGCAATTAGCGGGAGCTGCACGAGCTGAGGAAATAAGGCAAGTTCATCCCTGAGGGCACAAGGGATGAATTGACAGTTGATTTGGGTAACCCAGAGCATCCTGGACGTGTTAGGGGTGCAGACACTGGTGTGGGCATCAAAGTGTTCTTTGGGCCATCCTAGCGCAAACATGTCCCAAAAGCTAGAATTTCACAAGAAGAGGTAACCTATTCTTTTTTTAGAATGTTACTGTAAAAGGGAATTCAATAATCAGAAGCTAACGTTTCTTTTATCCATGTATAGGTAGATGCGTTAATTGATAGGAGAATCCAAGAAGCAATGGCAAAGTGGCAGGCATCTCAGACTGCCACTCAGACAGTACATATGGCATCCCACTCTACTCCTACTATAGAGGTTGGGAGTAATCCTGTAGACCCACCACCTAGAACATCTGTTGTAAGTATGTTTATGACATAGTAGCTAGTCTTTTTAAGATGATATATATATGTATATAACATTATTTACGTAAATTTGTAGAGGTTGAAGCCATGCCGTCTAAAAAGTAACGAATACGTCATTGCAGAGCCGTCAACTGACACAGTTTTACCGTGTGTAGAACGCAAGTGCACACGTCAATGTAGTATAGGCCCTTATGAGGCCCGAGTCGAACTCAGGGACACTAAACTATCAGTAGACTACTACTAACTATTTGCGATCAGCTAAACCAATAAAAAGGTTATGAGAGTTGTTTTTATTAATAAAATAAAAATAAAAGAAAACAAAGCAATCGATTAAATGTTAAGTTTAATCAATTCAAATGGGGATCTTTAGGATTGCGGTTTCACCATGAATTTTCATTGTATGAATTTCCATATAATAATTCAGGTTTATCTCTCAGTCCGGGTAGTGGCCTGTAATCAGAATTGCCCACTATCGTGGTACAATTCACTACCTATGTCTAGGTCGGTTCCACCCTCGTAGTAACCTATACCCTAAACTAGGTGCATTAGAATTGACCTCTGGGTTTCCACCATTAATCTTACATCACCTTGTTCAAGGGATTTGTTAATTAATGTGAATTTCGTCTCTTTTCAACCGTTAATTCTTCTTTCAAAGTAATTAAAGGCATTGGATTATCATTATGGTGATCAAGCTAAAGTATATAATTGAGAAAATGAAATTATACCGTGGATTTAAGAGATAAAATATGAATTACTATGATAAAAATGTCATATAATGCTTCCCAAGGCTACTCCCGGTCCTAAAGATAAAGGGGATTAGCCTCGCATGTTCATCTCAGAGCAAAACATGGTTGAGAAAAGGGGAAACCTGGAGAAAAATGTGAATAAGTAATGAAACCTCTGAACGGAGAAGATCTGAGCGTTCCTCAGCGTAGAATGCATGATCTACAACCTTTTGGCGGTGGAAAACGTCTTCTTTGGCTTCTGGAATGATCGGGGCGTGCTTCTAGGCTCCGTTCTTCTCTCCACACCTTCTCGGGATGAGTACAGTGGCTAATGACGTGATAGATGGCTCTTGGCCGCCGTCGTTAGGTATAATCACCGAGTTAGGTTGCAAAAATATCACAACCATCAGATTTAGATTGATATGAAACAAACTTGCATCTGACGATGTCGATACCATCGACGCGAGTCGATGGTATCGACCCTGTGCGATATCGGCAAGTTTTCTTTTCTTTTCTTTGTTGCTCTTGATGCTGACTCGATACCATAGATGAGGTTTGATGGTATCGACACCCTTAGGCGTCAGTTTTATCCCTTTTCCGTCGCTGGATCTCCAGGTGTCGATAGTATCAACTTTAGGGTCGATAGTATCGACTATCTACTCACCAGCAACCTGATGGAATGTTGCTACCATCGACTTCCCTGTCGATGGTATCAAATTTGTGCTGCTCCTTGCGGCTGGCAACCTATGGCTGTGTCGATAGTATCGGCAGCCGTCGATGGTATCGACAGCTGTAGATATGCGTTTTTCCTGAAATTGCAACCCAAAACCGCATAAGCCGAAATAAAACATATAATTGTAATCATTTATGCTCAAAACAATAAAATAAGGGAGATTTGACACTGATAAGGATCATAGACTAAAGTAAATGAATTATGCAATATTAACCACTAAAATGACCAATAAATGCATAAAGCACAAGTAAAACAAGTCCATAAATGTGACTCAAAATCATCGCATCAAACTCCCCTAAGCTTCAACATTGCTCGCCCTTGAGCAACTAAACTTTAGGATAGAATTGCGAGGGTCAACTAAAGAACAGATTGTCACAACAAACATCACCACATGATCCCCGCCGGACATTCACATACCGGCCCTCACTAACCACGGAATGATAATTACCCTAGAGGCAACAATAATCATCCGTAAAAGATATCTACCTCAAAATTGATGAACACTATCACATAAGGCAGTTAACATAATAAAATTCTCTGGTCCAGACTCGGTGCATCTTGTGATCTTCTATTCTATGTTGCTCACCCTAACTACCATCTACATGGAAGCACTTCTCTTGGTATTAATGAGTGAGGAGAAAAATCACGGTGGCCTACCAATTCGAGCAACAGGTGGATGGAATGGGTGGCTCATGGAAGAAATGGAAGCATGATACAATTTTAACATTCATAAAGCAAAAATGATGTAAATGATGCATATGCAAGTGTAAATGCCCTAATGCCTACATTTGGGTGGAATGGTGCATGCACTATCATTCCGTCTCAAGGTGAGATGGAATATCTAGGAAAACTACATCATGTACTTATTCTTCTTTAAAATGCAGGTGAGACTATGTTCCTTTCTCCCTCTCATTACTACTTGCGTCTAAATTCCCTTTTTTTCTTTTTCTTTTGTTTTTTTTTCAAATCCTTATTTTCATAGCTGACAATGAAATGTTTGTCGGGCTCACTTAATGCTGCATAACTTATACATTTTAAGCATTCAGAAGGTATGGAACAAGTTCATCGCCTTTTATGTTTCAGAAGACATAAGATGCATGATGTACTATATGCACAAAAATGTGAATGCAGTTACAAAATGATAATTATGCAACTAAATGACACACAACTGCGGATAATGTGCATGTATAACTATTCTATCATTTTTCTTTTCTTTTTGTTCTTTCAAAAATATGAGAAAATAGCTGTAATGCGAGACCTATCTACATGAAATGCAAACAAAGAGATTAAAACCGCAATGCACTTCCAGTTCTTAAGGTGGATTATGAAAGCAATGGGGTGGATAGATCACAAGACTAATTAACTGAACCTTTGAAAATTATTATGTGTCCCTCCTTACTGACTTGTGTAGTAATTTAGAGGTTTCTCTCTCTTATTTCAAATTAAAGTCTCATTATCATTTGGTCAGTTTAGGCTCAAACAACCAATTCCGTCCACTTTTCATGAATCATAGGAATGTATAGTTGTGATTTTCTATTTTAGAGTTGACAAACCCAATTATTTCCTTAAGTTATGTGCTCAAAGTTTAACAACACAAGCTTGCAAGAACACAAAAAATTTTCAAATTTGCCCCTAATTCCCATATACAAGCAACAAGATGAAACATGACTTAAGACATCCACCAGTACACTAGATAGAGTGTGGATACTACAAGCAAACTAAAAACTAAGAAATAAATGACAAAAGACAAAACAATAAACTTAAAAACTGAGAAAACTAAAAGATAGAGTTGTTCCAACTCCCCCCCAAGCTTGAATTCAACTATGGCCTCATAGTAAAAAACAACCTTAAAAAGGTGGAACAGATATACCAATCATTCTTTAGGAGGAGGCGGGTACTGTGGGGTCGTGGGGTCCCAAGATGGGTACTACCCCTGAAAGCTCAGATCATACTGAGGCATTGGTGGAGGTTGTGGATACACCCCAAAATAATTCTGGCTCCAGTAATGATCATAGAAAGGCTGCTGCTGCATCTCCATCCTATGCAACCTGTCGTGGATGTGATGTTGGTTGTCGAGGAGGAGGCACTCATTTTCAAAAATGGCCCTCTGATTATCTAACAGCCGGTTTGTCATATCCTGAATACCGACGTATGAAGATGTATGCTGCAATTGGGTGTGTTGGATCTCTTGCAGCATCGTATACATCCCCTGCATGGAATAAACATCCTCTCCTTGAGGAGAGGGTTGTGGTGGTGGAGGTTGTGAAGATGAAGATGCACCCGGATGCATGCGGGGATGCTTCCTAGGTTCCACTCATGTGCGAAGAGGGGTGAAAGCCTCCTCTTCCTCTTCAGGCTCGTCGCCGTCATTGTCGTCATTGCCGCCGTCTTCATCCGAGTCCTCGATGGCGATGACAGGCCATCGGAAATGCTGAGCGCCCTCAATGTTGAAGACGGGGTTTGGAAGTGAACATTCTTGATATGCTTGATTTACATGGCAATGTGCATATGCCAATCCATCACGAAGCAGGAGGAGGTTGGAGCGGTGTAGATGCTGGAGGTTGACCTTACTCCTATTGGAGAGGGGAGTAAGCTGGGATAAATCTAACCTAAGGTAGAGGGCCAGTGGTGTAATGAGCTCTCCAAAGTGAATTGGAGCCTTCCACGTACTCCCCCTCACAGCTAACACGCATGTCAAGAAAAATGCGCCCCAATTGCACTCCTCGCGCTTCAGCAATTTGTATAGGAAAAATAAATCTGTCTCTTGAAACTTACTGAGAGATAGATCACCACGAGCAAACAGGGTGGTGCAGAGCATGCGGCGAAGAATCCACACAAATGGATGCTCGAAATCCACTACCGCAACATTGTGGTAGCTCACGGAATTGCCCAGAGGCGCATTCACCAACTGGGCAAAGATGGCATCGTAGTTTGTCCTGTTGTTTAGCCACCAGTGCTGGTAGATGTCATGATACCAGTTATAAACATAATTAAAATGGTCAAGGGTGAGGGTGTAATTGTTTTTGTAGAGTCTGAACGACACCCACCCTTTTCTCCATTCTCTGTCGGTGGCGATCAAGTCATTGGGCACCACATTGATGTCCAATGATGCCATGAACTCCGCCACGAGTTCCTTGTAAGTCAGCCAATCGCCGAAGAAAGGCTGGCCGTCAACTTGGTACTCGAGCTCGTCATGCCTCCTTGTGGTGTGTCTCGCCTGCCCTTTCAAGACGTAGGCGAGGTTGGCGTCGAACCCCAACTCACGGATCATTGCTTGATCAACATAATGTGCAGGCTCGATCTTTCTTTTCATCAGTTCCTCGTAGACCTTCCGGACCTCCGCGGAAGGATGGATAATATGCGGATGACGAATATATGTTGTAGGTGGAGGGATGAACACGGGGATCTCCATTGGTGTCGCGCATGAAGAAGATGCTCCAGTGGTATGCACCATGCGTAGAACGCAAGTGCACACATCAATGTAGTATAAAGGCCCTTGTGAGGCCTGAGTCGAACTCAGGGACACTGAACTATCAGTAGACTACTCCTAACTATTTGCGATCAGCTAAACCAATAAAAAGGTTATGAGAGTTGTTTTTATTAATAAAAGAAAACAAAGCAATCGATTAAATGTTAAGTTTAATCAATTCAAATGGGGATCTTTAGGATTGCGGTTTCACCGTGGGTTTTCATTGTATGAATTTCCATATAATAATTTAGGTTTATCTCTCAATCCGAGTAGTGTCCTGTAATCAGAATTGCCCACTGTCGTGGTACAATTCACTACCTATGTCTAGGCCAGTTCCACCGTCGTAGTAACCTATACCCTAAACTAGGTGCATTAGAATCGACCTCTGGGTTTCCACCATTAATCTTACATCACCTTGTTCAAGGGATTTGCAAATTAATATGAATTTTGTCTCTTTTCAACCGTTAATTCTTCTTTCAAAGTAATTAAAGACATTAGATTATCATTATGGTGATCAAGCATAACAATATAATTGAGAAAATGAAATTATACCACGGATTTAAGAGATAAAATATGAATTACTATGATAAAAATATCATACAATGCTTCCCCGGGCTACTCCCGGTCCTAAAGATAAAGGGGATTAGCCCCGCATGTTCATCTCAGAGCAAAACATGGTTGAGAAAAGGGGAAACATGGAGAAAAATGTGAATAAGTAATGAAACCCCTGAACGGAGAAGATTCGAGCATTCCTCGGCATAGAATGCGCGATCTGCAGCCTTTCAGCGATGGAAAACATATTCTTGGGCTTCTGAAATGATCGAGGCATATTTCTGGGCTCCGTTCTTCTCTCCACACCTTCTTGGGATGTGTGCAACGGATAATGACGTGATAGATGGCTCTTGGCCGCCGTCATTAGGTATAATCACTGAGTTAGATTGCAAAAATATCACAGCCGTCAGATTTAGATCGATCTGAAACAAACTTACATATGACGGTGTCGATACCATGCGCGATATCGGCAAATTTTCTTTTCTTTTCTTCGTTGCGCCTGATGCTGACTCGATACCATCGATGAGGGTCGATGGTATCGACACCCTTAGGTGTCAGTTTTATCCCTTTTCTGTCGCTGGATCTCCAGGTGTCGATAGTATCAACTTTAGGGTCAATAGTATCGACTATCTACTCGCCAGCAACCTGATGGAATGTTGCTACCATCGACTTCCCTGTCGATGGTATCGACTTTGTGCTGCTCCTTGCGGCTGGCAACCTGTGGCTGTGTAGATAGTATTGACAACCTTCAATGGTATCGACAACTGCAGATATGTGTTTTTCCTAAAATTGCAACACAAAACCACATAAACCAAAATAAAACATATAATTGTAATCATTTATGCTCAAAACAATAAAATAAGGGAGATTTGACACTGATAAGGATCATAGACTAAAGTAAATGAATTATACAATATTAACCACTAAAATGACCAATAAATGCATAAAGCACAAGTAAAATAAGTCCATAAATGCGACTCAAAATCATCGCATCAAACTCCCCTAAGCTTAAACATTGCTCACCCTCGAGCAACTAAACTTTAGAATAGAATTGCGAGGGTCAACTAAAGAACAGATCGTCACAACAAACATCACCACATGATCCCTGCCGGACATTCACATACCGACCCTCACTAACCACGAAATGATAATTACCCTAGAGGCAACAATAATCATCCGTAAAAGATATCTACCTCAAAATTGATGAACACTATCACATAAGGCAGTTAACATAATAAAATTCTCTGGTCCAGACTCGGTGCATCTTGTGATCTTCAATTCTACGTTGCTCGCCCTAACTACCATGTACATGGAAGCACTTCTCCTGGTATTAATGAGTGAGGAGAAAAATCACGGTGGCCTACCAATTCGAGCAACGGGTGGATGGAATGGGTGGCTCATAGAAGAAATGGAAGCATTATACAATTTTAAGATGCACAAAGAAAAATTGACCTAAATGATGCATATGCAAGTGTAAATGCCCTAATGCCTACATTTGGGTGGAATGATGCATGCACTATCATTCCGTCTCAAGGTGAGATGGAATATCTAGGAAAACTACATCATGTACTTATTCTTCTTTAAAATGCAGGTGAGACTATGTTCCTTTCTCCCTCTCATTACTACTTGCTTCTCAATTCTCTTCTCATTTTTTTTTCTTTTTCTTTTGTTTTTTTTTTCAAATCCTTATTTTCATAGCTGGCAACGAAATGTTTGTCGGGCTCACTTAATGCTGCATAACTTATACATTTGAAGCATTCAAAAGGTATGGAACAATTTCATCGCCTTTTATGTTTCAGAAGACATAAGATGCATGATGTACTATATGCACAAAAATGTGAATGCATCTACAAAATGATAATTATGCAACTAAATGACACACACCTGAGGATAATGTGCATGTATAACTATTCTATCATTTTTCTTTTTTTTCTTCATTCAAAAATATGAGAAAATAGCTGTAATGCAAGACCTATCTACATGAAATGCAAACAAAGAGATTAAAACTGTAATGCACTTCTAGTTCTTAAAGTGGATTATGAAAGAAATGGGGTGGATAGATCACAAGACTAATTGACTGAACCTTTTGAAAATTATTATGTGTCCCTCCTTACTGACCTGTGTAGTAATTTAGAGGTTTCTCTCTCTTATTTCAAATTAAAGTCTCATTATCATTTGGTCAGTTTAGGCTCAAACAACCATTTCCGTCCACTTTTCATGAATCATTGGAATGTATAGTTGTGATTTTCTATTTTAGAGTTGACAAACCCAATTATTTCCTTAAGTTATGTGCTCAAAGTTTAACAACACAAGCTTTCAAGAACACTAAAATTTTTCAAATTTGCCTCTAATTCCCATATACAAGCAACGAGATGACACATGACTTAAGACATCCACCAGTACACTAGATAGAGTGTGGATACTACAAGAAAACTAAAAACTAAGAAATAAATGACAAAAGACAAAACAATAAACTTAAAAACTGAGAAAACTAAAAGATAGGGTTGTTCCAACTCCCCCCAAGCTTGAATTTGACTATGGCCTCATAGTCAAAAACAACCTTAAAAAGGTGGAATAGAGATACCAATCATTCTTCAGGAGGAGGCGGGTACTGCGGGGCCGTGGGGTCCCAAGATGGGTACTGCCCCTGAAAGCTCGGATCATACTGAGGCATTGGTGGAGGTTGTGGATACCCCCCAAAATAATTCTGGCTCCAGTAATGATCATAGAAAGGCTGCTGCTGCATCTCCATCCTATGCAACCTATCGTGGATGTACTGTTGGTTGTCGAGGAGGAGGCGCTCATTTTCAAAAATGACCCTCTGATTATCTAATAGTCGGTTCGTCGTATCCTGAATACCGGCGTATGAAGTTGTATGCTGTAGTTGGGTGTGCTGGATCTCTTGCAGCATCGTATGCATCCCCTGCATGGAATAGTCATCCTCTCCTTGAGGAGAGGGCTGTGGTGGTGGAGGCTGTGAAGATGAAGATGCACCCAGATGCATGCGGGGACGCTTCCTAGGTGCCACTCGTACACAAAGAGGGGTGAAAGCCTCCTCTTCCTCTTCAGGCTCATCGTCATCATTGTCGGCATTGCCGCCGTCTTCATCTGAGTCCTCGATGGAGATGACAGGCCATCGGAAATGCTGAGCGCCCTCAATGTTGAAGACGGGGTCTGGAAGTGAACATTCTTCATATGCTTGATTTACATGGCAATGCGCATATGCCAAGCCATCACGAAGTAGGAGGAGGTTGGAGCGGTGTAGATGCTGGAGGTTGACCTTGCTCCTGTTGGGGAGGGGAGTAACCTGGGAGAAATATAACCCAAGGTAGATGTCCAACGGTGTAATGAGCCCTCCAAAGTGAATTGGAGCCTTCTGCATACTCCTCCTCATAGCTAACACGCGTGTCAAGAAAAATGCACCCCAATTGCACTCCTCGCACTTCAACAATTTGTGCAGGAAAAATAAATCTGTCTCTTGAAACTTACTGAGAGACAGATCACCATGAGCAAATAGGGTGGTGCAGAGCATGCGGTGAAGAATCCACAGAAACGGATGCTCGAAATCCACTACCGCAACGTTGTGGTAGCTCACGGATTTGCCCGGAGGCGCAGTCACCAACTGGGCAAAGATGGCATAATAGTATGTCATGTTGTCTGGCCGCCGGTGCTGGTAGATATCATGATACCAATTATAAATAGAATTAAACTGGTCAAGGGTGAGGGTGTAATTGTTGTTGTAGAGTCTGAATGACACCCGCCCTTTTCTCCATTCTCTGTCGGTGGCGATCAAGTCATTGGGCACCACATTGATGTCCAATGATGCCATGAACCCCGCCACGAGTTCCTTATAAGTCGGCCAATCTCCGAAGACAGGATGGCCGTCGGCATGGTACTCGAGCTCGTCGGGCCTCCTTGTGGTGTGTCTTGCCTGCCCTTTCAAGATGTAGGCGAGGTTGGCATCGAACCCCAACTCACGGATGATTGCCTGATCAACATAACGTGTGGGCTCGATCTTTCTTTTCATCAGTTCCTAGTAGACCTTCCGGACCTTCACGGAAGGATGGATAATACGCGGATGAGGAATAGATGTTGTAGGTGGAGGGATGAACACGGAGATCTCCATTGGTGTCGCACGTGAAGAAGATGCTCCAGTGGTATGCACCATTGTCGAGGAAGAAAGGATAGAAGACGGAGCTTGGTGAAGGTCAGAGAAGACAATCTCCAATCAGTGAAGGCTCGGGGAAGAACACACTCCTTGGATGCTCGTAGCCAGGCTGTGATTGCTCAACAAGATGCACGACACAAGTGGAGGAGGAAAGCTCTAAAGGTGTGACGTCATATGACAACAATCCATCCCTTTTATAGTTGTGGTCGTCGCTGCTGTGTGCCCGTCGATACCATTGACACATGTTGATGGTATCGACACCTGTAGCACAATCCATCTTCTGCTAGTATCGATGGTTGTCGATAGCCTAATGTGGGGGCCCGGATCGATGACGCGTCGACACCATCAACGGGTGTCGATGGTATTGACCCATCCCACAGATCGACTCTCTTGGTGCAGCGATCGTCGTTGATCTCCTCTCGCGGATCGGTGACATGTCACGTCGATACTATCGACGCAAGTCGATAGTATCAACTTCTGCTTAGGGCAAACACCCTCACGAGGCCCGGCCGCCGTCTTCTGTCTGTAACCAGGTCGATACCATCGACATGCCCGTTGATGATATCGACTTGACTGAGTCAAATTCGTATGAATATCTCCAGAGATCTCGCGAGTATCGACATCCATGTCGATACTATCGACCTCGTTCTGGCGAGCAACCTGATGGTGGGTCGATACCATCGATGAGGCCGTCAATAGTATCGACTCAGAGAGATTTTTGCAGTCACCTAACTGTGCCCATCTCGATACCATCGACACAAGGGTCAATGGTATCGACCCTACCTCAGTCCTGCACATTGAACAAACGATCAAGGTATCATTTTTACACTAAAAAAAATCAAATCAAACCAAAGTACAAATGTGAAAGAAACTAAACAAAGCTACTGATGGCTGGGTTGCCTCCCAACAAGCACCCTTATTTAACGTCTTAGGCTAGACAAAATCAAGTTCCTCATGCATTCAGAAGCGCAGTGAGTTTGACCTCATTCACTTTCCTTGTGTAATCCTCACCGAAATACAACTTCAAGCGTTGTCCATTAACCAAGAATGTTGAGTCGCCATCACGCACCACAATTGCGCCATGTGGCCGGACCTCCTCTATAGTTAATGGTCCACTCCATCAGGATTTCAATTTCCCGGGGTGCATCTTCAACCTTGAATTGAACAAGAGCACGCGATCTCCCTTCTTGAAGACACGCATCTGAATATCTCGATCGTGAATCAACTTTGTTTACTCCTTGTTGATCCACGAGCTCTCATATGCATTCATCCTCAGCTGGTCAAGTTCATTCAGCTCAAGCAACCGTTTCTTTCCTGCCTCATCATAGCTCAAATTCAGCTTCCTCAGCACCCAGTGCGCCTTATGCTCCAATTCCACCGACAAATGGCAGGCCCGACCGTAAGCCAACCTAAATGGCGTAGTGCCTATAGGTGTCTTAAACGCCATCCTGTACGCCCACAAAGCGTCTGGTAGCAAGGTGCTCTAGTTCTTTCTCGTGGAAGCCACAGTGTGCTCCAAGATCTTCTTAATCTCTCTATTGGAGACTTCCACTTGTCCCTATGTCTGTGGGTGGTATGGGGGTACCAATGTTGTGCTTCACCCCGTACTTTCACAACAATGTTGCAAACTTTTGATTTCAGAAATGTGTACCTCCATCGCTAATTATCATTCTTGGTACACCAAACCTGCAAAAAATGTATTCTTTGACAAACCTACACACTACGGCAACATCATTAGTCCTGGTGGGTATTGCCTCTACCCACTTCGATACATAGTCAACAACTAATAGAATGTACAAATTAGAATTGGAGGACACAAAGGGTCCCATAAAATCAATACCCCACAGATCGAACACCTCGACCTCTTGAAATACATTGAGGGGCATCTCCTGTCTCTTTGAAATGTTACCTACCATTGGCAGGAATCGTATTGTCGCACATAGTCATAGGCATCCCTAAACAAAGTAGGCCAGTAAAGGCCACTCTCAAGTACCGTGGCTGCATTTCTAGAACTAGCATGGTGGCCACCCGTCGGTAGAGCATGGCAATGATGAAGGACACTTTCGTATTCTACCTCCGGTACAAACCTGCGCAATACACCATCCCTGCACTGCCTCAACAGAATAGGGTCATCCCAGAAATAATAACACAAAGAATGAAAAAATTTCTTTTTATCTTGGTATGTCCAATCATCTGGGATAATTTTGCAGGCGAGATAATTAACAATGTAAGAAAACCAAGGATCTTTCGATTTCACAGATAAAAGTTATTCATTAGGAAACGTCCCAGCAATGGCTATATGCACATCCTTCTCATCTACCCTTTCCAATCGAGACAAATGGTCCACAACCACATTTCCTATTCCTGCCTTATCTTTGATTTCAATATCAAATTCTTGTAAAAGTAAGATCTACCTAATCAGTCTAGGTTTGGCATCCTTTTTTTCCATCAAGTACTTAATGACGGCGTGGTCCGTCCATACGACAACTTTAGATCCTACAAGATATTGCCGGAATTTTTCAAAAGCAAAAACAACAGAAAGAAGTTCTTTTTCGGTTGTCGTGTAATTCAATTGGGATTCATTCAAAGTTTTGGATGCATAGAAAATCATAGCGGGTTTATTGTCCACACGTTGTCCTAAAACTGCCCCAACTGCGAAATCCGATGCATCACACAACAGTTCGAACGGTTTTGTCCAATCCGGTGTTTGCACAACTGGAGCAGAAATCAATTTCTCTTTAAGCACATTAAAAGCATGTAAACATTTTTCATTAAAATAAAAAACAACATCCTTCTCCAACAACTCAGATAATGGTTTGGTGATTTTTGAGAAATCTTTTATAAAGCGGCGATAAAAACCGGCGTGACCTAGAAAACTTTGTACCTCTTTAACCGAATTCGGTGGGGGCAATTTGGAAATAACTTCAATCTTCACCGGGTCTACCTCCAACCCTTTTCTAGACACTTTGTGTCCAAGCACGATCCCTTCGCTAACCATCATGTGACATTTCTCCCAATTGAGGACCAAATGCGTGTCGTCACATCTTTGCAAAACCTTGTCCAAATTGTATAAACATTCGTCAAAGGACACACCGTAGACGGAGAAATCGTCCATAAAAACCTCCAAACAATGTTCAACCATATCAGAGAAAATGGCAAGCATGCAACGCTGAAAGGTTGCCGGTGCGTTACACAGACCAAATGGCATACATCGGTATGCAAATGTTCCGTAAGGACAAGTGAAGGTGGACTTCTCTTGGTCCTTCGGATCAATAGAAATCCGATTGTACCCCGAATAGCCATCGAGAAAACAAAAATGAGATCGACCTGCTAATCACTCTAAAATCTGATCAATGAATGGGAGAGGAAAATGATTCTTAAGTGTAGCAGCATTCAATCTACGGTAATCTATACATACACGCCACTCGATTACCAGACGGGTCATGACAGGTTCATTTAACAACTTATGTGTAACAATAATTCCCCCCTTTTTAGGGACTACCTGTGTCGGACTCACCCATGTCAAGTCAGATATAGCATAGATGATACCTGTAGAAAGGAGCTTGATCACCTCCTTCTTGATGACCTCCATCATGCTAGGATTTAGTCGACGCTGTGGTTGAATTACCGGTTTGGCTCCCTCCTCGAGCCGGATCTTGTGCTAGCACAATGTAGGGGAGATCCCCTTGATGTCCACTACCGACCACCCGAATGCACCTCGGTGGTTCTTCAACACAATCAACAATTGATCTTCCTCCTCGACACTCAGATATGCTGAAATGATCACTGGAAGCTTCTCACCCTCAGCTAGAATTGCATATTTCAAGTGCGGTGGCAATGGCTTAAATTCTAAATCTGGCGGGCTAATCAAGGATGACTGAAGCGGTGGTGGAAGTTCTCCAAGGTCTTCATAGTACCTTGCGTAGAAACACGGCAGCACCTGAAGCATCTTGGCACACTCTTGTAGTGACTTGCTTCTCATCCAATCATGTCTTATGTTAACCAAGCAGGCTTCAAGAGGCAGTTCTGGATATGCATTAAAGACATAACTTACTATGGCCTCATCCTCAGTAGAGGGAGGGATGTCCTCCTCTTTATCATTGGGAAAACCCACAGCCTTGCTAAGAGACACAACATTGGTCTGCTCCATGATGTCTACAACCAGTGTCCCTTTTTCTACTTTAGTCATTACATGAGCCATATCTAGAAATGGCTTCCCTAGACATAAAGAGATATTCTGATCAAAGTACTTCATCATGCGGCATTGCTCCTTGGATTTTGATTGTGTAGTGCTGGAAGGCATGACCATCTCGAACCGATCATTAGTGATATCCAAGGTCAAACGACCTCTTCCAATCTCAAGTATCATGTTAGCAGTGGCTTGGAAAGGTCATCCAAGGAGTAACTCATTAGCCTATTCATCTTGCATTTCCATTACAATAAAGTCTGCTGGAAATATAAACCGATCAACTTTTACCAACACATCTTCACAAATACCATACAGCTTCACCACTGAATTATCTGCCAACTGTATTGTGATATTGCTCGGCCTTGATTCTTTTAATCTCAACTTCTTGAATGTAGAGAGAGGCATCAGGTTTATACTTTCCCCTGAATCACATAGTGCTTCACCAAATTTCACTTTCCCAATATAGCATGAAATATTGAAGCATCCCGGATCCTGCCTCTTCGGTGGTAATGTGCCCATTATGAAAGCACTCACCTTCTCCTTAAGAACCACAACCTCAGTGTCAGGGATCTTCCTCTTCTTTATAATGATGTCTTTCAAAAATTTCCCGTATGAGGGAATTTGCTCTATTGCCTCTAATAGTAGAATGTTGACAGAAAGTCTTCTAAAGATGTCTAGAAACTTCTTGAACTGGACGTCCACTTTCTTTGCTTTCATGCTATTTGGATACGGGACTGGGACAACCTGCGCCCTTTGATGCGGAGGCACATATGGAGTCCTCTTATGTGTCTCCTCCTCAGCAATAACTGGTTCTGCTGTGACATCCTCTGTTGTATCCTCAACCGACACGGTGGTTGGAATCAGAACCTCTTCTGTGGCCTCACCTATGATTTCTGACTGGGGTTTGCTTGGTTCATCGACCCTGGGGTTTAAAATCTTCTTATCGCTCCGTAGCAGGATTGCCTTTTCCTGCTGATTTCCTCCTGAAATATTTGTATTACCCAGAAAGCCTTGTTGTGCTGGCTTCTTTAGATTTGCCATTTTTGCTTCCATCTGTGCCAAAGACGTCTCTATTGTCCTCATCTGAGCCCCATGGCTTTGTAGGGTCTGCCCAAATTGGTTCATTAATTCCCCTTGTTGCTTGATCTGCTGACCAAACGTGCTCATCAGTTCTTGATTTTGCTCGGTCACTTGATTGAGAAACTCAGTGCTCTTATCCTCCGTAACCAGTTGGGGTTTTGCGTCGGGGTCCTACAATAAATTGTTTGGGTCCTTCCAGGAAAATTTCTTGTCTTTCCTCCATGAATTATCGTTGTTTCTGTACCCCTGCTACTGGCGCATGAATTTGACTTGAGCTTCATTCTCAGATTCACTATCTTCTTATGCAAGTAGATTCTTTGCTAGAAGGTCCATCTTCTCATTCAGCTCTTTGATGGCCTTTGACTCCCCTGCAACCCGAACATGTTCAACGACATCTCTATCGCCACAAGATTGCTTCTTAGTCATGTTTTTCAAAATTTCCCAGCACCTGGTGTCTGTGTTGTTTAAAAAGAACCCTAAACCTGTGGAATCTAGGTTACTTCTATCGTGCTCAGAAAGAGCAAAATAAAATATTTTGACCTACATCTCCTTGTCAAGTCCATGATGCGGGCACCTCCTTAGCATGATCTGGAACCGTTCCCAGGTCTCAGAGTACGTCTCTCCTGCCTTCTAACTAAAATTATGAATTATTCTGATCATGTCATTTGTCTTCTCGGGCAGAAAGAACCTTTCAAAGAACACTTCCACCATGTGGTTCCATGATTCCACATACTCATCATCAAGATTATGTAGCCATTCTTGTGCATTTCCCTCCAGAGAGCTAGAAAACTACTTCAGGTACAGTGTCTCCTGTGGAAACATGTCTATCTTGATCATGTCGTAATTCTCCATGAACTGGCTAATGTGAGTCACCGGGTCTTCATTTTTGAGTCCATTAAATGCATTTGATTTGACCAGATTTATTAATGTAGGATCAATCTTGTAAGTCGGAATGTTGATCACCTGCTTCTTTATTGGCCCCTTTGAAGGGGATGAGGAAGAAGCCTTTATCTTTTCCCATATCGTCTGCTCTTCTGCCATGGCTTCTGGTTCTGAGTCAGAATCTATTTCATCTGGATGGTCTTGAATAGAATTCTGCTCGTCGTCTGGTCCTGGCAGTGGAACCTCTGGTGCTTGTTACGTGTAGTCGGTGCTACGCATCTGCACCATGCACAGTACCTACAAAATGATAGTTTCGGTTCAGTACCGTACTAGATGATTACAAAATGTGAAAGATAAAATGATTTCAGAATAATAAAAATTAAAAAGTGGCCTAGAATGGCCTCTTGCAGCACTCGTGGTGCCGACAATTGTTGTGTCCCCGGCAACGGCACCAAAAACTTGACACGATTTTACCGTGCGTAGAACGCAAGTGCACGCGTCAATGTAGTATAGGCCCTTGTGAGGCCCGAGTCGAACTCAGGGACACTGAACTATCGGTAGACTACTACTAACTGTTTGCGATCAGCTAAACCAATAAAAAGGTTATGAGAGTTGTTTTTATTAATAAAAGAAAAATAAAAGAAAACAAAGCAATCGATTAAATGTTAAGTTTAATCAATTCAAATGGGGATCTTTAGGATTGCGGTTTCACCGCGGGTTTTCATTGTATGAATTTCCATATAATAATTCAGGTTTTATCTCTCAATCTGGGTAGTGGCCTGTAATCAGAATTGCCCACTATCGTGGTACAATTCACTACCTATGTCTAGGTCGGTTCCACCGTCGTAGTAACCTATACCCTAAACTAGGTGCATTAGAATCGACCTCTGGGTTTCCACCATTAATCTTACATCACCTTGTTCAAGGGATTTGTTAATTAATGTGAATTTCATCTCTTTTCAACCATTAATTCTTCTTTCAAAGTAATTAAAGGCATTAGATTATCATTATGGTGATCAAGCATAACAATATAATTGAGAAAACGATATTATACCTCGGATTTAAGAGATAAAATATGAATTACTATGATAAAAATCTCATACAATGCTTCCCCGGGATACTCCCGGTCCTAGAGATAAAGGGGATTAGCCCCGCATGTTCATCTCAGAGCAAAACATGGTTGAGAAAAGGGGAAACATGGAGAAAAATGTGAATAAGTAATGAAACCCCTAAACGGAGAAGATCCGAGCATTCCTCAGCGTAGAATGCGCGATATGCAACCTTTCGACGGTGGAAAACGTCTTCTTCGGCTTCCGGAATGATCGGGGCGTGCTACTGGGCTCCGTTCTTCTCTCCACACCTTCTCGAGACGTCTGTAGTGGCTAATGATGTGATAGATGGCTCTTGGCCACCGTCATTAGGTATAATCACCGAGTGAGGTTGCAAAAATATCACAGCCGTCAGATTTAGATCGATCTGAAACAAACTTGCATTTGACGGTGTCGATACCATCGACGCGCGCGATATCGGCAAGTTTTCTTTTCTTTTCTTCGTTGCTCCTGATGCTGACTCGATACCATCGACGAGGGTCGATGGTATTGACACCCTTAGGCGTCGGTTTTATCCCTTTTTTGTCGCTGGATCTCTAGGTGTCGATAGTATCGACTTTAGGGTCGATAGTATCGACTATCTACTCACCAGCAACCTAATGGAATGTCGCTACCATCGACTTCCCTGTCGATGGTATCGACTTTGTTCTACTCCTTACGACTGGCAACCTGTGGCTGTGTCGACAGTATCGACAGCCGTCGATGGTATCGACAACTGCAGATATGCGTTTTTCCTGAAATTGCAACACAAAACCACATAAGCTGAAATAAAACATATTATTGTAATCATTTATGCTCAAAACAATAAAATAAGGGAGATTTGAGACTGAGAAGGATCATAGACTAAAGTAAATGAATTATGCAATATTAACCACTAAAATGACCAATAAATGCATAAAGCACAAGTAAAACAAGTCCATAAATGCAACTCAAAATCATCGCATCATCAACTTACCCATCCCTTCTAGGGAAAATGTTTCATGGGTCTCCATTACCAAATGGTTGGGTTCATGTGAGCCCACTACGTATATTTCTCAATCGGAGAGATCTTCAATTGCCATATGACCACCCAGATTGTGAAACACTTGGTGAGGCAAAAGGTGGAGTGATATTGTGGCCCAAAGCAGATGTCGTCTATACTGAAATTGTATGGTAAATTTACATTATGTTAAATTGTTAGTGTGTATATATGAGGTCAATTGATCTGAAATTATATATACAGGTTAAAACAAAGACACCCAGAGCATCTAGGCCTCCACCTCCACCTCCTACATTACCAAGTTGGGTTCCACAGGACCTACCTGCCCCATTAGGTCCTAATTGTAGGGGTATGGCAGTATGGTTAGGCAAACATGAACTAAATTGCCCTATAAATGTTTCTATAGATGCGGATACTGCAGGTCAATCATACGAAACCAAACTATTTATACAAGATATTTTGGAGTTGTTTCTCTATGATTGGCTGAATACATCTGTGATAGAGCTATGGATAAGGTGAGATCTTATTTATACATCCATATACCTTGTGTAGGATCCATTGATCTGGTTTCTTATATATAAATGCATACATAATACATGTTTTGTAGCTAATTAGACAAGATATGTACATATTTTTTATTTGAACATGTAGGATTTTTTATTCCATCTTTGATTAGTCTAGTAGCTAAAGACCCTACGTCAGCTCAACAATATTGTTGTGATGCTTTTACAAATTTTGGTCAAAATAAGAAGACGGTGATAATAGCTCCACTCAATGTGGAGTAAGTTTACTTTGCTTATAATTTGGACTTAAGAAAATTACATTTTTATTGTGGATTTCGAGTTATTAATTTTTAACTTTTTTATCTCTAGGGGTACGCATTGGGAGTTACTAGTTATTTTCCCCGGGACATTCATTGTCTATTATCTAGATCCTAAGGAGACTAAATTGAATCCAAAATATGGACATGCAATGAAAATGGCATTATTCCGGTGAGAAATATTTCATTTTTATATCCGTTAACATATGTTATTACATTACTATTTAATTATGCAATTTACTATGTTACATTAACATGTAGGGGTTTACATGAGTTCAAAAAGGCTGGAGGAAAGGTCCTCGGGAAAAGAACCAGCCAATAATTTGGGAGAATGTGAAAGTAAGTTCCCGACTCCAATGTATATATTATTTATGTGAACTATGCTTAGTTGTATTTTTTTAATATTTTGTATGTTTCAATTTATAGTGTATTGCACAAGACAACAGTTGGGCATGTGCATACTATGTGATGTGATTTGTGCACATGATTATCAAATATGCCGCAGTGGACATCGATACCATACCTAAGGTATTATATATAGTCTCATTAGATAAAATGAAATATATCAATCTTATTTATATATTATTAATTATATATTGTGGCATCCAACTCCCAAAAAACAAGATTAACTTAAGCGGAAGCAAATCATTTGCAGCGGATTATTGAAAATCACTAAAAATTAAAACTTTTTGCAAAGAGATCCACACATAGGAAATCTTTTTCATCAAGAACCATTGTATAACATTTACATTCTGGTTCAAACGTACATAACCTGTACCATCTCTTTTCAGAGACTACATCAATAACTACCTTATAAACATTATATACAGGTAGTATACAAATCTCGAGGCATCAAGCTAAAACCTCAGATCGATTTATTAAAAACACTGACTAAAAACTCCGAGGACATGAGAGTACAGATACGACACATAGGACTTTCTAACTACATAACTTGACAGACAATATCTCCACCTGAGATCTCACTACCATCCTTGTTGTTGCTGCTGCTGTCCAATCCCTACAATGGGATTCTGCTTCTTTGTTCGCGTCCACCTAAAACGTTGGAACACACGGGGGTGAGACAATTGTAAATTGCCCCAGCGGGAGATATAACTCTCCGCCAAAACATTGTTATAGCAGTTTATTAAAATAAACTGAGCAGAAGGATTTATATATATATAAACAACAACAGGTAAGTCATTGTATGAACAAAGTGAAGTAATCTCCTTTTTCAAGGATAACATTGCATATACTCATGGTAGACTCATAGTTCATTCATCTACTTGTAATCAATACAAACAGACATGAATAACATCAATGAACTACTGATATATAACATAAATGTAACATCATCCAATGAATTTTCGTATTCAATCCTTAAGCATCCATGCTATACAGCTGATTTCATTTTACAAACACAATTATGCCCCGAGGAGATGAGGTATACCGCTCATACTCCAACCGACCACTGCGAAGTCCAAATCGGTACCATACATAGGTCAATGGAAGAGCCGGATTCCCATGACCTCTCACATCCCGGTCAGTGTGGGACAACAAGCAGGACTGTGTTAACTACTCAAAATAGCTTCCCAGGGTATACTGGAACTTCTCTATAGAGTTACAGCGTCAACTGCACTCTCAACGGCCATCAAGAGATTTGTTGTTTATCTTCATCGACCCGACATAAGTATTATGGGGAGATGTGTACGACATCTATCCTAATCATCGGGAGATTAGTGATACATTCATCTCGACACATGAAGGATTGAGAGGTTTGATGTTTACCTTCCCTCAAATCTCTTCACCGGACGTAAGGATATTTTTCGCCCATTTACCCCCACATATTCAAAATATGCGTTCTGGGTTTTTCCGCGGAGCACCCGTTTCACCATCACCTATTCCTGATGATGATAGATCTATGGTCAGGGCTCTACATGAACAGATTTCACTTGATTAATTAAGTACATTTTCATATTCTTTTAGCATCATCCAAGTTCTCAAGCATGACTTATTACAACAATGCTATAAAGAGGCATGTACTACTTTCATTAGATACTTATCAGTCTTTCAAAGACCTTGGGAACTCAGTCCCTCCTTTCAATACTGGGAATTATCATTCCATTGCAATCTCATCACCATAATCATATGGTTCCGGGTATTCAAACCCTTAACACATCATTAAGCATCATTACCATCTATTAGGTAACTATCACCTTCAGGTCATCTGACCAAGGCATTCATGATACTTGTTACACAAGCATCACACATGGTGCTCAAGGCCACAAAATATATTGTCACCTCTTTCTAGGTAACAACTTACTCAAATGACTCATACAAACCATGCACATTGCTACTTTTACTAAGCAACAATAACATTAGGGCACATAAGGCCAATCAACATTTATTATATAAATGTCACAGCTTAAACCTGGCTATATTCATCATCTCATACTATCTGTATGGCTATTAGATATGATAAAAGTCATACAAGATATTCATCACATCATGTGATACAATAGTAACACCATTATTCCTTTCCCAGGAATTAGGGTTTACTATCAGATGGGGCTTTTCATTCCCTTTACCCAAATTAGGGTTAGGGTTCCCCATTTCTTATTAATTAGGGTTTCATGATTACATTAACTGTCCAACACTTAATTCATTATTCTATACCTTTGGGGCATTCAAATATATCATAAATGATTATTCAAGATCATTACTTTCATCATGTAGTATAAATGATCATCAATTCAAGGTATGAGTTCATTTCTCATCCTTATCATGGTATGACTACATCATACTCATCATTGGGATTAACCCCATTCTCAAGGTACATTAATTAAGATTCATCAAAGTGCAACAACTCATTACATTTCATTATAATAGTTGCTTAACACACTTCATATGTTTCTTACCCAATTATATTGGATTTGAAGTGTATCAAGGTATATAAACCCTGAAGTGCTGAATGTGATAACTATCATATCTTGATGTATCACTTTCTCATCATTTCAGACTCTCTTGAGTTAGCCAACTTATCTTGTATTAAGGTATTTCCCCTCTTAATACATTACATCACTAAACTCTCACCTTTAGTATATAATGCATAGGCCACACATTAGAATTGTCCAACTATCTTTAATGATATGGACTTGTCTAATGCTAAAGACATTGCTTACAATAAGGTTGCTTATAATCAACCACATGAAATGTTTCACCTTTATAAGGCCATTCCTTCTATCTCATCATTAGGGTTTCGTTATACCCTTACTTAAAATTAGGATTATGATTCATTGTCATATTGTCTAGGATTAGGGCTTTATGCATTATGACTTCACATTAGAGTCTCATATACCTTCACCCTTCTTAGGGCCTCTCATCACAACATAGCATTAGAACATCATGTGGTGTTAGTTCTTAATCAGGGTTTCTCATGGAATCACCCTCAACTAGGATTTCTCATGGAATCACCCTCAACTAGGGTTTCTCATGTCATTACATAACATCACCCTAAATTTGATTCTCACATCACATCACCACATCAATGTTCTTTATACATCATTCTAATTTAGGGTTTCTTTTGACATAACCCTAGAATAGGATTTCACATGGAATTATCCTTAATTAGGATTTTCTCCATAGTCACCCACAATTTGGGTCTACTATTCATCTCTATTATGATTTCATTCAATTATCCATAATTGGAGACTGTTTGCTAAAGCAAGTACTTGAAACTGTTTGCTAAAGGTGACCTTCAAGACCGTTTACTAAAGGTGGTCACTTGAAACCGTTTGCTAAAGCAACTTTTTGAAACCGCCTGGGCTCAACCGGTTTGGGATCATTTGGTCCCAAACGGTATCAAGACCATTTCGTCCAAACCTCCTCAAAATCGTATGGACCAAATATGGTCTCAACCAATCAAATTGGATTAGGGTTTCCAATGTTGATTCCTTCAATCGTTAAATTCATGGAACCAATCATCAATTGGACCTATCCTCATACTTCAATTGAGTTAAATAGGTCAAACTTCAACTGATTTGACCCTCAATTGACCCTCAATTGGTCATCCATTAGGGTTTGAATCAATTGAATTAGGGTTTGGAATCGATGATCCTTCAACATTAATCAATGTAATGATCAATTACTTTGAAACCATTGAACCATCATCCAAATTGAACATGACCTGACCCCAAACGGTCTTGAGGTTGTTTGGATGACCTCCAAACGGTCTTGATACCATTTGCCCATGTCAACATCAAAATCCAAGTCAACCAATTAGGGTTTGGATCATTGGATTGATCACCAAATCAGCAATTGATTACACTCCAACTGAGTATCTTTGGATCTTCAATTGCTTAACCATACTCAACCCTAGACCTAAAAATGGTCTTGGGTGACCCCCAAACGGTCTTGAGACCGTTTGGGTGATCCCCAAATGGTTTTGAAAGCGTTTGGGTCAATCAACCCAAGTTTCAAACTCAATCAACTTGGAAATCAACACTTAACACGATTAGGGTTTTGGTGATTGATTGACCTTCAACTCATGAACCAATTGGAACTAACCAATCATAATTGATGGGTCATTACCCTAGATAATTTTCAACAGATCTCCAAATGGTCAACCCTGGTCAACACCACCAAACGGTCTAAAACCATTTGGTCTCATGCGGTTTGGTGAAACTGTTTGCTTCTAAACGGTTTGAAACTGTTTGCTCCCAAACAGTTTGGGAAACTGTTTGAGCAACTCAATCAAGACCATTTGCCTTGGATATTTGAAGAGGTGTGTGTTTATCATCTTCAACTCTAAAATCATGAAACCTTCTGTGGTTTCCATGGTGATTGCATCAAT
Organism: Alisma plantago-aquatica; assembly: GCA_963693085.1. NCBI lineage: Eukaryota > Viridiplantae > Streptophyta > Magnoliopsida > Alismatales > Alismataceae > Alisma > Alisma plantago-aquatica. The sequence continues at coordinate 153,551,593 of OY856413.1, forward strand.
CAACCAAATCAATTATTATGAATATGAAAATGATCATTATTTGATAAGGAATTGAATGCAATAACAAAATCAAGGGTTCAAGTTATAAAACCCACCTCCAATTGAGCTCCAAAGTTCCATGTGCACGGAAAAAATGGGGGATGCAACTCCTTTCACCATTCCAAGGCTCGTCCTCAAGGTTTGAGTGAAAAGGAATGGTTAGAATTGAAGAGGAGATCGAAATAGGAAGAAATCCATAATTTATTTTCGATTTCCACCATGGAATCAAGGTAAAATGGATCAAGAACCTTACCAACAGGTTGGGGGTCGTCCTCCGTATCCTCCCAATCTCCCTTGGTCGTTTTCCAAGCAAGGAGAAGAAGGGGGGGTTGAAAAAGCCTTCCATTTGGCTTGTAAAAGGTTCTTGTATAAAAATTCAATGAGAGAGAATATGCTTTGTAAAAATCCAATTAATCCCAAAAATGTGGCCACCTCTTCCCCCTCATCTTCCTTAGGGACGAGGCTATCTTTTTTTCCGCTTATCCCTCTCAATTATCCATGATTTAAAGAAAAGCAAATCAAGCACCTTAAATCATATTATATTAATATCCATATGTGAGTGGATATTTCGTTTTCTTATAAAATTGTGTGTGAGTTATCCACTCCCTTGGATATTTTCGTGGTCCTTGCAAAGCTCAAGGACGTCACACACACATCTGAATCCAACCATTTTAATTTTGGTTGAAGGCCCTTTAATTAATACATTTATTTTTGCCCTAAATCGAATTAGGGTTTTAATTAGGATTAAATCTTGATTATTTTAATATCAAGATTATCTCTCCTCCAACTTAATTCAAATGAGGCACCCCTCTCATTTTATTTGCTCTACTTAATTCCAAGAAACATTAGGGACCTTATTGAAGTGGTAATTTACATATTGCACCCTAGGTTTTGGGTAAATTGCACATTACACAAAAAGTAGGTTTTCATGCACAAACATAGCTTTATCAGCTCTTTCTTGGTATTCAGGCTTCCATAAGCCATACCTCACCATCATTTTTACTCTCATGATGCTTCAACTCATGAGGAACATATTATCATGCACAATTTGCACTTAAACCCCTCAACTTGGGTAATTTGCACTTTAGTCCAAAATAAGCAAACATTGCTTCAACATTATTCAAATAGGACTAGAATTGCAGAATTGCAACATAGGTTCCTCTTGAGGCCTTATTACTCAAAATGAGATTAAGCATATAGTCATATTTCTTAATCAAAACACTTAGGGTTAGAGTATAACCCAGGTCAGGGATGTTACAAATCGTAAACCCCTAACAGGGATTTCGTCCTCGAAATCCAGATAAAGGAAGACATATATATATATTATTCATCATACTATCTAGTCTTCACATATCATCTCCTTATTATGGAGACACCATCAAACTTTGATAAGCACAAGGTGTTTCTATACATGATTCTCATAGAATCAACATACAAGGTACATGCTCCACTATTCCTTATCATTAACTGTGGATTCAATTTTTGCATCAAGAAACACTTTTCTTGTTCAGAGAAACATCATACATCCTTTATTAATATCATATTTATGCAAAGCATAAACCCCTAACATATGATGTTCATATCATTTTATATAATCAGACTAATTTCATAGTTGACCACTCTAGGTAGCCAACATAAACCATCTGATATTTCTCATATACAGAATCTTTCACCTTGGTATCTATCACATGTGTTGAGAACACATCACATATTTCTCTTCCTTTCATCTTGGAACATTAATTGTTACATATGTCCTCATCTTGGAACCAAATTCCAAGATAAACTAATACTTTTCTAAGTATCCATCAAATGAACATATTGATCTTATGCACATCAAGTGTCCTAAGACCCACTTGATTTCCATGTCCCTAAAAGGAAAGAAAACAAGGATTCATATTCCTCTTATTTATTCATGTATTTTCAACTATTCATGAATCATTTATTCTTTGTCTCATCCTAAGTTCCTTGCCTTTAGCATAGGAATTTGTAAGGATGATTGAATGTCATTATCCCTTTCTTTATAATTATCTAACATGTTTATGATCATCTCGTGATCTCATCACATTTCCCATTTTCTCATTATGGGAAAGATCTTTATTATGCTGGCAACATTATTGAATAGGGTTCATCTCCCTTATTCTTATTCTTATCTTATGAGGAGTACACTTTTAGTTCCTCATACCACATGCTCATCTAAGATTATCTCAAACTTCTATATCTTATGCATAGGATATGACACATTTATTCATTCCATATTCCTGATTTCATGATACTCATTAGATTGTCTCAAAATGACTACTTGATCAGAGCAATTAAAAAGACAACAATCTAAGAGTTTCCATACCCACTTTATCATCAATAGTTGTATACCTGGCCAGGGTATATAAATACTGAGATTAAGTGGTATGCTCTTTGTATGATATCATACTCCTTTTCATATTATCATAAGCATAAAGCTTAACATCCCTGGATTTTACCCAGGCATCTCTTCTATACCTCATCTTTTCTCAAAGAGGTAAGAACAACATAAAACATTTGTAATGTTTTACTATACAAAACATAAGTCCTCATAGGACGAAGCAAGGAAAGTTCAATCATTTCCTTTCTCAATTAATCCGGGAATTCATAAAATAACATATTTGAATGACATTATCTTGTCTAACTTGTCATAATTCATGAATTATTCACTACCTTAGGCTAACTCTGCCTCAACATTTGATTCAACAGGCTAAGGTTGAGTACAGACTCAATTTAAGTCTAGAAATTCATCATTTCCTTTTGCTTCAACCTGCTGATGCTAATTACAAATCTTGTTGATATCTAAAACATCATCATTGGGGTTAGTAATCTAGGTTACACTGCCAATGCTTGATCCACTATTTACCTTACTGTTGCCCTAAATTCTCCAACAATAATACTTAAAGAAGGATTTTCTTATTATAGTTGGATCAGCTAGGGGATTCTCAGGCAATTGTCTCTCTCTTGCCTGGTCCCATGCACCTCTTCTTGGTGCAACATTGCTACATTCAACAACAACCTCCTCATGTGACCCAGTTATCTTTAAGTTCTTCTTCTCTTATACAAGCAGAAGACACTATCAGATACACTGGATGACACCAGAATAGACTCTACTACCTTAGTCCTATGTCTCTGTAGACTTAGTAAACCTAGAGCTCTGATACCACTAATTTGTGGCATCCAACTCACAAAAAATAAGATTAACTTAAGTGGAAGCGAATCATTTGCAACGGATTATTGAAAATCACTAAAAATTAAAACTTTTTGCAAAGAGATCCACACATAGGAAATCTTTTTCATCAAGAACCATTGTATACCATTTACATTCTGGTTCAAACGTACATAACCTGTACCATCTCTTTTCAGAGACTACATCAATAACTGCCTTATAAACATTATATACAGGTAGTATACAAATCTCGAGGCATCAAGCCAAAACCTCAGATCGATTTATCAAAAACACTGACTAAAAACTCCGAGGACCTGAGAGTACAGAGACGACACATAGGACTTTCTAACTACATAACTTGACAGACAGTATCTCCACCTGAGATCTCACTGTCATCCTTACTGATACTACTGCTGTCCAATCCCTGCAATGGGATTCTACTTCTTTGTCCGCGTCCACCTAAAAAAGTTGGATCCCACAGGGGTGAGCCAATTGTAAATTGCCCCAATGGGAGATATAACTCTCCGCCAAAACATTGTTATAGCAATTTATTAAAATAAACTGAGCAGAAGGATTTATATATATATATATAAACAACAACAGGTAAGTCATTGTATGAACAAAGTGAAGTAATATCCTTTTTCAAGGATAACATTGCATCTACTCATGGTAGACTCATAGTTCATTCATCTACTTGTAATGAATACAAACAGATATGAATAACATCAATGAACTACAGATATATAACAGAAATGTAACATCATCCAATGAATTTCCGTATTCAATCCTTAAGCATCTATGCTATACAACTGATTTCATTTTACAAACACAATTATGACCTGAGGAGATGAGGTATACCGCTCATACTCCAACCGACCACTGCGAAGTCAAAATTGGTACCATACATAGGTCAATGGAAGAGCCAGATTCCCATGACCTCTCACATCCCGGTCAGTGCGGGACAATAAGCAGGACTGTGTTAACTACTCAAAATAGCTTCCCAGGGTATATTGGAACTTTGCTATAGAGTTACAACGTCAACTGCACTCTCATCGGCCATCGAGAGATTTGTTGTTTATCTTCATCGACCTGACATAAGTATTATGGGGAGATGTATATGACATCTATCCCAATCATCGGGAGATTAATGATACATTCATCCTGACACATGAAGGATTGAGAGGTTTGATGTTTACCTTCCCTCAAATCTCTTCACCGGACGTAAGGATATTTTTCGCCCATTTACCCCCCCCCCCCATTCAAAATATGTGTTTCGGGTTTTGCCACGGAGCACCCGTTTCACCATCACCTATTCCTTACGATGATGGATCTATGGTCAGGGCTCTACATGAATAGATTTCACTTGATTAATTAAGTACATTTTCATATTCTTTTAGCATCAGCCAAGTTCTCAAGCATGACTTATTACAACAATGCTATAAAGAGGCATGCACTACTTTCATTAGATACTTATCAGTCTTTCAAAGACCTTGGGAACTCAGTCCCTCATTTCAATACTGGGAATTATCATTCTATTGCAATCTCATCACCATAATCATATGGTTCTGGGTATTCAAACCCTTAACTCATCATTAAGCATCATTACCATCTATTAGGTAACTATCACCTTCAGGTCATCTGACCAAGGCATTCATGATACTTGTTACACAAGCATCACACATGGCTCTCAAGGCCACAAAATATCTTGTCACCTCTTTCTAGGTAACAACTTACTCAAATGACTCATACAAACCATGCACATTGCTACTTTTACTAAGAAACAATAACATTAGAGCACATAAGGCCAATCCACATTTATTATATAAATGTCACAGCTCAAACCTGGCTATATTCATCATCTCATACTATATGTATGGCTATTAGATATGATAAAAGTCATACAAGATATTCATCACATCATGTGATACAATAGTAACACCATTATTCCTTTCCCAGGAATTAGGGTTTACTATCAGATAGGGCTTTTCATTCCCTTTACCCAAATTAGGGTTAGGGTTCCCCATTTCTTATTAATTAGGGTTTCATGATTACATTAACTGTCCAATACTTAATTCATTATTCTATACCTTTGGGGCATTCAAAGATATCATAAATGATTATTCAAGATCATTACTTTCATCATGTAGTATAGATTATCATCAATTCAAGGTATGAGTTCATTTCTCATCCTTATCATGGTATGACTACATCATACTCATCATTGGGCTTAACCCCATTCTCAAGGTACATTAATTATCATTCATCAAAGTGCAACAACTCATTACATTTCATTGTAATAGTTGTTTAAAACACTTCATATGTTTCTTACCCAATTATATTGGATTTGAAGTGTATCAAGGTATATAAACCCTGAAGTGCTAAATGTGATAACTATCATATCTTGATGTATCACTTTCTCATCATTTCAGACTCTCTTGAGTTAGCCAACTTATCTTATAATAAGGTATTTCCCCTTTTAATACATTACATCACTAAACTCTCACCTTTAGCATATAATGCATAGGCCACACATTAGAATTGTCCAACTATCTTTAATTATATGGACTTGCCGAATGCTAAAGACATTGCTTACAATAAGGTTTCTTATAATCAACCACATGAAATGTTTCACCTTTATAAGGCCATTCCTTCTATCTCATCATTAGGGTGTCTTTATACCCTTACTTAAAATTAGGATTATGATTCATTGTCATATTGTCCAGGATTAGGGCTTTATGCATTATGACTTCACATTAGAGTCTCATATACCTTCACCCTTCTTAGGGCTTCTCATCACAACATAGCATTAGAACATCATGTGGTGTTAGTTCTTAATCAAGGTTTCTCATGGAATCACCCTCAACTAGGATTTCTCATGGAATCACCCTTAACTAGGGTTTCTCATGTCATTACATAACATCACCCTAAATTTGATTCTCACATCACATCACCACATCAATGTTCCTTATACATCATTCTAATTTAGGGTTTCTTTTGACATAACCCTAGAATAGGATTTCACATGGAATTATCCTTAATTAGGATTTTCTCCATAGTCACCCACAATTTGGGTCTACTATTCATCTCTATTAGGATTTCATTCAATTATCCATAATTGGAGATTCACTATTCATCCCAATTATGGTTTTACATCTCATTTCCCTAAATTAGGGTTTCACTTATCATTACCTTAGATTAGGGCTACATCCTTACCTTGGATTAGGGTTTCATTTAGAATTTTCCTCAATTTGGGTTAGAGTTCATTAGCCCTGCCAATTAGGGTTTATGTTCATGATTAGGGTTTCATGATCTCTCTACTTAAGGATCATACCCTTAATCACCACATGAATCATATTCATGTATGAATTCATGCTAACATCTTCTCAACTTGATTAGATCATATCAACCCTTTAATCAAGTACATACAACTATGATTAACATAGTGTACCAAGTCATTGATCCTATAAGCAACTAGGGTTCATCCCTTAATTGGAACTAATCACTTAGGTACTATTAGGGTTTCAACCTTTGTACCTTCATTGATTATCATTACTAATCATCATTGGATCAATGGATCATTCATCATCTTAACTCTCAAGAGATTCAATCACATTGGACCTTCATTACATAAGGTATCCAATTGAATTGACCAATTGAATCTTCAATCAACTTTGACTACTTGAGCCCCAAACAGTCTTGGTCCTTCAAAGTTCAAACGGTTTGAAATCATTTGGTAAAGGTAGTGCTTGAGACCGTTTGCTAAAGCAAGTACTTGAAACCATTTGCTAAAGGTGACCTTCAAGACCGTTTACTAAAGGTGATCACTTGAAACCGTTTGCTAAAGAAACTTTTTGAAACCACATGGGCTCAACCGGTTTTGGATCGTTTGGTCCCAAACGGTCTTGAGAACATTTGGCCCCAAACGGTCTAGCATCCTTTGAACTATTAGTTTTACTTAAAATTTCATTTGCTTGGAATTTCATATTCCTCGATCATAATTCATTATGTTCATATGGTTGTTGAACTACACTGTTTATATGGGTTCTTGAACCCTTACTGTTTTGATTGTCTTTTATGAGAAATTGACTAATATGCTAGTCTATCCACTTTATTTATGCATGCTACATGTTTGACTAGAATATCTAGAATATTCATACTTATGTAAAACCATACCTATATAGGGCATGCATATTCTGCCCGTGGTGTGTGTTTCCACCTTTATTTTTTTTAGGCCATGAGCCTATGGTGTTATGGCCCTTTTTTAGATATATTTAGTTTACATTGTTATGCATGCAAAAGTGTTTTTTTTAAACTGAAAATTTGGATATTGTTAAGGCAAGACATTTTTGTTCTCATGCTTGTAATCTAAAATTTAAAATGCCTCATTTCTCTTGTTATAAATATTTTGAACCTATCCAATTGAAAATAACCCTCTTATAATGGGTACATCTCTTTCACACTTTTTACCCAAGATACTGCTCAAAGTGTTCATTATATGTACATACTCAACCTTTTCTGACCTATACCTTGTTTCATATGTTCTTGGTGATGTACCCTTACACCTAGGTATATATACATTGGAAGACAAGGACTCAGGAAGATCATATACAAGACATGGTCTTAAGGATAGCTTGGAGAATAGATAGGTTTCCCACTTTAGCTGACCTTAGATGCATACTTTTTTATTGTGTAATTCCATCTTTTGTGGTGAGGAACAATTGTGTATGAAAGATCATGTAACTTTATAAAAGTTTTTATTTCTACTACTTTATTATTACATGGATCTTGTATTTTACCATTTGAGTGGATACCCTTTTGGGTACCACTCTTTAAAATATGGTATCAGAGCTAGAATAGTTGGTAACTTGACTATTTCAAATTATCCCATGTTATTCCTGAGTTAGGTAGATATCTAGCCCTATATAGGTTGTTGATATGTCTAACACTAAGTTGTGGAATACCAACTAGGGTTTTATCCCCAATTAGCTTATTCATTCCCATGCCCTAACCATCTAGATGGTTGAGACTTAGTCATTGGTAATCCTAATCACCCACATTCTCTTGATCAAGGTGTAAATGTCACTATGGAGGAATTGACCTTTTCAGTAATTTGATTTCTATTTCCTATTAACTAGGAGGTCATCTTGAACATTATGAAGTGTCGCTTGAAGTGAACACTCATAGTTAGGATTAATCATAGTTATCACTAAGACCCCTTTTCATTTGTAGTTTCTCTTGCATGCCACTTATATGTACACTTTGGGTACTGATCATGCATGATTGGAAAAAGCAGTATCTAGATTTACTTTCTATAGTTAAGATGTTCCCTTAGTACTAAGTGATAATCTAAACTAGGTTAGCTATTATTAGGCATTCCTTGCCTTAAACATGGAGTATCTCTAGATAACTATTCCCAAACTTATCTATATAAGGGGTGGCATGATACTCATTGAGTTTGGTAGGCCATATGCATGAAGCTTGATTGAGAGAATCTCCTTCAGTAACTATCCTTAGGAGTTCACCTCTCTCATCTCCATGCCATAATAGGTTTTTATAGTAAATGATATGACATGTGATTTGACTATATTGTTACCTTGCCTTGTGGATACACTATGGTTATAAACTAACAAGTAAGGGAAAAACCTTAAATCTTGTTTTATTTGTGATGTGGAATGGTTATTTAACTTTCCTATGTCTTGAGTCGAGGTAGTTTGATTAACAATTAAAGTAATAATGATAGTGATGGATTTTGTGACTTATTATGGTTGATAGAAGTTTACTAGGTGTAATAAGAAACCCTTCTCCCTCTTTTTCATATATATTAGAGATGCTATGTGGTATTCCCTTGAAGTATTAGAGTTGTTTGGTGACATAAGTGATGATAGAACAATAGTAGATGGTTAGTTTGGTGGAGTTATAATGACTTGGTTCTCGATTAGATTGTGAATCCAATTGAGCATTTCCACCATAAGGTTTTCATCAACAAAACTATTTTATTATTACTAAACTATATGTACAAAAGAAAAGTTTTCTAAAATTTACCGATAATTTTTGGAACCAAGTCACCACCATAAGAAAGTTTGAGTCTAGAGAAACCCTTTTAGTGGTCAACCACTTGACTATATGACAAATTTTGAAACCCTAGGCCTAATTGTGAAGTAGAAAGTAAGAAGGAGTTTTAAATACAAATGACCTAGTTGATGTGCTCCTACTACTTATCTAGATGGTTAGTTTGGATATATATATTAAACCTTATAAGAGATGGATCACTTAGGCTTATTTCTTTAGGAATGTTATCTGGATTATTTGAAGTAAATAGTGGTTTTGATCTGTAATACATGAGTAACATCCAATATTATGTCATATGTATGTAGCCACCACCAAACTAGGGTAGATCGGTCAGCCTTACAAATCATACCACCATGGATGTTACTTGAATTATTGAAATTAGTGTTGAGTCTTATCTTCATGTATATATGGAGAGGAACATAGGTAGGTATGAATATAATATAAAAAAGAGTGTGTAATTTGGTTGATGTCAGGCATAGTTGTGGGATAGGTTGCAAATGGGCCGATCACAAAGGAGATATCCTTTTTAAGGGGTTAGTGTTGTAACATACTGGAATCTAGATCTATATTCTAAACCTCCCATTTCAATTACCTTTTTAGTTAGAATAAAATTTAATCATTTTTACCACAATTTAGATTAGATTGCGAAGAGCTACATTTAGATAATATCATACACATGGAAATAATATTTATACTTGAATTTATAGAATAGAACAACAAAATGAATTCATTAATAGGTTTATAATACACAAATTAAATATTTTTGTACTCTAAATCAACATCCTAGAACAGTTATTGGTTTATTTTAAGAATTTAAATATAAAATATATGCTAATGCATCAAAACTAATTCTAAAATTCACTAAATGTATAACGAAGTACTTAACTTATAAATCAAGAAATACAATAATAAACATTTTCAAAATGTAAATTTTTATACAAAAAAGAGTTTATCACATGTTAATTAGTCTACATGTAAATTTTAAGTCAATCATATTTCATTTGATTTATTTATTTAATTAATTGAATTATTAGCCATCATATACACTAACTACATTATTATGCCATTGAATACTTCTTTATCCTTGTAATGGGCCACTCTCCCTCCTCTTGATCTAGTCAACACAGTCTCTCTTTCTCTACAAATCACAAATGGTCGGTAGAGTTATTTCTTCTTCATCTCACCATTCTTTCTTTTTCTACTCTAACTGTCCTTCCTCTCCTCTTTCTCTTCTTCTCACATTGTTCCTCCAACCTGATAACCTCCCATTTTGTGACGTTATCTTATTAGTTCTCCTTAATTTTCCATACTCTTTCTTAGATAAATTAGATAGAATCATTAACTTTTTACTTTATTGCTGATATACCAATAAACTAACTTCTCTTCTTTATCATTACAGGAAAACACAAAAAAATTACAAAGACCCCATACGGTCCCAAGACCGCATGAAGGCCATACGGTCCCAAGACCGCATGAAGGCCATACGGTCTCAAGACCGCATGAAGGTCATACGGTCCCAAGACCGCATGAAGGCCATACGGTCCCAAGACCGCATGAAGGCCATACGGTCCCAAGACCGCATGAAGGCCATACAGTCCCAGCATGAAGGTCATACGGTCCCGAGACCGCATGAAGGCCATACAGTCCCATGACCGCATGAAGGCCATACGGTCCCAAGACCGCATGAAGGCCATACGGTCCCAAGACCGCATGAAGGTCATATGGTCCCAAGACCGCATGAAGGCCATACGGTCCCAAGACCGCATGAAGGTCATACGGTCCCAAGACCGCATGAAGGCCATACGGTCCCAAGACCGCATAAGACTAAACGATCTCAGAGACCGCATAAAGGCAAACGGTTTGAGAACCCCAAACGGTCTCAAGACAGTTTGGGCTCAACTTAAGCCTATAAATAAGACCCCAAGGGTCACCTCAAAAGGGGGAATTCGCAGACGTCGAAAGGCTGCCCCAATCATTCCAGAGCTCCTGCCACTTCCATCCTCCGTCCTGAGGCTGTCGATCTGAGATCCATACTCCATCCTAAAGCAACTTTCTCCTTCTTCGCTAAGAAGGTGGGAAGAGGAGACCTCCTCATCGTGCAACCTATGAAGACTGGTGGATCGTTTCTCTCTCTCCCCAAGGAGTTGACTTTCCTCCCTCCTTTGTGGGGATGATGCTCTCTCTCTCTCTCTTCTCGCCTCCTTCTTGGTCCTAGTCATGAGGGAGTAGTCTTCTTCACTAGGGTGCGGGGAGTAGCCCCGCTACCCATACTTTCATATCATGTAAAATGTAATCCTTAGGTTGTAATGGAGAGTTCTTATCTTTGTTAGTTTGACATCAAACGATTAATGAATGCATGTTGCTTGATCTCCAACTTGCGTTATCCTTTATCTTTTAGTATGAATTGTCTACGTTTGTACTATTAGATTCGAAACTCGTTTGCATGTTGGTTCTCGGTGCATGTATCCACCATGCATCTGTTTCGGTATCCAGAAGTGTATCTCAAGAGTTGGAGTAAACTCACTATCATCCGTTGCACTTTCATACTATGAAATGGAATCAATTGACGTATGGAAGTGCAACCTTGGTATGTCGAGGAACACACTTTGCGAGGGGAATGATGCAAAGTAATGTGACCATTTGTTCGGGAATGGCTGGCGTTGCAACATTCCCGCACTTCTCGTAGCTAGATTATCCGAAAGGAGGCTAGGTCTACAAGGATACTAACTAACCGAACTCTTTTTGCAGGTTAAGTTTTGCTTTTCATGTGTTGATCGATGTGTAGTGGCGGTGAAAAACCGATTACACCCTAGTGACCTTTCATCATTGTTAACAACCTAGATTTACTTGCTTTCTTTACTTTACTTGCACTTAGCTTAAAACCAACCAAATCAACCTTTTGATCTAAATACCAACTATTGAGTGATTAAGTGAAATTCAAATGTTTTCCATCTTGTTGGCAACAACAAGACCGTTGTCTCGAGGATTCTACCCTTAACTATACTACGATAAGACTTCCACGTATCCTAGCATACGTGGGTGGAGTTTTAACTTAGTATAAGCAAGGCTAAACTTAGAGATCTTCTATCTCTAGGATTTTTAGTGGTGCACGCAACTCCACGTAAGTGGAGGCTCCATCAAAAATTGGCGCCGTTGCCGGGGACAACGGAACGTTCTAATTTTGTTTAGTACCTTGTTAGTTGGTTAGGATTTTTCACTTTCTTTTAACCATTACTCCAAATATTCTTGATTTCTTTGTTTCTCTTCATCATCTAAATGTGTGAATTTCCTTCTACTCAGGTAGAAAACGTGTATGCAAACTCCGCATCACATCAGATTCTCCCCTGAACCAGAGTACGACTCTGAGGTAGAAAGAAGTTTCCATCGAAGGATTAGACTTAATCGCCAAAGAGCCAGACAGATGGCTGAGGAGAAACGCCTCGTTGCAGAAAGAGTTAACGCCGCCATAGCTGCACAATGAGCACAACTCATTGCCGATATTCGAGCTGAGGAACAAGCCCGCATCCAAGCTGAGAACGCTGCTGCTCAATTAGCGCTAAGAAACAAGCAACTTCGGGACTACGTAGTCCTAAAGAATTATGAAGACGATCACCCAGTTCGACCGCCGATTATTAACATACCAAACTTTGAAATCCAGACGCAATGGATCCAGATCATGCAAGGCATCTCTTTCTCTGGAGGACCTGGAGACAATTGCATGGATCATCTTAAGAGATTCAAGTCACTCTGCCGCCTTGTACCTCAAGCGGGAGTTGCCTTGGAGGCAATAATGTTACACCTCTTTCACTTCACCTTATCTGGAAGAGCACTAAGTTGGTACAATGCTTTAGATAGGCACCCTATCATCACTACTTGGACCCCCTTAGAAGAAAAGTTTCTTGAGAAATTCTTTCCACCTTCACTAACCTATGAGATCAGGGGACAGATTAACCACTTTGCCCAACTACCTGGAGAGACACTTGCGGAAGCTTGGGAAAGATTCAAAGAACTCCTGAGAAAGTGCCCTCATCATGGCATATCTCAAAATCAACTAATAGAAACATTCTATAGAGGAGTAAGTGATGATATCAAGCAATTTTTAGACTCCTCATCTGGAGGAAACTTTATGAGAAAGAACTATGAAGATGCCTGGAATATAGTCACGTTAGGGGCCGAGAAACAATCCAATTGGGGAAGGTCGTCTAACCAATCTAAGGGACTCCTTAAAGTCTACAAGGCTGAAGAATCCATGGAACTCAAGGCCATTGCAGAAGCCCTAAAGACTATTGCTACTAAGCAACAAGCTCTCGAAACTTCTTTTGGAGAATACGACAAGAAGAAAAGCTCCCAGTTTCAACAAGTAAAAGTAGCTACTGGAACTTGCGAAGCTTGTCATGCATCTGATCATCCCACATTATCATGTGGTCTGTTATACAATGTTATGATGGATCTACAACCACCAGTGCCACAATATGAACCCAAATGCCAGAGCAAGTCAACTCCATTCACTCAGTACCTGGCCAGGTGTATTACAATCCAGACAAACCAAGAAACCACCCTGGTTTTCAATACGGGAATCCTGCAGGGACTTCCAATCCACAACAACAGATACAAGGTGGATCTTTCAATAGACAACCACTAGGATTTCAGAATAACTTCAACCAAAATCAAGGGAATTATAGAAATGGGTTCCAATGATCCAATTATCCTAGGAATCCCTCTTACCAATATACCCCTCAAGGACTGCACCCACAGCTGCAACAACCTCAGTTGCAGCAGCCACAACAACCGCAATTAACAACACCCCCACAGCAACCACAAGGGCAGCAAGTCACTCAATATCAACAGAGGAGTGCCCCTCCCCAACCATCTGATGAAATTTCTTTGATTAGACAGATGCTACAGTCTCAGCAAACCATGCTTGCAAACCAACAGGCTCAACAAAAGGCTGTAGAGGCCCAATTAGCACAGATTGCTGCTCAGTTAAAACCACCAGCAGGTACCTTAGCTAGGCAACCAGAGGCAAACCCAAGGCATGACCAAAATAGACCTGAGCAACTGAATGCTGTCACCACAAGGTCTGGTCGTGTCCTTCCTGATACCACTAGAATCATCCATGATGATGAGGATGTAGTTATTCTTTCCCCAACAGAAAGCTCAACCAATGAAAAGGAAAAACCTACTACAACTACTGAAAGAGAAAAAGAAAGGGAACCAATGCCAGAAGTTCCACCTAGAATTCCTTATCCGGACAGGCTGAAAGGAACCAAAATGGACACCAGGTTCTAGAAATTCAAAGAAGCTATGAAGAAACTATACATTGATATACCATTCCTCGATGCTCTTTTCGAAGTGCCCGCTTGGGCTAAATACCTGAAAACCCTTCTATCAAGAAAATACATGACAGAAGAGCACGAAACAGTGAAACTAGCTCAGACCACTTCAGACATTCTGCTTAACAAAATGCCAAACAAAAAGAAGGACCCAGGTTCCTTCGGTATTCAATGTTCTATTGGAAATGGCTCCAGCAAGAAGGGCTTAGCAGATTTAGGGGCAAGTATATCCATTATGCCTTACTCTATGTGTAAAAGATTAGGTTTCACTGATTTGCTACCTACGACAATGACAATTCAGTTAGCCGACTCTTCCATATATGCTCCCCTTGGAATCATTGAAGATATACCTGTCAGGATAGGAACGAATTCTTATATTCCGTGCGATTTCGTTATTATGGACATACAAGAAGACCTAAGATACCCGATAATCTTCGGCAGACCTTTCTTAGCTACTGCCCGAGCACTTATCGATGTAGAAGCAGGGACTATTATCTTGAGACTTGGGAAGGAAGCTTTTCAGTTCAGAGTTCTTAATAGCATGAAAGGTCCAAGCATTCAAGAGGAAGTTTTTCTCCTGTATGCTATATATCAAATGTCCCAATTAGAAATGTCTGAACCCTCTGATGAATTGGAAAATACCTTAACTAATCCGGAAGTAGAATTCTCGGCAAATGAACTAGTGCAACAATGCCTTCAATACTTAGAAAAAGCTGAAGAAGCCCCAACGACCACCTTTGAAGAACTTAAGGCTGTCACCATTATAGAAGCAACCGAGCCACCTAAGGCTCCTGAAATGAAAGCCCTACCCGAGGGACTCAAACATGTCTTTCTCGACAACGAGAAACTTTGTCCAGTGATTATCAGCTCCACTCTGGAAGTAGACCAAGAAGACAGACTTCTTGATGAACTAAAGAGACACAAGAAAGTTATCAGATATAAGATGACTGACTTGACGGGTATAAATCCAGCCTTTTGCATGCACAGATTGCCCATGATGGAAGATTTCAAACCATCAAGGGAACATCAAAAAAGTTGAACCCTAATCTCAAGGAGGTAGTTCGTCTCGAGGTTCTCAAACTTCTGAAAGCAGGCATCATCTACCCAATATCGGATTCTCAATGGGTAAGTCCCGTGCAGGTGGTCCCTAAAAAAGGGGGGACCACTGTTGTTCTTAATGACAAAAATGAACTGGTACCTACTAGAACAGTAACTGGGTGGAGAATGTGCATCGAATACAGAAAATTTAACAAAGCAACAAGGAAGGATCATTTCCCCTTGCCCTTCTTGGATGAAGTTCTCAAACGACTCGCTCACAAAATTTTTTTCTGTTACCTTGACGGATATTCAGGATTTTACCAAATCCCAATCCATCCTGAAGATCATGAAAAAACCACTTTCACCTGCCCTTTTGGAACATATGCCTTCAGAAGGATGCCTTTCGGGTTATGTAATGCACCCGCAACCTTCCAAAGATGTATGAACGCTATCTTCGCCGGATTAACAGAATCTATCATGGAAGTCTTCATGGTTGATTTTTCCGTATACGGAGATTCTTTCGACAACTTTTTACTCAATTTAGGAAAAGTCCTGCAAAGATGTGAGGACACCAACCTGATCTTGAACTGGGAAAAATGTCACTTTATGGTGACTGAAGGTGTGGTCCTAGGACATCGAGTAAGTAGTAAAGGGATTGAAGTGGATAAAGCAAAGGTAGATGTCATCTCAAAGCTAACTCCACCTAAAGACATCAAAGGAGTCAGGGCATTCCTTGGTCATGCATGATTCTACAGGAGATTTATAAAAGATTTTTCAAAAATAGCAAAGCCACTGACTCACCTGCTGACCAAAGAAGCTGATTTTATATTTGACCAAGAATGCATTAATAGCTTCATAACTCTGAAGAATGCCCTTATCTCTGCCCCTATTCTAAGATCTCCTGACTGGTCTCAACCGTTTGAAATTATGTGTGACGCTAGCGATTATGCTATAGGGGCAGTCCTTGGTCAAAGGATAGACAAAAAGCCTTACGTCATATATTACGCCTCCAAGACGCTTGATGAGGCACAAAAGAATTATACTACCACTGAAAAAGAGTTCCTGGCAGTTATCTATGCTTTTGAAAAATTTCGGTCTTACCTAATCGGGTCAAAAGTCATAGTATATACTGACCATTCTGCGATACGATACTTGGTCCAAAAACAAGATGCTAAACCCCAACTTATCAGATGGGTTTTAATGCTTCAGGAGTTTGACTTAGAGATTAAAGACAAAAGTGGGGTTGAAAATGTCGTCGCGGATCACCTCAGTCGTATTGAAGCTAAAGATTCTGATAAATTACCCATTCGAGACTCTTTACCAGATGATCAACTAATGAAGATTACTACTGGATTTCCCTGGTATGCTGATATTGTTAATTATTTGGCAACAGGAATCATCCATCCATCTGCATCTTACCATGACAAAAAGAAATTCATTCATGATGCTAAGCAGTATTTCTGGGACGAGCCCTACCTATTCCGCTTATGCGCAGATGGACTTTTTCGTCGATGCATTCCGGAGATGGAAATCACCTCGGTTCTAGAGCACTGTCACTCAGGCCCTACTAGGGGCCACATGAGTTCTAAGAAGACAGCCCTCAAAGTCCTGCAATATGGTTTTTACTGGCCAAACATTACAAAGGATGCACATGAATACGTGCAATCATGCGACAAATGCCAACTATCCGGGGGGATAACAAAAAGAAATGAAATGCCATTGAATATATGGCAAGAAATCGAACTCTTCGATGTATGGGGAATAGATTACATGGGTCCTTTCCCCCATCATACAGATTCATGTACATCTTGGTTGCTGTGGATTACGTTTCGAAATGGGTAGAAGCTCTACCAACCATTTCTTGTGATTCAAAACCGGTAATCAAGATGTTTAAAGAGATAATATTCCCCAGATTTGGCGTTCCTAGAATGATAATATCCGACGGTGGATCACATTTCTTGGAACGGAGCTTTGAAGCCTTATTAAGAAAATATGGAGTCAACCATAAAGTTTCCACACCGTATCATCCACAGACATGTGGATAGGTTGAAGTCTCCAATAGGCAAATTAAAGCTATCCTGGAAAAAACTGTCAATAGGCATCGCACCGATTGGTCCACCAAACTATCTGATGCTCTATGGGCCTACCGCACAGCTTTCAAAACACCAATTGGAACAACACCGTTTCAATTAGTGTATGGGAAGTCTTGCCATTTGCCAGTTGAATTAGAGCATAAGGCTTGGTGGGCCATTAAAAAACTAAACTTCGATCTCAAAGGCGCTGGTGAATTCAGACAACTTAAACTCTAAGAAATAGAAGAATTACGAATGACAACCTACCACAATGCAAGAATTTACAAAGAACAAACCAAGTTGTGGCACGATGGCCACATAAAAAGAAAGGATATAATCGTCGGAGATAAAGTACTCTTATTCAGTTCCAGACTAAAAATGTTTCCTAGAAAACTGCGTACTAAATGGTCGGGGCCTTTCACAATCAAACATATCTACCCGACATGAGATGTCATTATTCTCGATGATAATGGAGGAGAAAGGACTGTTAATGGTCATAGATTAAAGAAATACCACACTCCAACAGACAAATTATCAAGACAAACTATAGAGATCCAAGATCCTATAACATCAGCATAGCTGGAGTAGAATTTTGTCAAGCCAGCGACGTTAAACCAAAGAGCTTCTTGGGAGGCAACCTAAGACCTGAGTATCACCTTTTCTAATTTTCTAGTCTTTTATTTTCTTTTAAACTTTATTTGCTTTCTTTAAGTTCTTTCATCATTAATCTAAAAATACATAAAAATTCACATAATCTATTACAAACATAAAAACACAAGGTCTTAAAAACAAAAACCTTAGAGGTTAGGGGCGCCCCCCAAATCCTATAAATACCCCCCGCCCCCCATTCCTTCTTCTA
Source organism: Alisma plantago-aquatica (assembly GCA_963693085.1). Classification (NCBI taxonomy): domain Eukaryota; kingdom Viridiplantae; phylum Streptophyta; class Magnoliopsida; order Alismatales; family Alismataceae; genus Alisma; species Alisma plantago-aquatica. The sequence goes on from OY856413.1 coordinate 153,570,190, forward strand.
GAATCCCGAATTCTCGACTTCCCTGTTTCATTCCAAAGCTTCGTTTTCGCGCTCGTTTCCCTCTCTGACGCTGCCGTCGTCTCCACCGCCGTTTCATCACCTCGCCGTCGACTCATCTTTTTCGCTGTCGTCTCCGGCTCCGTCGTCGTCCCCGCACATTCCCACGCTCATGCTCTGCTGCTCGCCGCACCCAGCATTCTCGCCGCCCTCACTTACAGGTAGACCACCCAGCAGTTCAATGGATTACACCACCTCCAGACGGTCGCGGATTTTTGAACTCTATCATCGCCACCATCGCCGTCGGTAACGTCGACATGCTTACCCTTCGTCGCCGTCGCATTTCCCTGCCGACGAACGGCCGCACGGTTCGTCTCCCGCGCGGTTCATCTTCCTTTTGGTCTCCAAACCGTTTGGGACCATTCGGTCTCCAAACCGTTTGGGACCATCCGACCTCCAAACCTGTTAAAAAAGAAAAGAATACTCAAGACCGTTTGAGACCAAACGGTCTCCAGACCGTTTGAGACCAAACGGTCTCCAGACCGTTTGAGACCAAACAGTCTCAAGACCGTTTGAGACCAAACGATCTCAAAACTGTTTGAACTCAACCAATCTAATAAACCTCAAACTCCAATAACATTACTTTGTTATAATTTCAAATTTAAGAATTCTAACTATTTTTTTCTTGTCAATAATTTTAGAATGACATCACCTTCCAAGCAACCTCAAGGAACAGCTAATGCCCCTTTCTGGACAAGGGAACAATTAGAAGCTGATCGTGACAAATTACAACAAGTCGTAGATAGCTATGAAACGACTGGAAGGGTCCTGACAAAGGTGAACCTGCTCAAAGTCATGCATGAGATCAAACACATCAACAAATGCTTAGCTGAGGTACCCTCTGAAGAAGAGGTTGAGGAAATTTCATCCGACGAGGCCTCGGAATATCAGCCTTCCCCCGAGGCAGAATCACCCACTGCAAAGTCTAAGGGGAAGAGAAAAGCCCAAGCAACCACGTCAGAACCAGCACCCAAGAAAAGGGCCAGGAAGCAAGTTCACCCTGCCACTGCAAGGGAACAAACCCTGGCAGGGTACATCCCACCATCCACCACCACCACTACCACCCCTGCCACAATTACCGTTCCTATTTTCCCCCCATCACCACCACAGCACCACCACCTGAAAATCTTTATCTCCATAACATCCCTTCCATCAGCCAAACTCTTAAACCAACAAAGTATGTCTGCCCAAGCATACTTATGAAGATGGGGATCTATAATAGAATCCTCACACTACTTGACAATTCCAATCTTTCTCGGCTATGCTTTGTACCCGAAACTCCCTATATTGAGCCAACAACAGAATTCTTCACCTATTTCCACAAAGAGTCGGTGGACATCATGGATAGAGCAAGGGACGGTGGTGACCGTAGAATAACCACCAGAATCTTTAACAACGAAGTGGTCATCACTGAAAATATACTGAATGAAATCTTTATAGATAACCAAGACCAGCTGAAGAAAGCTAAGGCCGCTGGTACAGAACACCCCAAGTTCAACAAACATACCTTCTAGAAATCACTAACGGGGATACCAAATTTTGATGCAAAGACAAGCAAGGCCTCTAACATTCATTCTAGCCTAGTGGGCACACTTCACAAAATCATCGCTGGCGCACTCTTCCCCAGATCAGAAGGAGGAACTATACTCATATATGATCTCTATCTTCTCTGGTCCGTCCTAAATGGAATTCCAGTTAACATTGGACGTCTTATGCTCCTCAAGCTATCAGCCTTCACCCTAGGAAAAGAAGTTTGCACGGGTGGTCATATCACATCCATCATCAAATATCTTAAGATGGATAGACTTCTACCCAAATGCAACCCAATAAAGGGCGACATCCTTACCAACGAACATACATTAAATAACTCCTATATCATAAAAGAAAAGGATGCAAAGCTACACTACATTTTCTGGCCCACAACAAAATCCTCCAGAACCCTGCTCCCACTTCTAGAACTTGCTAACTATGACAAGGACAAGCTCCTATTCTCAGACAACGAGATCGTCAAACTCATAGCCTCAGTCAAAGCCACAGAGAAGAAAGCAACAGCAGGGCAGGTAGAGCTCAGCATAAATGCCCCGACAGCTAAAATAACAAAAGTTCCAGTCAAACGACCTTCCAGAAGGCTTGTGAAGGCGCATGAGCTGTCGGGGACACCAACATCAAAACCCCACCCCGAATCTGAGCCCCCCCTTCCAGACGAGCATATTACAACCTCATCACTAGACTCTTTTATAATGAGTCTAAATGTTGAGCTCACTACCACCTCTCCACCTTCCACCACCCCAACATCCACTACCCCACCACCTTCAACCACCCGACCATCTTCCATTTATCCACAATCAACCACTCTTCAATCATCCTCCACACCACTTTTCACTACACCACCCTTCTACACAACCATACCACCACCCCCACCCTTCTTCACTTCGGGCATCCCATTCTCCACTACAACGCCCGAATTCACCTCCTTCACCTCCACCGCCTTTCCATCAACATTCCCAGATCCATTCCTCTCTCCGGGTATGTCACCACCTTTTCCATCCACCACCACCCCAAAATCGCTGGTGACCCCATCCACAGTCACCACACAGTTCGCGTGGCAGTGATGACTCTGATAAGCCAGATGATGCTGGGGCAGGCTCCAGCCAAGGAACAGAACCAAAACACCAGAAAGATCACCAAGCTGGTGATAAAGATCCCAAATCCCCTGTGCACGCGGAGAACGTCAACATATATTATGGGGATCAATTCCTAAACTACTCCACGAGATCTTTGGGGGAGGCTGCGAAAGAAGTGGCTTTTGCTGAGTTCCAAAAATGTATTCAGAGAACCAGCAGCAGTATACCAGCCACATCAGCTCAACAACTCTCTGCACCTGAACCTTCAGTGCCTTTTCCCCCTGAGCAGGAAGAATCAGAAAGAGTACGCCTAGACACTGATGAAGAACTAGATACTCCTTCTGATTCTGACAGAGATGAAGATCTGCAGCATTACATGGACGACTTAGAGAAGACTTCTTCCCCCACACCGCAAGAACTACCTCCTCCGCCACCTCTACCTCATAAAATGCACGACCTCGATATGGCGGCCATCTCTACCTTAGACGCACATGATATCTTCATCCTGAACACTATAGTAGATGATGCCAAGGAAAGGGGGATGTTATCTATCAAAACACAAAGACCAAGCGCAAGTTGACACGTGAGGATTTCCACTCCATCCTCCAACCCCGGTCTGAGGTGAAGATGGCAACCTTCCGCACCCTTCTTGCCAATTCTATCGAAATTTATAGAAGTCCCAAGCGGCAGCAACCAGTTCTGAACGCCTCACCAGCTCTGGGTTTGTGCTTGCTATACAAAGAACTACAACACAAATCCATTGAGCGGTTGCATAGGGGAATGGCCAGAAGACCACGTTTTATATCCGTGCCATTTCAAGTCTGTGGTCACTGGCTACTTATGATCGTGGACACCTTAGCTAGAGACGCAAAAGTGTACAACTTCTGTGCTAGTGAACTAAAGGCCAGAATAATCAACTTTGTCGGCACTGAAGCTGGGGAGGCAAAATGCATCCCTTTCCGGCTTCTAAAACTCATATGGGCCGCATGCCCTTCTCTCCGCCGGGATTGGAGTCAACCCTAGTTTAGAATAATCAACTCACAAGTCCAAACCACTGAAGGATCGAGGGACTGCACTTTCTACGTTATACGGCACATTTTAGCGCTAAACCAGCAAGTCCCATTCACCAATCTCATTAACGAAGATTTCCACTCCTTGCGAGGGTGTTACGCCATGGAGCTTATCTGCGATAGAAGGTTCTTCAATGACCCTACTATGGCACCATATGACGTCCCTCGTTATCTTTTTTCATCCATCCAACGTCCGCAGAGGAGACCATTCAGACAAACCCTAGCGGAGTTGGCAAGAGAAAAGTAGCCAACCAAAGTCACCGAGCAAAGTCAATGGAACCCTTACACCTTTGACCTGGCTCCAGATAAAGGTGATGTTGATCTGATATCTGGGGTAACCATCAAGAGATCCTCACCACATATGGTGCCCCCATCTGCCATTGAACCATCATTTCCAAATTTCGATCAGGAAGCTTGCAAAAGTCTTTCAGACAATGAGCTCCGACTCATAATGTCACGGCTATATGCCGAAAAGGACGAGCTTGTATATATTGACGGGGATATCTTGGTTATGGAAGATGTCCTCCGTGAAACCGTACAGATCAAAGGTTCCATGTCTATAAGTGTAATGACTGCTTATCAATACTTACTCGCACGGAATCACCACACGGTCTATATGGTGTCTGCTTACATGAAGGATGATCTTTTAGGGCTGAAGAACTTCGGAACAAAGGAGCCACTCATCTCTTATCTCCAGCATAAAACTCCGAAGTTCATCATGCTACCTTTCCTTCATCAAGAGCACTGGATGTTACTGGCAACTAATCTTCATGAAGGAACAACAATAATCTACAACAGTTCCGACAGCCAGTATGATCCAGAACCGAAAGAATATACTACAACTCCAAAGACACCAACAGAGGAGGTGGCGAAGGAGTGTGCTAACAAATTACACGATCTTTTGGGTCAGCACACGCGGGCATATGACAAAGATCACTTCAAACCACCAACCTTCTGCCACGGGTGCCCCCAGCAAATGAGAGAATCCAACGACTGCGGCTTCCACGTCCTCTTCTGGATGTATACAATTGTGGCCCTTCACAAGCCTATAGAGGACATGATAGAAGTGGACTACCACGCACTACGTGGAAAGCTCGCAGCCACCTTACTCAGAACTCATGGGGCAAATAAAGGATTAACAGAAGCCTAATGCCCTTGTCCATGCACTTCTCAACCTATCACTTTGACACTTTGTGGACAGAGTGAGTGATAAGTTAGGGGGGAGTGCACTGGACAAGGGCGAGGTATCATTCTTCTTCAACCTTTCTATCTCTACTCCTTCCCTTAACTCATACTTTTCCGCACATCATTTTCAAACTTTCTGTTCATATTTAGACTTTTTCCAGTAATTTCTTCAATAAAATAACTCTTAAGTATAACTTTCATCCTGGAAAGAATCACCCCTAGCTAAGTTAGAGATAAAGTAGTCCTCAAGAATAAATAACAAGATTAGCATATAGGCATGAATGGCAAATTTATAAATTACATTCACAATTGGTTTTTATGCTTTTACTTCAATTCTATCTCAGACTCTTCACAGGTCAACTTCAGGGCCAAAGCAAACCGAAAACTCTCAAGGTCAAGAGGGAAATCAGGGGGAAATCCAAAATCAAGAAATCTCGCAAGCGGACCACCAAATAAAAATAAGTGCATGTCGGGAACCCTAAGAACAGTTTTCTTCTTTCAATAAAAGAGGCTTGGCCGCCCAATCAAAAACCCTAACAAAAACCCACTTCCTAAGCCTGTGAGTTTCGAATAAAAGCCAGAGTGTTGAATAAAAACATGAGAGTTGTGCCACACATAAGGACCTATATGAAGAGCCAATAAAGATCTCACCCGGCCAGTACATACAGCTACCCTCATGAAGGCAGATGTGTCGTGCCCGGTAGTGAGATCCTAAGGTCTCCTAATATATGAAAAGGCTGATAAAGGACTCGGCCGGCCAGTACATTCAGCTGCCCTCATGAAGGCAGATGTGTCGTGCCCGATAGCGAGACCCTAAAAGCATAGGACAAACCCTCCCCCACTTGAAGGGGGAATTACACAATAAGCCTTTTAAGCCAACCTTCATACCCACTCTAGCTGCCGGTAGGTTTCTCAAAAGAAGTATAAAACTGATTAGAGTCGATGACATGCACATAATAAGAAAGGTGGTCCCAATGCGAGACTCACGATATGAAAGGAACCTGAGATCCATGCAACTCTTGATACTCGAAAGAGTTAGTGTAAGCAGAAGCCCTAATAAGACCTCGGTAGATCTCTAATCTAGAATTTAAGCAAGAGTATGGAAACCCTAACTAAATAAAATCACCTCACCACTGCATGCCTTAGCTCTATCTAACTTGAGGACAAGCTAGACTCTAAGTTAGGGGGGGTGATAACCTCCCATTTTGTGACATTATCTTATTAGTTCTCCTTAATTTTCCATACTCTTTGTTAGATAAATTAGATAGAATCATTAACTTTTTACTTTATTGCTGATATACCAATAAACTAACTTCTCTTCTTTATCATTACAGGAAAACACAAAAAAATTACAAAGACTCCATACGGTCCCAAGACCGCATGAAGGCCATACGGTCCCAAGACCGCATGAAGGCCATACGATCCCAAGACCGCATGAAGGTCATACGGTCCCAAGACCGCATGAAGGCCATACGGTCCCAAGACCGCATGAAGGCCATACGGTCCCAAGACCGCATGAAGGTCATACGGTCCCGAGACCGCATGAAGGTCATACGGTCCCGAGACCGCATGAAGGCCATGCGGTCCCAAGACCGCATGAAGGCCATACGGTCCCAAGACCGCATGAAGGCCATACGGTCCCAAGACCGCATGAAGGCCATACGGTCCCAAGACCGCATGAAGGACATACAGTCCCAAGACCGCATGAAGGTCATACGGTCCCAAGACCGCATGAAGGCCATACGGTCCCAAGACCGCATGAAGGCCATACGGTCCCAAGACCGCATGAAGGCCATACGGTCCCAAGACCGCATGAAGGTCATACGGTCCCAAGACCGCATGAAGGCCATACGGTCCCGAGACCGCATGAAGGCCATACGGTCCCGAGACCGCATGAAGGCCATACGGTCCCAAGACCGCATGAAGGCCATACGGTCCCAAGACCGCATGAAGGTCATACGGTCCCAAGACCGCATGAAGGCCATACGGTCCCAAGACCGCATAAGACTAAACAATCTCAGAGACCGCATAAAGGCAAACAGTTTGAGAACCCCAAACGGTCTCAAGACCGTTTGGGCTCAACTTAAGCCTATAAATAAGACCCCAAGGGTCACCTCAAAAGGGGGAATTCTCAGACGTCAAAAGGCTGCCCCAATCGTTCCAGAGCTCCTGCCACTTCCATCCTCCGCCCTGAGGCTGTCGATCTGAGATCCATACTCCATCCTGAAGCTGCTTTCTCCTTCTTCGCTAAGAAGGTGGGAAGAGGAGACCTCCTCATCGTGCAACCTACGAAGACTGGTGGATCCTTTCTCTCTCTCCCCAAGGAGTTGACTTTCCTCCCTCCTTTGTGGGGATGATGCTCTCTCTCTCTCTCTCTTCTCGCCTCCTTCTTGGTCCTAGTCATGAGGGAGTAGTCTTCTTCACTAGGGTGCGGGGAGTAGCCCCGCTACCCATACTTTCATATCATGTAAAATGTAATCCTTAAGTTGTAATAGAGAGTTCTTATCTTTGTTAGTTCGACATCAAACAATTAATGAATGCATGTTGCTTGATCTCCAACTTGCGTTATCCTTTATCTTTTAGTATGAGTTGTCTACGTTTGTACTATTAGATTCGAAACTCGTTTGCATGTTGGTTCTCGGTGCATGTATCCACCATGCATCTGTTTCGGTATCCAGAAGTGTATCTCAAGAGTTGGAGTAAACTCACTATCATCCGTTGCACTTTCATACTATGAAATGGAATCAGTTGACGTATAGAAGTGCAACCTTGGTATGTCGAGGAACACACTTTGCGAGGGGAATGATGCAAAGTAATGTGACCATTTGTTCGGGAATGGCTGGCGTTGCAACATTCCCACACTTCTCATAGCTAGATTATCCGAAAGGAGGCTAGGTCTACAAGGATACTAACTAACTGAACTCTTTTTGCAGGTTAAGTTTTGCTTTGCATGTGTTGATCGATGTGTAGTGGCGGTGAAAAACCGATTCCACCCTAGTGATCTTTAATCATTGTTAACAACCTAGATTTACTTTCTTTCTTTACTTTACTTGCACTTAGCTTAAAACCAACCAAATCAACCTTTTGATCTAAATACCAACTATTGAGTGATTAAGTGAAATTCAAACGTTTTCCATCTTGTTGGCAACAACAAGACCGTTGTCTCAAGGATTCGGCCCTTAACTATACTACGATAAGACTTCCACATATCCTAGCATACGTGGGTGGAGTTTTAACTTAGTATAAGCAAGGTTAAACTTAGAGATCTTCTATCTCTAGGATTTTTAGTGGTGCACGCAACTCCACGTAAGTGGAGGCTCCATCACAACCCTAGGTCACTTGTCCCTCCTCATTTCTTCTTCATCATCCCCGTTTTCAACTTGTAACCACAAAACCCTAGCTTTGTTTCTCCTCATTCATCGTGAGCTCAACATGACACCAACTCCTTTTCCTCATCTTCTTCTTTTCTTCCTTCTTCTCCCTTATTCTATATCTAAACCCAATATGCTCATGTACCCGTGTTCCTATATAACAACTACCATGTCTACAGTCAGCTATCATCAGTTATCTTCTGGCCATCGTCTATTTAAAATCACCTCCTTCTCTTGCTGATGGAAAGGCATGGCTGACATGTTCCAAATGATGGTTGGCATTAACTTGTACCTTCCAACAACTTTGACATAGCTGTCACTACTTTAACAAAACCAAATATGTAGTCTCCTCACTTTCCCCATATTTATACCCCGACCATCTGCAAAACTACTACCACCATGCACCATCAACTAGTACCAACTTGAAACTTAAACCCTTCACCTTCCCACCCTTCCTACCTCTTTCTAACAGACAAAAAAATAGAAGGAAGGTGTTGTGACCTTCTATGAAAACTCTAGTAACCATAGCCACCTATTGTTGTGGCAGCGACAGTTATTCTGCACACCTAAGGTGAAACGGCTGGCGTAGGTGATGCAGTACTGCAAACAACCTTTGGTCACGGATTGGTTGAAGCTAAACCATCAATGCCACCCCTTCTTTGCCAGATCTGACTCTTTAACAGTTGCCGCCAAACTCAATTGCTCTACAACCATGACCAACACATGCTCTTATACAACTATAACCAAATGCTACTCGTCGTCCTCCACCTTTTCCATAGCAAACTTGCAACCAAAAATATCTTACTACCCTTCTTCACTCCTCCCCACTTCCCCTCTCTTCCTCTCAAACCAATATACACTAGCCACCCCTTTTCCTTCTAAAGACCTCCATCGTCAGTCCTTTCTTCAACATGTACAACTTGTATACACCTAACATTCAAAATGAAGCATCATCATCAATGCCTCAACACTACCTCCATTAATAACATTGTACAACCATGTGGGATCCAATGTTACAAGAAAGACCTTTCCTCTCAACCTTGCCAATAAGATTTTCAAGATCAGTACAAGCATACTATTTGTAGGTCAGTCTTTTCTTTCACGTAGATTCAATTTTTTATATATACAGTTAACCAAATAATTGTGAATCATGATAGGAAAATTATCAATTATCGAGAACATAATTGCAATTACATACATATATTTAATAGAGATGCTTGACGAATCCACTAAACAAGCCACACCATTTGTAATATTATCTAGCATACAATATGAACCTATAGATTCTTATGTATGAGGCTACACAATAGTCATGGTCTGCATCTATACTCACTAGGCACCTTAGTGTTAACTATACAAGTATAGACTTTTGAATATATGTTGGTATAGTAATGTTAGTACGTAACAATCAGTATTTTCTTCAACTATGTCTACTGTAATTGCTTATTTCAAAAGTTAGTGAACACAATATAGTAGGTTTGAGATGTGATACTAATCTCAACTTGTTAATCATTGGTACAATAATAATATAACCTAGTCGAATTACTATCTTAGTATTAGCCACATGTAGATCCAAAGCATTATATATATATAAATATATATATATATATATAAATATAAATAAATATATATATATATATATATATATATATACACACACATATATATTTGTGAATTACATATGAAACCCTGAAATACCTTCTCAAGAATTACCTAATGAGAACTAAATGTTATATGTGATAAATTTATACATAATGTAATTGATTCTAGTTCCTAAATGTATTATGATGAAATACATAAACTTCAGTTTACCCATACATAAAAGAAAGGTACTTAAGAAGTCACATATGAATATATGAGAAACCTAAACCCTAGATTCTCTTAACAATAAAATTACAATGTATATGTCTTATGTGGAGTATATGCTTGACCCTAGTGGGATAAACCGATCTATATAATATATAATGAGAGAATAAAAGAAAACACTAGACCAAAATTTGAGAAGTACATCTTTTTACCAAACACATATATGTAACCTACACCTATCTAGATTTATGTGACAGAGGAATAACCTTATAGCTAAAATATATCTAAAAATCATAAATGGAGAACCTAATTCTAACTAGCACACATTGGTAAAGATATGATGTAGAGTGTAATGATATTCTTGTACCTTATACCTTGTATATATCTCATCATCAATCCCCAGAAACTTATTTGTTTCACCCTTAGAGATAGGGTTATATGGGAAGAACAAGTATGTAATTCTACTATTTTATTTTGGGCATTATTTAACTTAAAGCTTAATTCATTTAAAGAGGCGTCTCTTGAACTATTAGTTTTACTTGGAAATTCATTTGGTTGGACTTTCATATTTCCTGATCTTAATTTATTATATTCGTGTGGTAGTTGAACTACTCTATTTATATGGGTTCTTGGACCCCTACTACTTGATTGTCTTTTATGATAAATTGACTAAAATGCTAGTCTTGCCACTCTATGTATGCATCATACATGTTTGACTAGAATATCTAGAATATTGGTACTTATGGGGACACACATATTTTGCTCGGGGTGTGCATTTCCACCCTTATTTCTCATAGGTCATGATCTATGGTGTTGTGTCCCCATTTTAGGTCTACTTATCCTACATTTTTATGCATATCAAACTTTATTGTGTTATATTGATTGTTTGGATATCTGTTATGGAAAGACACTTTTATTCTCATGCTTTTTATCTAAATTTTAATATGCGTCATTTCTCTTGTTATAAATCTTTTTAACTTACCTAATTTAAAATATCCATCTTCTTATGGGCACATCTCTTTTACACTTCTAATCCCATATAATGTCCAAAGTGTTTATTTTATGTACATAACCTTTTCTGACCTATACCCTATTTCATATGTTCAACGTGATTCTCCCTTCCATTGATGTTTAGGTACATTAGAAGATAGGGACTCATGAAGATAATATACATGACATGGACTTAAGGATAGCTTGGAATAGACGAGTTTCCCTCTGCAACTGACCTTAGATGTATACCTTTTCCTTGCGTCATGCCACTTTTTATGGTGAAAAACAATTGTGTATGAATGATCATGTAACTTTGTAATAGTTTTGTTTCACTGCTTTATTATTATGTGGTTCTTATATTTTACCATTTGAGTGGATCTCCTTTTGGGTCCCACTCTTTACAACGATGTATGTAAATAATCCGATGTCTTTGATGCCTACTATTTTAGTGGAATGGTGCATTCCTTTGATGCCTCATTCTAACTATGAGTATAGTTGGAAGGTGTTTATGAATATAATACCCCAATCTATATATTTTTTGCTTTAGAGATATTCTTTTTGAAATCCTTTTCCTCCATTCTCTTTTTGCCTTTCATTTTTCTTTTTCTCTTTTTTCTTCTTCTTTTATTTTTGTTTTCCTTTTGCCCTTCTATTACAAGATGGATCAATTATGTTCGGGTTTTCACACATTTTGAAGAAGGATAAGGATGTACATTTTTTTCTCTCTTAATTCAAAAAAATGTGAAGAATATAAGTTTATATATTATTTGAAATCAACGCACTATGCATATACATGGAAGTTTTTATGAAAACTAACTTATAAAAATTACCTACTCATCACAAAACTTTTCCTTTTAGATTAAAGTTAACACTATATGTACCCTATAAAGTAATGTAATATAGTAAATAAAGGAAATTGTCTTGAGTCATGTATTCATCCAATGGAGATGATGAAATGAGGATGGATGTATGGGGAAATTCAAAAACATAGACGGTAGAAGAAACAAAAATTTCTCCATATTCCCCAAACAGCAGATCGCGTCAACAACAATGTATAAGGAAAGAAGGTGCAACATATACCTTGTCCTAGAGCAAGTCAAACTACTATCCCAACATAGAGATATCCTTCCTTCACAAGTAGCACACAGATGATAGTCATTGGCATCTTATGAATTCAATACTCATGGATGGTGGTTGGCATTGTCCTCCTAGTGTAGAAGTAAGAGCCTCCATGCCTATATGTAGTTCGTTCCCCTACGTAGTCCACATGAACCACTGGGAACTCCACATCGTACTTCTTCATCCAGTGGAAAGGAGTTGTCTCTTTTTTGTCAACATGCTACATCATCTTTTCTCCCTTGATATCTCTCCCTTTCATAGGTAAGATGACTCAGTACAACAATGAGAAGTCAAGTGTGTGTTGAGAGCCTTGGCCATCCCCCTTTATATAGGAGTGACTAGGCCAAGATTTCAAAATCCTGGGGAGATGAAGGGTCATAAAAAATGGGCCAGTGGAAGCTACACATTGCCATCTGATTGACTGGCCAGTCTAGACAATCAATTGGCATGTGGTCAATGACGCAATAACATTGATAATTAATGCATGTTGTCTCAGCCAAAACTGATCCATTCAAATTGTCTGATTTGACCCAGTCAATCGATTGGACACTTCAACCAGTTAATTTGCTATTTTGACCATCTGTTAAAAACATTGATCAGTCGGTTGGTTGGACACTCCAACCAGTCGAATTGCTAGTTCCATCATCTAGTTCAAAAGTAGGTGGCCGGTTGACTGACAATGAATTTTGTTCAAATTGATTACCTAAATATTTTTATTAACCAAGTTAAACTTTATCTATGACTCAACTCCTATTCAAGTGCATCCTATGCGTCATCTGTGAGTCAATTCCTATTGGCAATGAATGTCCATAACTATATTATGAAATCACAAGCAATGAGAGGTTTGTAGAAACACATCATTGCTAACCAAGTAATTGGAAAGTTAGACAACAAATTCAACCTACATTTGTGATCAATGTTAGTGTGCTCATATGGTTCCTTTGTCTCCAATATACAGATTGAACATGAGGCATTGAATCGTAATCCTCATAACATTCAATCCATGTTCCTTGAACTAGAGAAGACCTTATGAGATGCACTTGAGTTCACATATCATATATTGACTCACATGAGTATGGTCATACATTTCCCAGTCTTGCTTAACAAGTCACTAGGATATCAACTCCAGTAGGAGGGACAAATCTCATTTACATCACTCACAGCCAAACCTCGTCTGTCATAATGTACCCTAGCACCACCTTTATGGCAACCCTTATTCAAGGTCACGTTCGATAGTGTCAAAGTTCATTGTACGACATGTGATTAGTGCAACTAATTTAGGTGTAAGAACCAAAATCACCACTATCACTTTGAGTGTTGATTCTGACTACCATTGCATGGTTTCCATGTCTCACTCTCAAGGTGGGTCTATCTGATACCATGTTCTCTAACAACTACCTATGTGTTTGACTTTATATCCAATATCATGACTAATGAGATTATGTTATTAGTCAACACACATTATAGTCTTATGTATAACCTGCTTCACAGTAATATCTAACTAGGGATATAACAAGAATATATGTAATCTTATCATATATATGATCTCATTGAGTAACATCATTATCTAGACATATATCATGTTTGTGTCATCATCTCATGACTAAAACAAACATAACAAACACAATTAACTTTATTATAATCAAATTAAGTACATGATACCCCAATATAATCATCATATGATTATCTCTATTGGCATACATACCAATAGACTCCCACTTGCACTTAGAACCAATCACTCATGAATCCACTTCCAAGTGATCTAACATGACCATCATGAATCTTCTATGAAAGTTCTATTGTCAATAGGTTAGCAACTTGCAAGCCTTCACATCTCCTCATTGTATGATCTCTCATATGAGACGGAAATGTTGTAGTATGCTATACGGGTCACATTATTTCTACTGTGTCATCAATGGTTAAAACCACCCCAATTTCATCCAAATAACTTCTTTATCCATACTACCCTTCACTATTTTCAAAATAGAAAGGTACTTAGCTCCTATTGTAGAAATTTTGAGCTTACAGTTTTGTTTTAAGGCTAAATCACAAACTCAGATTGTGATTGTTAATCATCTTTGTCAGTTTGGAAGCTTGCATTAGTGAACTCTTTACACCCAACTCTTCCTTATCACCATAAACAATGAATTGATCCTTAGATCTTATTAAGTAGTTGAGGATTTTCTTTACAGTAGTCCAGTGACCTTCACTGAGATCTAGCTGATATTTTCTTGTCATGTCCAAAACATACGAGGCAACATTATGGGTGCATAACATTGCATACATGATAGATCCAATTGTCGATACATATGAATCTTACTCATGTTATCCCATTCTTCACAAGAACTAGGAAACTAGATTCTAGAGAGACTACTTCCATGGGACATGGGCAAATTTTCTCTCTTTGAATCCTACATGCTGAACCTCTTCAACACTTTTTCAATTTATGCACTCTGATTTAGGCCAAGAATCCTTCTACATCTATCTCTATAAATATTAATCCTACGATTTAGGATGCTTTGCCTAAATCCTTTATAGAGAAGGTGTTTCTCATTCAGGTTTTTACCATTTATGTGGTAGAGATTTCATTTCCCATCAATAGTAAATCATCTACATACAATATGAGAAATACATGCTCCCACTAATGTTTTTTTAAACACAAGGTTCATCTTCATTTTGGCTAAAACCAAACTCTTTTATTGCCTTGTCAAATCTAAGATTCTAGCTTCAAGATGCTTACTTCAATAATAAGATTGACCTTTACAGCTTACATACTTTTTTTGTATTATATGGAATTATTAAAACCTCAAGTTGTGTACATTTACACATCTTCAAGAAGATCCCCACTAAGGGAATGAAATTTAAACATCCATCTATTAGATTTTATCATCATAATAAGCTGCAATGGCAAGCATGATCCTAATGGATTTAACCATCACAACTAGAGAAAAGGCTTCGACATAGTCAACACCTTGAACTTTTTTGAAACCCTTTGCAACCAATTGTCCTATATAGGTTTTTACATTACCATCCATTTCAGTCTTTTTCTTGAAGACCCATTTGCACCCTATGGGTTTTACCCCTTCAGGTGGATCAACCAAGGTCCGTACCTTATTGATTTGCATGGATTCCATATCAGATCTCATGAGATCAAGACATTTCTCAGACTCTAGTCCCTCAATAGCTTCTAGGTAGATTTTTATCTAATTATCTCTGACCAACTCATTGTGGATCTATAATGGCATCTATAGGGGTGGTCGAATAGATATAAAACCACTTAAACAAAATTCAAGTAGACCTTCAAGATATTTCTAAGATAATATTGAAAGTATGAACTTTAAGTGAAACTAAACATGCATAGAAAGGGAGAGAGAGATTTAACAATCACAAGATAACATAAGTTATTTATAGTGGTTCCAACCTCCAAAGTAGGAGATGTATGTCTGCTACCTAGAGAGGTCAACCTCTAGGATTTTCAACCTTGTCTCACTCACTATATTCCATTATAACTATGACAACATAAGACCTCTATTTTCAAGGTCAAGGGTACCTAGCCTTCATTTATGGACAAGGGATCCAATAACCTTATAAAGGACTTACCTACCCATGTCTAAGAATCTTCTACCTTACCAAGGACTTACCTACTCTTGAAACGAGTCTTTGGCCTTCTCCAAGAACTTACCCACTCTTGCAACAAGTCTTCTACCTTCAAGGAGTTACCCACTCTTGACTAGGATCTTCTACCTTTGACTTCACCTTCACCAAAGAGAAGCTTTTCACTAAGGGACTTCTTGCCTTCATCTTCTTCACCTCTTTTAGACAAGAGAGAGAATCTTCATCTTAATGGTAGAAAGAAATATTGAAAGGTGGACAAAGTGAGAACCTCACAAGATATACATGTAGGACTAGATCTCTTACAAATCTCATACTTACTCTAATGGATGTAACAAGTGGTTAAGCTCATGAGAGAGGATGGATGCTCTTAGAGGAAAAACTCTCTCAAATATAATATATGTACCTTCATAATGCTTGGATAACCAAGGGATGAATCCCAAGGGGTCCTATTTATTGTTGAGGTTTCCTACTAGCCAATAGATACACTTAGGATTTATTTTTGCCATTTTGGGTGTTCCAACATATATATTTTTGAGTTTTACAAGACGCCAATGACTAGAACTTTTTTTGCACTTTACCATATAGTGTTGTTGGCTAAGTTTTCATTTAAGAAACTCGAACGACAACACTATAACACAAGTCAAAGTGCAGGGTGTTAGTTGAGTTGCAACTAGAACAAACTCAGTTGACCTGGGGCATTGCCCAGAGCTAGAGTGGTGGTCAGATGAGTCACCATGACAAACTCGATTGACAAGACAACCTGTAATCACTTTTGACAAATTTCTAAAAAGTGTTTATATATTCAATTTAAGTTCTCAAATTTTTTATTAAGATTAATTACAAGTCATACAATCATTACATGTGATTTACATTAAAGTTGTATGGAGAAAACTATTTGTCCTTCAATATTGATCTTTATTCGTGTTTGACTTGATTTATCCAAATTCAGATGCACAATTTTAGGCATTTGGAGTGGGTCTATATAATATAAAATCACTCAAGTAGAAGAATTAGACACAAATAAGTGGAATGATTAGTCATCATCAAAACACAGGTTTAGTCAATTTAGACCTCGAGTCAAAATTCTCCCCCTCTTTGAAGATGACAAACCATTCCATAAGTGTATTAAAAGCATTTAAGTAAAATCATACATTTGGAGAAACCTAGGGGTTTCAATAGAATTGAGTTCATATGCTCCCCATCAATTAATGATATATCTTCTACAAGGTTAGATTTCATAGCATTCATAGAAACTATGTATTTTACTCATATATGTATTCTCATATATGTCTCTTTCCCTTTGCATAAGACATATATTCTTCCCTATTTCTGTTTAAAAAGTTGCGGGGTTGAAGAGATAAAACACAACTTGTTAGAAAAGGAAGTATAGAAGAACAAAGCAAGATGGCTTGTCCAAGGAATTTATATAAAGCAAAACAAGACATTCAGTAGAACAACCCTGGATGCAGTTCAAGAAAATAATCAAGGTAATGCTATGCAAGAAACTCAAGATAGTAGATATGCAAGTCATGGAACATGCTTGAGTATGTATGAAACAAGATACAAGCATAGCATATAGTTGGATACCAATTGATGTGTTAGATACCAATTGATGAATGAAACTAGAACTACATGTAGATGAAATACTAGTAGATGATATCACAAACTAGGACTACTAGTAGGATCTAGATCATAGCAAAAAAATGCATGAATTAAAGAACAATCTATGAGTAGATGTAGAGAAATATCCAATCAAAGAAATATGCAATTTAAGAAGCATGGAAGGATATTACTCACTAGAAATTATGCATCATGATTACCACTAAACTCAAGGATGCATCAAAAGGTATACAAAAAGATAGATATATCAAGTTAGAGTACAATGGAAGTAAGTTAATCACAACCATAGGTTTCAAATAGATTATCATCAAAACATGCATAACAACTCAAGACAAGTAATTACAAGATATAGTGATACCAATTTGTAAAAATTAGAAAGCTAGAGCTGTATGCAAGACAAGAATTGCATACAAGAAATTTGAAGTATGGTAATATGAATATCTTATAAGGTACCAAGGGTAGTGCCATAGAATAAGTTTATTGGTTTGAGAAAGTCATGTTGAGAGGAAAATTCTCATCCAAAATGCAATCAACATATTCAGTGTATAGTGTTGTCAGCTGAGTTTTTGGGTTGAACTTCTCAGTTGACAATAGTTGTTAGCAAAGCTAATTGGTGTTTTTCGGTCGAGTTACTTCAAAGACAAACTTGACTGACAATAGTTTATGTCAAAGATTGTATATATAGAAAGATATATCTAAAGGCATGATATGACTATAAAAAATATCTAAACTTGTATTAGAAAGTTAGTAATGTACTATGAAAGAATAAGGGGCACTTTTTGAGAAAGAAAGTCATGAGAATCACAATATACCAATTTTGACACAATAACTATATGTAAAGTACTTGGCATTAAAAAATCAATGATTGGATATGGGAAAGAATACCATTATCTTTGTTTCTTTCCATTTCTTTTCCAATTGTTTCCAACCCATATGCATCTCCTTTCTTATTTTATGTGGACCGAGGAACCAATTTGCAAATCACGAGGTCATGTCCATCCATTTGCAAGTGACCTACAAGAAGAAAGATGAAATGGTCCCCAATTATATTTTTGGGTCTGGAGGGGTTAGCTTAGCAACTCATGTGCTATTGCTTTTGGATGATATCCTAAAAGGGAAATATGTATAATAATGGCCAATTTCAATGCAATAGTTTCAAGTTACCTTAGCCTTGGAACTAGAGGATTCTCCATGAAGGATTGGAGGTCCTTTATCTTCTTTATGTCTTTGGCTACTATCATACTCTATACCGTGTCTACCAATTTTTTTAGTAGTATGGTGTAGGATATCATTAAGATCCTTCTTACTATATAAGAATCTTTGCAAATAGGATGTCAAAATATGATTATCAAGCATTGAAGAAGTAATAGTGGAAGACAATTGATTCATATCATCTCTAGCATGCAAAACATTGGGTTCTAAGCAAAGCTTTGGTCATATAAGAATTGTTTTCAATAAGAAGAGCAACAACATTATTCTCTCTATTAGTAGAACTAGAGAAATATTAAAGTACATTGATTTTAGCAAGCAAGGAAGAATTTTATTTTTCAAGTAAAGGAATCTTAAAAAGTTAGACACTATTTTGAGATTTTATTCCATGTATATCAAAGTTTGCGTCCTCTTTTTCAGTTCTAAGAACATTAATATCATGTATAAGAGAATTTATAATTTTAGTATGCTCTTCATTAGAACTAGGCATAAGAAGTTGAGCTTTTAGAAATCTAATCTTATCAAGAAAGTTAGCCTTTTCAAGTTTAAAAGCATATACTTGACTAAGATAAGCATTGTGTTCTATCTCAACATTATTGAATTTTAATTAACGTCCTATATATAGCATTTGGAGATCATCAACATCATCTTGCAAGCAAATGTCACATGTTCAAGATCATCTTTTTCTTCATGCAAGTTATCAACAATCTAGAAAACTTTTTCTTTTTATTCTTAGTAGAGTTAACAGATGTACGAGTAGCAAGAATAATGGAAATTAAGGATTATTTATCTAAAACGTTTACATTTAACTCATTTGAATCTTTATTTGAACTTGAAATGAGAGAAAAATGGCATTCTCCATTTTTACTAGAGCTTGATCTAGATCCTACACTAAAATATTCACTTGAGCATGAGTTGGAGGAGTCACTATAGATCTTATGCCATTTCCCCTTCTTCTTGTGATTCTCTTCCCTTCTCTTGTGATGATGGGTCTTTTTACCTTTTGGGAAATATTCCTTGAAGTGACCCTTCTTTCCACATTTGAAGCCTAGGATGGAGGAAGAAGACTTGCCTTTGAAAAGTCTACCTTTTAGAGTACATAGCTTCTTCTTCAAATTGAAAGGATGGATAAGCTTGACTAAGAATTGATTCAACTTGGGCTTTGATTTTAGCCTTCATATTTCTCTTATACTCTTTCTCTTCTTCTCTTTCTTCTTCCTCTTTCTTGTCAAGTTTCACGTCAAGGCTTGTAGATTTCCTATGTGGTCTATAATAGGAATTTCACTAAGAGATTTTTTTTTCAATGGTAGTCACTTTTGTTTGCAACAATTTTGGAAGAGACCTGAGGATCTTTGAGTTTATCTTCTCTTGATCCATAGGATGACCTAGGATGAAAAGATCATTTACAATGGTGTTGAGCCTTGCATACATTTCAACTACACTTTCCTCCCCTTTCCCATCTTGATTCTTTCAAGGAGACCATTGAGCATATAGACTCTAGTTTTCTTCACTTGCTTTGTACCCTCATAAGCGACACACAACTTTCTCCATATCTCATAGGTCATGTCACAAGAATAGATCTAGTTTAACTCAACAGGAGGAAAGTGAAGCATAGAGTTTATTGATGGCTCTTGCATTCAAGGTTTCTTTCTTCAAAGTATCTGCATACCATTCTTATATATTTGCCTCCGGTTTCTTGTATGGAAGATCTAAAATTCTCCATATCTCAAGACTTGATCCTTGGATGTAGAATTGTATTCTTCGGTTCCAATAGATGAAGTTGCTCCCATCAAAGATCAGAATGTTGATGTAGTACCTCCCACTTTGATAATCTCCCATCTTCTCCTACTTTTGGAAGTATTTCTTTGAGAAGACCCCCTCTAATACCAATTGTTGGATCTATAATATGATCTAGAGGGGCGTGAATAGAGATAAAACCAATTACACAAAGTTTATTAGACCTTCAAGATATTTCAAAGATAATATTTCAAAGTTCATACTTTCCCTGTATGGGCGGGGGGGCCATCCGGGGGTTTACGCTGCCTGCGGGGGTCACAAAAGTGGCGCTCGTGCGGGAGTGGTTCCCTCGTCATCAAAAAAAAAATATTGAAAGTATGAACTTTGATGCAACTAAACATGCATAGCAAAGCAGAGGGAGATTGACCAAGAAAATATAACACAAGTTATTTATAGTGGTTCCAACTTCCAAACTAGGAGGTGTACGTACACTACCTAGAGAGGTCAGCCTCTATGATTTTTGGCCATGCCACATTCCATATATTACATTATAACATTTACAACATAAGACCTTCCTTTTCGAGGTCAAGGGTACCTAGCCTTCACTTTAATGAAAAAGGAACCAATAACATTACAGAGGACTTACATTTCCATGACCAAGAGTCTTCTACCTTACCAAGGACTTACCTTCTCTTTCAACAAGTCTTTGGTGTTCTCCAAATACTTATTCACTCTTTCAACAAGTCTTATGCCTTCAAGGATTTACCCACTCTTGATTTGTATCTTCCTCTATTGACTTCACCTTCACCAAGGAGAATCTTTTAACCAAGGGTCTTCTTCCCTTATTCTACTTCACCCCTATTATTCAAGAGAGAATATCTTCATCTTTATGGCAGAAAGAGATATTGGAAGGTGGAGGAAGTGAGATCCTCACAAGATATACATGTATGACTACTCTCTTACAAATCTCCTACTCACTCTAAGGATCTAGCAAGTGATTAAGCTCATGAAAGTGGATGGAGGATATTGGAGGAAAATGTCTCTCAACTATAATATAGGGACCTTCATAGTGCTTGGCTTACCATGAAGTGTAAACCAAGGGGTCCTATATATAGTTGAGGTTGCCTACTAGCCAGTAGAGATACTTAGGATCAAATTATTGCATTTTTGGGTGTTCGAATGGATATATTTTTGAATTTTGCAACTCCAACTGTAATATCCTTAAGTATGGTGAATTTGAATTATACAAATATAAGGATTGAATTGCTAATTAATGGTCGGATTTGTTAGAATAATAATGTGATCCTTTGTGTCATGGGTGCAGCCCATGGCTCCCATGAGACTATTTGCTTTAAAAATAGGTCCTTGGGGCACAAGACAAAGAAATAAGAGAGTTTTTGAATAAGTAAAATAGAAATGGCTTTATGTATTGTTGAATATTAGAAATAGGAAATATTTAACAAGTTTTAAGTAGAAAATAATGTGTGTAGATAATTAAAAGAGTAATTATCTAGCATGTTTGGAAACACATGTTTTGGGACACTAATTAATATTATTTTGATCTGACTTTTGGTATAATTGAAGATAACAACACAAGGAAGAGAAATATAGAAAATGGGAGAGGTAGGATGCATCTCAAAATAATGGTGTCTAAAGGAGTAAGTTTTAAATATGAGACTTACTCCAATAAATATCAAATTAAAAAAGTAAGATAAGAAAAATATTTGTTGGTTTTCCTACAATTATTGACAATGTTCATAACCAGTGGAGAGAAAAGAGATTATTGTAAGAAGATGGAGTTCAAGGAAGTGTATTGTTATAATACAATTGGAAAGAAAATAACATCCCTTGCTTCTCTAATAATATCACTTGGTGCTAGAATTTTTGAAAAGTGAGATATTGTTGTAATGATAATGGAAAATAGATATCTTCAGATGAAAGGAAAAACATTAATTTAATTCCCTGCTTGCAACAAACAATGCCAAATCCAAAGGTTATGGGAAGATATGAGTTTCCTTCTTATAAAAAATGGAATTTATAGAATAAGAGATTTATAGCCTTTGTATATGAGATTATATAAGGATAATAGTTAATCACCTTCCTTTTCATGGATCGAGGTATGCATTTGTTGCCCCCACAACATGTATATGGATAAGGAAAACCTTAGATTCCTCTCGATGCTTCTCTCCCTCTCCCTCATTTCCTTTCTTTATTTGTTGTACCCATTGTGGTTCCTCCTAGATGTGTATATAGAGAGATCCCTGAATTTATCACTCTCTATCTCATATAAGCCACCCAACCACTTCAATCCTAGAGTAGTCTCAAAGATCCAAGAACCAGAGAAGTAACTATACTCTCATAGGGAACATATCCTGTTGATGTTGCCTAAATCACGTGTTTGAAAGGAGGCAAACTCAGAAGGATTGAACTTTAAATTTATAAGCCGAAACCTTCAAGGACCCCCACAACTTTATTATGGGGTCAAAGTAGATATACTGGGTCAAACACAGGGACGTGAGGATACTTAGGACGCTTAAGATCTCACTCTTAAGTCATATAAGACAATTTGATAGTCGATAAAAGTATGGAGTTAGAACTAGTCTAGCATATTGTCATGATATAAAACAAATTAAAGAAAAGAAAACAAAATAGAGCCTATAGGATTCTACTATTCAGAGAGTTCCTAGCTATGTAACCATAAGTTGGGTAGTATATGCACCCGTTCTCAGGCGTAGACAACCCTCGAACACCCGAGCAAGCAACCTACATCCAAACATGGTACATATTGTGGTGTCTGTTCCTGTGGGGTCATCCCACTTGCTCTCACACAATGTGACTAAAACCCATCAATGGCATGAAACCTCTCTCGAGGAATGACAAATCAGCTCCCTAGAATATTCTATATACCCTCTCAGGTTTAGAATGTTCTGAGGTGCTAGGTACATGTGTGATGTAGGTAGAACCAGGTAGTGGGCCCGATCGTGCCGGGTTGGGCCCGGGCGTGCCCATGTCTACAATTCTGCACAGATCACCTTGAACCGTCCTCCTTTCAGATTTTGATCCAAACTACCTTCTCTTATCTATTTCTTCAATGAATCTCTCAATATAGGTAGAAATAGAAGTTCAAGCAAGAAATAGATCAACTAAACTAGAAATCATAACCAGAAAGAGAAAATAGAACAGTAAACATAGTATATCTGAAATAAAACTACTTGCTTAAGGTAAAAGTACATGAACATGCCAAAAATGGTTTACATATTCAAGAAGCAACTCAATTTGCCATGGACAAGCATAGTTGGCACCGAACAAAGATGTAAGAACATCATTTATACAATAACAAAGGAGAACAATAGAAGAAAGGAGAAGAAGAAGAGATTTAGCCCATAGAGGAAGGTGGCTCTCACTCCTTAGCCTCCTATAGGCCGGATCTTGTCTTTGGATCGTCCTCCTTGGTCTTCTAGACTCCTTGGCCTCCTTTCTCTTTAATTCCACCCTAAACAATAGCTTGGTGGGTGCATGGTGGTGGAAGATGACTGAGAATGGTAGGTTATGGGTGAATGGTGGTGAAAAATGGTGGTGGATGGAAGCAAACTGGAGGAATAGATGTATGATGAGCACTTCTGCCTTTTCGAACCTCAGAACTCTCCCACGGGGCTCTGGGAACAAAAATGGGTCACAACCAAAATTTGGAACCTCCAAAAATTTAGAACCCTCCTCCAGGTCGCAAGGGGTCAGTATTTATAGGAAAATGCGGAAGATGGTCACAACACCAGCCTCAATCGTGGCCATGGTCTCGGCCCGACCATGCCAGGCTGGGCACGGTCATGCCGAGGGTCGTGGTTGTAATAGATGTTGCGATCAAAGTGGATCCCATGGTCAAGGTATATGCACTGTAGTCATGCTTTTGCCGCAGTCGAGGTCGTGTTGCGGTCAAGGTTGATCGGCCCACGGTCATGGTTGTGCCGTGGTCACGGTTGATCAGCCCGCGATCATGGCCTTAGCCTGACCATGTTGAGCCTCATCCCAGTCATGTCGAGAGTCAGTCAACACAACATCTCGGCCATGGTCGAGGCATCCTTCTTGGCTGATGTCTCGACATTATGGACCAAACCCACCCCACTGGGGGGATTACTGGTGGTCGATGGGCCCGCGTCGATGAGCCTTTTGATTGGTGATGATGCATCCTGATAAAGGATTAGCCATTGAAAATAGGGTCCAAGATATCAAAAGTTTCTTGGGACCATTGTCTCCTAAGTTGGTGCACATAATACGATGTTTAGTCCACCGCAGTCGTGACAGATGGAAGTCTAGCTACTGCAAAAACTATGTGTTGGGAAGAAATCTTAGAGAATAGATGTCTTCTCAGGTTCGGTGCCTACAAGTCCTAAACTTGTCTAGTTGAGCAACTTTATCTATGAAAAGATGTAAATTACTAAAAGATAAGGAGATAGGGTTATTTTGGGCATATTAAGGCTATACTGACACAAAACCATAAATAAATGCTTAACATAGATGCCTAAATTTGGGTGTTATCCACCACCCCAAGATTCAACCTTTGCTTATCCTCAAGCAAAACTGTTCCCAAAGAACAAAAAGATAACATCCAAATTAAGCATGTCGATAAATGCTAAAGTTAAGAAAAAAAGTTTAAAACATCCATTCTCTTAAGCATGTCAGAACAAACCCTAGCCAGTCGATTACAATCCTGCTAAAGTTTGACCAAAGAACATACAGGAAAGATTAAGTGAATTCACTACAACTTGTCGATATTCATGAGGGCTTGAATCAAAATTATACAACATAAAAGCATTGTCACATAGGTGATCACACAGGTGATGAGCAATGGACCATCATCATGTATTCATGTAGACCAGTCGGGAACAACATACCTCCCACTTATTCGGGTCCTAAGAAGCAACAAAAGCAAAAGGATTCTAGTGACTTCTGAGGATTCTGATCTATGTCAGGTTGGTCCATGTAATGAGCAACAGTCCCTTTAGTCTGAGCCAGTTGGCCCAAAGTAGTGAGACAAACTCCTCGTACTGCGCTCAAACCAACCCTACTACTGGGATGATCTCATAGGTCTCCTAGGGGTTCCTAGTAACTCTTTAATGAGCCTTAGGGTGGAACAATCAGACTCAACATACTCGCGTTCATGAGTGCAATCATACACTGGATGGGTACCATCCTCAACTCTCCTAAAAGAGAAAACAATGCTCATTTATTCACACTCAGGCTTTTATTCTCTGCATTCTATTTTAATTGGCTTGGGTGAGAAATATGTTGATATATTTGGGATTTTGTGGGCGGCCAAGCCTCTTTTCCATATTTTTAATTTTTCATCTTTTTGACTCAATCTAAGGTGAGAGGGTGCACAGACCATCAAGGAAAAGCACTTCAACTTGATTATAGCTCAAAACTCATCATTATCCACTTGAAACCTGTGTGAAAAGATAGTAATTATGATTCAAGGGTCCTTAGAATAGAGGCAAGTTCATAAAAAATGCAGCTTGGAGTTTTGATCAAACTATAGCTCTTTCCAACTGTCCTATATCCTATTTTTCATTCACAGCATTGATCAAGGGAATAATGTTTTAAGCTATGGAAAAGGCGCATAACCTTAGATTTATTACCAAACTTAAGAAGAAAGTCAGTGAGCAAACCAAGCAAAAGATCAAGCCATTTAAGATGAAAATTGTGCATTTAGGTATAAGTATAAGCATTTAGTTATAAGATTGGCATCACATAGCCTTAGTTACAAAGCTAGAAATTACGAAACAAAGTCTTACAAAGCTGAAAATTTATACCAAGTGCAAGGAACATAGAATATAAACATGCATGAAAGGAAAGAAATAAAAGGGAAAGGTGGAAGATTGAGGGTGGTACACCCTGCCATCCCAAGCTTAAAATTTTTACTCATCCTCAAGAAAATCTCAAGCTCTGGATGGTGTGGAAAGTAGCTACTACTAGTAGTCACTATTTATATACTGGTTCAAATCGTCGATGCTGCCTGGTGGGTTTTCATAATCCTAGTGCATTCCCTGCTGAAAGTGAAATGACTGTCTGATGTCCTGGGTCGACTAGGAGAAGGGATGGAAGGGTTGCTGGAATGACTGCTGAAAAGTGGGTGGAGGTGGTGGAGGGAAGGCTGTGTCAAACCTCTGCTTGAGGTACTATACATCCTGCTCTAGTGCATCAAACCATCTGTTGGAGTCAGCCCTAAAATTAGTCATAAACTCATTAAGGTGCCCCAAGTTGAGATTTGGGGCGTATTGCTCCTGCTGAGGAGGCTGTTGGTAATTTTCTAAAGGCATCTCTGTGTGGGGCCCTCCCTGATATAGGGTGTCATGGAAGGTTTCCCCAATCTGCTGTCCGACCTCCTGAGTTTCTAACACTGGTGGTGCTGAAGAAGATGCTCCTACAGTTCCACCTGCCTGACGAGCATTTCCCTGAGCATCCAATAGAGAGACGTACATGAGTATTGTCCGACATACAAACTCTGAATTTGTTGGTAGTAGTATTCTATTCTTGTTGTAACCAAAGATATAAAGATATCATGTGATGTTTTGTTTGATCACCCATGAGCGAATCAAGTGAACAAAGTCCAACTTGGACCACTCAGCTTTTTCCTACATAAGTTCCAATTGTCCATCTCCAATCCCAAGATGGCACACTATGAAAGTGATAATGTCTGCCATCGGCATGAATTGGACCTACTTCCTAAAAAAGTTGTGAAAGTGGTGGATGATGAAGTTCCCCACATTCACTTTTGTTCCTATTTCTACACACCACAAAATGTAGAGGTCTGTTGAACTGAGCGCCCCTTGACTGTCCTGCTTCTCTAGGATGAAGTTTACAATCATCCGGTGCAGATAATGAAGTGCCGAGTTGTGGATGTGTGAAGCTTTGGTACCTCTTGAAACATATTTATCTTCTCCCGTTAGCATCTTCCATGCTTGAGCAGCATCAAATTCATTGTTCCATGTCTCCAGTCGGCCCTTGGACATCTCGGTGTAGTTCTCAACAGAACATGAAAACCAAATATTGAGGTGATCCTCGGTGATTTGGCGGCTCTGGTTCAGTAGGAGAAAATGCATGATAGTTTGTTGGTGGTCCTTTAGGGTCTCGAGCGTAGCATAGAACTCATAGGTGATTCTATGATAAGCATCACATTGTGTGTAAGCAAGTATGTCTAGGTCAACTGCTGTAAGATATCTGTCGACCTTTGCTTGTATCCCCAACTTGATAAGTGTGGCAGGGTCGACATATCGTGGGCCTACTCGTCTGTGCTTGTCTTTAATTAAGGCATCAAACTACTTATTTTGATTCATACTTCTAAATAGGGGAGAAGGTAGGGAGATTTGGTCAACATCTTCAGGATTAGGGTGGTGTTTGCTCCCCAGAACTAAATCATGTGATGAAGTTGATCATCATAAAGATGCTGACCGTTCTGCTAACTCTCGATATTGGTCCCCTGCAGATGAAGCTCTATGCACCACTGCTACTGATGGGCCCTTCTGATGGACTATCGAAGTATAGAGATCAGTGCCACGATGTGCTCTTGACCATCTCTCACTTGAGACTTCCTCAAATGAATCATCAATGTAGATGTCCATCGGAGTGGAAGACACACGTCGGTAATCTGAATCGGTCTCCTGTGACCCAAACCTTGCTGAAGCAGAATGCATGGTCTCATCTTTGTACACTGGGTTCATAGTTCATGTAGCGTGGGGCAGATATCGACTCTCGTGCTCTGCCGGTGATGAGGAGCTTCCTTCCCCTTTATTTCATGACACTATCTTCTTGAGCTCCTTGAAGCTATTTCTCAATGCGTCCATGGTGCTGATTTTCTGTTGCTGATTTTTTTGTAAGGTCTGCGGCCAAGCTAAGGTGGGTACGGTCGGTCAGGGGGAACTCAATGCATTCATGGGGTCTGATATCGACTCTCAACACAGTCGGTCCTGCTCTAGCACGGTCGGGCCGGTGATGAGTCTGTTTCTTACAAAGCTGGCAAACGGGTGTACGTGGTGGGTAAAGAAAGTGGTTGTGTGGGATGGTTGTGACGACTTTAGTAGCGACTACTATTGTGGGGGCCGGTCTATGGAGAGACGATGGTCTGGTGGGGTTATGCTTCTGCGGAAACTATTCACAGTCGTGTTGGGGCTTGGCACGGTCGTGAGGGAGAAAAAGAGGGGTGTCACAGGCGGTGGCGACTCCTGCTATTGCGACTGTTGTGGCTGCGATGGTTTCTTCTGGCCTGCTAGCAGGTGAGGGATATAAGGGAAAGATGGGAAATGGGTGGTGGCATAAGGGTTTCGTGAGATAGGAGAGAACTCATGTGGTGGGTGTGGGAATAAGAGGCTTGGCCCAAGGATATTTATAGGATGGGCGCTAGTGGTCGTCCTCGGCCCGACCATGTTGGGCTGGGAACAGTTGTGCCGAGGTGGCAGGGGAGCCGATCCAAAGGCAAAAAATGTGGTCAAAAGCACAAAAATCTAGTCAAAGAGTAAAATTCGGTCAAAAAGGTGGAAAAATTGAAGACAAACCGACACCTCAGCCAGTCAAAATGACAATATTGTCATTTGACCAGCTTTTTATTATCTGACCAAAGAATATCTATAAAAAGCAATTTATTACGTAATAAAACAGCCGGCACGGTCGTGCACAACTGGGCACGGTCATGTTGAGATGGAAAATTTTAAAATTGACCGCTTTTGAACATTGACTGACAAATGAGAGGTCTGGACAAAAACACGAGAGTGGCCCAACCGTGCTGTCCTGGCACGACCATGCCGAGGCTTGCCCGGGCGAACACAGATCTTAGAGAATCGATATTTAAGTGAAAAAATGAGGGTGGAAGGTGTTGAAAAAAGCATCATAATCAAACATCACAAAAGAACAACAAGATATATCGAATAACTTCTTTCAAAAATGATAAACCAAAAGCAGTTGTCAGGGTGAAAAGGAGGAAATGAATGCAATATGGAGTAAAAGAAATCTAGATGATGTAAAGGAAACTAAATTTGAACGGTTAGAAGAAAGATGAAACTTGTATTGACTTGATTATGCAAAATTTAAATTTTAAAATTAAAGAAAAATTGTGTAGGTCATAGGTGGTGGCTTCCCTACAACTCCTACGCTTAGATCCCAAATCTGTAGTTTTGGGGTATGTGTTACCTGTGTCTTGCTAATCAGACCCATCATGTAGAAGTAGAATAAGCGGGAATGTGGGATATTGTGAGTCTGAAGAAGAGGAATAAAATCTGACAACTCGGTGAAGTCATCTATGTGTTGGGATTTCCCTAAACTGCACTAAAATGAGTTCTTCGGTAGATCATCCTCAAGGTACCCCTCAATGTATGAATTTGAACAGGAAGGCCCTAGGATGTCGACATAAAATGAGATGGAGGGGAGAGGCTGAAAGTCTTCTAGAGGGCTCCTCTCTTCTGTCTCCACCTCTAAACTTGAGGTTGGATGCCTGGATAAAGTTTCATGTACAGTCTGAGTCATCCAATCATCTTCTAAATGAGAAGTATCTCCAAGTGAATCTATTTGTGGTTCTACCTCTCCAAGTTTGATGCATTCTATGGGATCTAGGGTATTTTCATGCTCAGCAACCATGTTGTAGTGGATTGTCCATCCTTCTCCCTTGATGTCAACTTTTCCTTGAAAAGGGATTGTGGACAATGTCAACTCATGATGATCCAGTTCATCATCTTCAGTATACTCGCTCCACTGAGACGAATAGTCATCATCGCTTTCATCAAACAAATTGTTCCAAACTATGACTGGTGTATTGCTCAAAGCGAAGTGACAAGTCTCAATATGAGAGGTATCACTCTAATTTGGATCAATATCTGATTCAAGTTCTTCAAACTGACCTTCATGTTGTGAGGTCGTTTGAGTACCCTGATGATCATCATCATATAACCATTCATGTTTGTGGATTATATCTTCCATTAATTGATTAGCTGAATCATCTGGATAGAATGAAGGGCTTCCCCAAGTGGGTTGGTCTTCACAGAAAAATCCGGGTGAATCCAGTTGATTGCCTGAATAGGATGATGAGGCGTGTTCCAATTTAGGCCTAATGGAATGGTTTTGATGATTGTAATCTTTATGTTTGTGTGACGACATTTGCAATTGAATGGTAAACAAATCGATAAGCTCTTGAAGTCTCCTGCCATGTTCAACATCCTTATCATGAAGTTGTTAGACTTGAGCAGCAATGCCTTCAAGGTACATCAGTTCTGCCATGCAATTCTGTTAGAAACCCACTATATCATACTAATACACTTGAACGAATCCTTGTTTAACAGCTTGAAGTATTCTTCTACTGTGGTCTACGATCTCAATAGCTACTTGGAGCTGATGATCTTGCTTTTCTAGTAGTTGCTGGAGGGGATCGACATTTTCTTGGAGATGAGGAGCTGAGGAGATTAGCA
Source organism: Alisma plantago-aquatica (assembly GCA_963693085.1). NCBI lineage: Eukaryota > Viridiplantae > Streptophyta > Magnoliopsida > Alismatales > Alismataceae > Alisma > Alisma plantago-aquatica. Next base: position 153,601,038 of record OY856413.1, read on the forward strand.
CGTTGACACTTTCTCCAGCTTGCTCCACTTCTCTAATCAGTTCTTGATCCTATGATAGCACAAAAGTCGAGGGCTGATCGACAATCTCTGTTGTTGAAAAATCTGGTAATGACAACTATGGGGGCGAGTATAGCTCGACTAACTATAGGGCACGACTTTCAATTATTTTCCAACTGTCGGAACTATGGAAAAACTCAGGAGAACAGGTGGACAAGATGACCTGCCTTGTTGAAGCAAGGTCCATGGCTAAAAAAGTATAAGAAAAAGAAAAGAAAAGAAAAGCTATTCACTATATATGAACAAATATGTGGAAAACAAAAGAAGAAATATGCAAATATATACAGGCTTATGGATGACTGAACAAAATCTTTGGGTGTGTAAATGTGGAAAATCACATCCCCAGAAACGACACTTAAATTTGATGTTTCCTAAATTGTATCTGAAAGGAGGCAGACTCAGAAGGATTAAACTTTAAATTTATAATAACCTGAAACCTTCAAGGACCCCTGCAACTTTATTATGAGGTCGAAGTAGATATACGGGGTCAAACACATGGACGTGGGGATGCCTAAGATGCTTAAGATCTCTCTCTTAAGTCAGATAAGCCAGTTTGATAGTCAATAAAAATATGGAGTTAGAACTAGTCTAGCAGATTGTAATGAAATAAAATAAAATAAAGAAAAGAAAACAAAATAGAGTCCATATGATTCTACTAATCAGAGAGAAGGAGTTCTAGGCTATGTAACCACAAGTTGGGTAGTATATGCACCCATTCTCAGGTGTACACAACCCTCAACACCCAATCAAGTAGCCTATATCCAAACATGGTACATACTTTGGTGTCTGTTCCTATGGGGTCGTCCCACTCGCTCTCGCATAGAGTGACTAAAACCTATCAATGACATGAAAACTCTCTCGAGGAATGACAAATTAGTACCATAGAACATTTTAGATACCCTCTTAGGTTTAGAATGTTCTGAGGTGCTAGGAAAATGTGTTATCTGGGCAGAACCAAGTAGTGGGCCAGCCGTGTCGTGCTAGGACCAGCCGTGCCTAGGTCTACGATTCTGCACATATCACCTTGAATCGTCCTCATTTCAGATTTTGATCCAAACTACCTTCTCTTATCTATTTCTACAATGAATCTCTCGAAATAGGTAGAAATAGAAGTTCAAGCAAGAAAGAGATCAACCAAACTAGAAATCATAAGTAGAAAGAGAAGATAGAACAATAAACATACTAGATCTGATATAAAACTACTTGCTTAAGGTGAAAGTACATAAACATGTCCAAAACGGGCTTCATAGCCAAGAAGGAGCTCAACTAGCCATGGACAAGTATAGTTGGCACTAAAGAAAGATGGAAGAATATTATTTGTATAGAAACAAAGGAGAACAGTAGAAGAAAGGAGAAGAAGAAGAGATTTAGTCTGTAGAAGAGAGGTGACTCTCGTTCCTTAGCCTCCATATAGGCCGGATCATGTCTTTAGGTCATCCTCCTTGGTCTTCTAGACTCTTTGACCTCCTTTCTCTTTGATTCCGCCTCAAACAATAGCTTGGTGGGTGTATGGAGGTGGAAGATGGCTGGGAATGGTAGGATATGGGTGAATGGTGGTGGAAAATGGTGGTGGATGGAAGCAAATTGGAGGAATGGACGTAGGATGAGTACTTCTGCCTTTTTCGGACCTCAGAACTCTCCCACGGGGCTCTGGGAACCAAAACGAGTCAGAACCAAAATGTGGAACCTCCAAAAATTTAGACCCCCCTCCAGGTCGCGAGGGGTCGATATTTATAGGGAAATGCAAAATATGGTCGCGACACCTGCCTCGGTCGCGGCCCTGGTCTCGGCCCGACCATACCAGGCTGGGCACAGTCATGCCAAGGGTCGCAGTTGTCATAGACGTCACGATTGAGGCAGATCTCGCGGTCTAGGTAGATGCATTGCAGTCGCGTTCGTGCTGCAGTCGAGGTCATGCCGTGGTAAAGGTTGATCGGCCCGCAGTCCTGGCCTCGGTCACGGTCATGCCCTTGGTAGCGGTCATGGCCTTGGCCCGACCGTGCCGAGCCTCGTCCCGGTCGTGCCGAGTGTCAGTCACGCAACATCTCGGCCACGGTTGAGGCATCCTTCTTGGACGCAGTCGTGACATTATGGAGAAAACCAACCCCCACAGGGGGCTATTACTAGTGTTCGATGGGCCTGCGTCGATGAGCCTTCTGATTGGCGAGGATGCATCCCGATAAAGGGTTGGCCATCAAAAATAGCAGGACCAACATTTCCTAAGCTGATGCACATAGTGTGATGCTTAGTCCACCGCAGTCGTGACAGATGAAAGTATAGTTGCTGCAAAAATCATGTATTGGGGAGAAATCTTGGAGAATAGACGTCTTCTCAGGTTCGGCACCTACAAGTCTTAAAATTGGCTAGTTAAGTAATTTTATCTATGAAAAGATGTAAATTACTAAAAGATAAGGAGATAGGATTATTTTGGTCATATTAAGGCTATAATAATACAAATTCATAAATAAATGATTATCATACATGCCTTAATTTGGGTGTTATCAACCACTCGATCAACATGAGTTGCAGACCCATACACAATATCCCTTTGCCTAGATAGAGTGTTGAAGGCCTTCGGCCAAGGGAGAGATAGAACACTGAGAGCTTAGTCCTCTCCATGGACTCTAGGATATCTCTTAGGATCTCCTTCTTAGTGTAGATCCTTGGAACAATGAGGAGGAGCCATGGAAGCATTTCCCTCCTTGTCTACAACCACCACAGACTCTCCCTAAAATCCGGCTGGGGTCCTGGAAAGTCTGACTGAGTGTGGTGCAGGTAACGGTGCCCTTGCATGGACCTTCCTCGCTCAACGTAGGAGAGCTAACGTTATTATAGGCCTCTTTAGAGAGGTTGTAAGTAGAGTCCTCATCGGTAGCCATGTTGGGTGTGGAGGTCAGCCTGTGTAGACTTGCTACCATGTGCTCATCCTTATGAACTGTAGGAGATGACGAGCTATCTGCACGGAGCCATTAGAGGCATCGAAGGGAAGACTGGTCTGACCAAAGTAACATCATCATCCATCACATGACAACACGCCACTCACAAAGATAGATATTAGGAATACGTCCCACGGATGTGTGAGGATGGAAGGAAGATGGGTTAGGGTCCAACTGCCTAACCGCCGAACCAAGCGTGTAAATCAAATGATGGCCGACCAGTCTATATAAGAACAAGTCACTTAACCGCGCCCCAACATGACAACTTACAGCTAGTTTACCCTGGTGTCGATCAATGGGAGGGCTCCTGGTGGCCCATAGTTAAGCTATAATCTCTTATCTTGTTCAATTTATAAGAAATACTAGGAGTTCCCTAAAATAGTGAAATTATATATCAAAATGATCTAGAAAACAAGAGGAAGACAAATTAAAATGTAATTGAGACTTTTTTTTAATATCAAACCAGCTCATATATTACTTTGTGAAGATTGGATTACATCACCCGGATTGAAAGGAGAATTACATAACCAGACGGTTCCAATAATCCCCCCTACTTTCATCTTTTCTAGTTTGTGAGCCTGCTCATTTCCCTACCTAAGCGTGTGTTGGAAGGTGAAGTTTGGGTTATCTTCAATTTCTTTGTCTATCTCCCTGTAGAGCATCATAGCAGGACTTAAACCTCTATCTGTGGAGCCAATAAAATCAATAACTTGTTTTGCATCCGCTTCAAATAAGGCCTGATTACTTCCCAAACTTTTGACCAGTTGAATATTGAGCTAGATTCCCATAGTTTCAGCAATGCAACACTGCAGCTACTAGGAAAAGTCTTAGCTGCCATTTCTTTACATGCTTCTGTGTGGTCTCGACACACCACTCCCAAACTCAGTCGACAATCAGGCAGGTAAGTTGTGTCGGAGTTAAATTTTAAGCACTCTGGCAGAGGTGGTAACCAAATCGTGTTCCTTCTCATACTGATGGGGGTTGGCGTCCTGCTTTTCTTTTGGTTAAGTGATGAATTATGCTTCCTATTCCAAAATTAAGGCTAATATGTGATTAAGTGATGAATAATGCATAGGAACCCTAGATTCTAATATTAAAATGTTTGAAAACATTAAATGCATTTCTTTTGTGTTATTATTTGATATGTTGGATATAATGGGAATCTAATATGAGTACAATAAAAATAATGATAATTAGAGCTTCTAATATGGAAAATCATGTACATGATGAATTAGGGTTAAAGATCCTAACTTCCTAATTTGTTAATGAAATCCATCGAATCTATGTGATCGTAATGAAAGGTTATGTTGTATATAGTAATTACGGTTTCCAAGCATGACTCTAATGATATCTCTATAACAAGGAACCATAAACCCTAGATTCGGACCCAAGTAGGGTTTGATCTAATTAATTTCATGGTGAGACTTTACAAGTTTAGATTAAAGTTAATTTATTGACTTGCTTGCTTAATTCGATGATATGCTTAATGACTACAAGATCTCCATGGTTATACCAAAAGATATGTGGTTATGATTATGACTAACCACAATAGTTTTCTAGTGTTTTATGAGTGTTTTTTGAGGATTGAACAACTAAACGGTTGGATGTTTATTTACATTTGTTTAATTATAATGCCATTATGAGTATCACATAAGGAAAGATTATGTGAAGAAAATGCCAGTTCTTTTTTGCAAGTAATTGAATGATTACACATTGTTATGTACTTGCACACCTTTGCATGCATCCCATGTACACATTATATTTTGATATGCTGATTTGTGCTTTTGTTTCATGACATTTTAGGTACATGTTAGATAAGATTATATCAAGATATGATGGACAAATGAATGTACCTGAAGACATTAAAGTTAACTTGTAAGGAGGATTAGATAGATACTTCTTCTCATATTGTTCTCATATGTACAATTCTCATGTATGAATTTCATGTAACCCTTTGAGGAGGATTTTGTTAACAATATTTGAATAAATAGAAATTATTTTCTATTATTTATTGTTGGGTAAAATCTAGTTCCTTGGAAAATTTTAAGGTAATAAATCTCAAATTTAAGACCTTTCTTATTTGAGGATTTCCGAAAAGTGAGTTCGTTACATTCAGTATCCGCGACCAAAATTTTCCAAATGATATTTAATGGTATATAATTTCTAGTAATCTAAAGAAATATGAGGGAATTATTTGGTCATTTTCTAAACACGATGGTGTCTAGAAGGGTTCATGACCCGAGGGTTGGCAAAATTTTCCTTCACACCGCTATTCAGCTTATGAGGGCTCTCGGGCCCGTGCATCCTACATGGCCAACGTTGAAAGATTTTTCCCAAAGTAAAATACCTTTAGGTTTTCTTCTCATGGATTCATCCACTTTTCATTCTCTTGCTTAAAAAACCCTAAAATGGAACGTCCATCCTCATATCAAGTTAGGGTTTTTAAGAAGAAGTATAATTATGGAATCCTCTATTAATTAATGTGGAAATAATAATGTTCATGTAACGTGGAAATAATGATAAAGAAAAGAAAATTATTTTACGGGTTTTTCATATGGGGATAATCCTGGATGGAACTAGGGATGGTTTGGGTAAAGCCTAGTGGGTCAAGGGATATAGAAACCCTAAGGGGTAGGATGTAGTCCCTAACCCACATACTAAACTCTAATCCTGGGAAATGGGAGTAGTGTGGTTAATAGAGTAACCCTACCCATATTAGGCCCAATTAGGGTGAAAATGAATAAGAAAAATATAAATGAGTTAGTGGACTCGGTCATCCATACATATGCACATGTGGAACAAGGAGTTAATGTGAAAAGTTTTAGGAAACAAAAGCAAACTATGAACAACTCATTTTATGGATGTAACCTGCTCAAACCCTATATCAATCTCTGGTGAGTTAAAGAGAATGGGGTGAATAAATTCATCATGGGGATGACTGGAGATCAAGCCCATAATGGAAGGTCCCCTAAAGTCAAGCCCATTATAGATGGCCTATGTATGAAACAAAGCCCAGTAGAGGGAAGGTTATGAAATGTCCACTACATGGACCAAAACCGTTAGAGAGGGTTCCCCATAAAGAGGCTCCCGTAAAGAGAGGGCACACCATTGATAAAAAGAGGATAAGGGTGGAAAGGTTAAAACAAGAATATGTACATTCAAAATATGAAACTTTTAGGGTTGGTGTCCCGACCTAGGGCGGGTCAACCCAAGAGTGGGAAAGGGACCTATGGGGAAAGCAAAACCCTATGACCTTGGGGTCAAGTTGTGGTTAGAGAGACTAAATTCTTCCTGTGAGTCAAGAAGACATCCTAGGTTAGGACCTTACCTAGAAGGATGAGATTATAAATCAATTTAATGATTGTGGTAATCATAAATGTCACCTAAAGTGTGAAGAATTAAGTATAAAAAGTATGAAATCACATATATTGAGTATGATTCTTTGAGCCCAAGTATACCATCTATGAGGAAAATGAGAAAAAGTTGCTATAAAAGTGGTTGATAGTATGAGACCAAGTGAGGAATAGAAAGTCACCATGAGGCCAATGTGGGGACATAAAGTGAATAATGAGCATAATAGGAGATGGATGAAATCTAGTTTAAAAAGTTAAATTTGAAAATATGTTCCATTTATAAAATTTGGGAAGGGTAGAGCCCTAAATATATCCTAGGGTCAAGTAGTGAGTATTAAAGGTACGCAGGATCAGTGAGATTAGGAGTGGATCGCTCCCTGAATGCACTAGACCATATGGTGGGGATGTAACAACTATGTTTTTCTGAGGCCCATGACTCAGTACATTGGCCAACTTCATGAGTTCATTTGACACAAGAGGTGAATGTGAGAGGCAATCCCTAAATGCATAAGGATGAGATCACTTTGAAACTACATGTACTCTTGAGGAAGTGACTAGAGACGTGATGTGTAAATGTAAAAGACACAAAGAAGTCATGTAATAATGAAAACTTAAGAGGAGTTGTGCTCAAACTCAAGAGTGAAAAAGGATTTTGACTTCATGAAATATAAGAATAATGGGAATTAAAAAGTATGTTGGTTTAGAGTCATGTTGAGAATGATTCAACCTAAACTATAAAATTTTAGGAAAATATCTGCATACTATCTCTGCTATTGGAATGAGATGAACTTTGTTTTTAGGCTGCAATCAAACACTTATTTCATCTCATTATGAGGGACAAAGATTCAGTAAAGACATGTTATGCATAAAATTGACATATGATAATGAATACCTTAAGTTGAACTTAATGACATTACCTAGGGCTTGAGGTGTTACCTCACCCTTATATGAAAATATATGAATGGTAGGTTGGAAATCTAGATGAAATGGTAATCACCAAGTTAAAATTGAAATTTCAAAATGAAGATGTAATCACCAAGAGATGATATCATAAAATTTTGAGGATGTGGATATGCTTTGAATTGAATTCAAGTACCAACCTTAGTCATAAGTGAGGAGTTTTGTGTATCAATAAAGGATGTTAAAGATACCTAAGTAGGATTGCTAACCCTAAGGTTTGGAACTAAAACGAGTTATCATTCACCTTAAGCTTACTAGGTTTGAATAGTGGGGACGAAATTCCTTTTAAGGAGGGATGAACGTAATATCCTCAAATTTTGTGAATTTGAATTATACAAATATAAGGATTCAATTGATAAGTAAATACCCAATGGAATAGCTTGTTAGAATAATAATGTGATCCTATGTGGCATGGGTTCAACCCATGACTCCCATGAGACTATTTGTTTTGCAAATAGGTCCTTGGGGCACAAGACAAAGAAATAAGAGATTTTATGAATAAGTAACATGGAAATGGCTTTATGAATTGTTGAATATTAGAAATAGAAAATATTGGACAAGTTTATAGTAGAAAATAAGACGTGTGATGTTTTAGATAATTAAAAGAGTAATTATCTAACATGTTTGGCAACTCATGTTTTGGGACATTAAATGATATTGTTTTAATATGACTTTTGGCATAATTGAAGACAAAAACATAAGGAAGAGAAATCTAGAAATATCATGAAATTATGGTGTCTAAAGGAGTAAGTTTTATATATGAGACTTATTCCAATAAATCCCAGATTACAAAAGTAAGATAAGAAAAATATTTGTTGGTTTTCCTACAAAAATTGACAATATTCATAACCAATGGAGAGAAAAAAGATTAATGTAAGAAGATGGAGTTCAAAGGAAGTGTTTTATTATAAAATAATTGGAATGAAAATAGCATGCCTTGCCACTATCATTATACCACCTCGTGCTAGAATTTTGAAAAGGGAGGTATCTTTGTAAGATAATGGAAAAGAGATATCTTTAGGTGCAAGGAAAAACATTAAATGAATTCCTTGGTTGCAACAAACCTTACCAAATCCAAAATTTATTAGAAAATATGGGAGTTTCCTTCTCATAACAAATAGGATTTATAGAATAAGAGATTTACAGTCTCTGTATAAGGGATTATATGAGGAATGTAGTAAATCTCCTTCCTTTTCATGGATTGAGGTATGTGTTTGTCTCCCCCACAACATGTATATGGGTGAGGAAAACCCTGGCTTCCTCTCGATGCTTCTCTCCATCTCCCTCATTTCCTTTCTTTCTTCTTTGTACCCATTGTTGTTTCTCCTAGATGTGTATATAGAGAGATCCTTGGATCCCTCAACCTCCATTTCATATGAGACACCAATCTTCTTCTATCTGTGAGAAGTCTCGAAGAGGCAAGAACTAAAGAAGGAACCATGATCTCATGGAGAGCATATCCTCCTCAGTCAGCATGAGTTGCAGACACATACATGATATCCCTTTGATTGGATAGGGTTTTTAAGGCCTCCGACCGAGGGAGAGACAAAATCCGAGAACTCAGTCCACTAAGTAGATTCTAGGCTATCTTCTAGGATCTCCTTTTTAGCATAGATCCTCAACACAACAAGGAGGAGTCATGGAAGGATTTTCTTCCTTGTATACGGCTGCTGCAGACTCACTTTGAAGTGCGGCTGATGTTTGGGGAAGTCTGATAGAGGGTGGTAGAGGTAACAGTGCCCATGCATGGCCCTTCCTCAACCTGGGTAGGAGAGCCAATGCAAGTGTAAGACACTTCAGAGCGACAACAAGGAGAATCCTCATCGACTGTCAGGTTGGGCGTGGAGGTTGACATGTGCAGACTCGCTACTGGGTTTCCATCCTTCTAAACTCTGGAAGATGATGAGCTATCTAGGTGGAGTAGTCGAGGTGTCGAATAGGAGACTAGTATGACCAGAGTAACATCATCATCCATCACACGACAATGTGTTGCTCACAAAGACAGAGCTCAGGACTACGTCTTGGCACAAGTGAGGATGGAAGGAAGCTGGGTTGGGATCCATCCTACTGAACCGAAAGCACAACTGTGTAAATCAATTGCTGGCTGACCAGTCTAGATAAGAACCAAGACCGTGAGCTACACCCCTACATGATGGTTTGCAACGGGCTTACCTTAGAGTCGACCAATGGGAGGGTGTGACATGGCGCATAGTCATGGTATAATCCATTATCTTGTTTAATTTATAGAAAATTATAGGAGTGCCCAAAAAAAATTATATATCAAAATGATCATGACAATGAGAGGAACACAAATAAAATGTAATTAAGACTTAATAATGCTTATATTATAAATGTAAGTATAATATGTGATTCAGTGATGAATAATGCATAGAAACATAATATATAGATATTAAAATAATTAAAAACATTAAACACCTTTCTTTTGTGTTATTATCTGATATAGTTGGACATAATGGGAATCTAAGATAATAATAGTAATAATAATGATAATTACAGTTTCTAATATGGAAAATGATCTACATGATGAATTAGGGTAAAAGATCCTAACTTGCTAAGTTATTAATGAAATTAATTAATCTAAGTGCTCAACATGAAAGGTTATGTTTGATATATTAATTAGGGTTTCAAAGCATGACTCTAATGATATCTGAAGAAGTAGGACCCTAAACCCTAGATTAGTACTGAGTAGACTTTGATCTAATTAATGTAATGGTGACACTTTAGGATTTACATACATGTAGATTAACTTTGATTGCTTGATTTGCTTGCTTGATTGAATAATATGCTTAATGATGATAAGATCTTCATGGATCTACCAAAAGGGATGTGGTTACCATTATGACTAACAACAATAGTTTTCCAGTGTTTTCGAGTGTTTTAAGAGAATTAAAAAACTAAACTATTGGATTTTTATTTACATTCTATTCAATTTTAATGCCACTACGACTATCACATAAAGAATGATTATGTGAAGAAAATGACAATTCTTACTTCCAAGTAATTGAATGATTATATGTTGTTAGGCACTTGCACACCTTTCCATGCACCCTCACGTACACAATATATTTCAATATATTGATCCATGCTTTTGTTTCATGAGGTTTTAAGTACATGCTTGATAAGATGATATCCAGATATGATGCACATATGAATGTACTTGAAGACCCTAAAATTATCTTGTATGGAGGATTACATATATACTAATTCTCATATAATTTTCATATGTACAGTTCCCATGTAGTAATTTCATGCAACTCCTTCGAGGATGATTTGGTAACCAGTATTTCAGTTAATGGAAAATATTTTCTATTATTTATTGTTTGGTAAAATCTGGACCATTGGGAATTTATAGGTAATGGCTCTCAACTTTGAGGGCTTACTTGATTGGAGGTTTCCGAAAAGTGAGGTCAGTACATCAACAGCTAGAAATACTTTTTTGCACTTTACCGTATAGGGTTATCGACTGAGTTGTCTTTTCGGAAGTCGTCTGACAACGCTATAAAACAAGTCAAAGTATAGGGTGTTGGTCGAGTTTCCACCATGACAAACTTAGACGATCAAGATTTGGGGATGTCAAACTTATGTGAGAAAAAAGTTTCTCAAAAATCTTAGACCCAAATTAGATAAATGTTGTTTTCTTTGATATCCTAGTGAAACAAAATGATACTTCTTTTATATACCATCTGACAACAAAGTGTATGTTTCTAGGACATTTGTATTCCTTGAAAAGGAATTTATTTCCAAAGGTATCAATAGGAGGAAAGTATAGCTTGAAAAGTTTTAAGACCACAAGAAAACATTGAACCTGTAGAGGTACGAAAGGAACAAGGAGAGTCACAAACTATTCTAAAATCTCAAGTTACACATTTAACACATGAACCTCATAGATCTGGTAGGGCACATATTGAGCCTGGAAGATTTGGATATATGGTGACTCAAGAAGGTGATGAGTGTTGACTCAAAGTATAAATGGACTAAACCCCTTTTATTGATGATGATTAATCATTCCATTTATTTATGCCTAATGTTTCTATTTGAGGGATTTTAGATTAGATAGATACACTTCAAATGCCTAAACTTGAGCATCCTAATTTGGAGCATTCCAGTCAACATGCATAAAGATCAAGATTGAAGAATAGTTATTTTTCTCCATTGATCTCTAATGTAAATCACTTACAATTATTATATGACTAGTAAATAATTTTAATGAAAATTAGAGCATTTAAATGGAATATATAAACACTTTTTGTATATTTTTCAAAAGTGATTATAGGTTGTCTTGTTGGCCAAGTTTTTCCTGGTGACAACTCGACCGATAGCCACTCTAGCTCTTGGCAAGATTCTAGGTATCTGTAAATGTGTTTCTTATTTATGTGCCTTAGATAAAAAAATGTCAAAGGTATGTTTGAGTCATCAAGTCTTTTAGTGTTTACATTATACACACTTGATCTAGAACTAATAGGTATAGACTATGAGACATTGGGGAATTTCCATAAATATATTATCTTTAAAATCAAATATCAACCATTTATCATATTAAATTTTGAATGCATTCATGTCCAAATAAGATTCTATCAATGGCAGGTACATAATAGCAAATTTATGAATTATATTACATGCCCACTAGACTAATATATGACATGTTCCAACTATTATAGCAACAACTCTTGCTCTTCCTAGTTCCACCTTTTCTTTCTTACTTGTTCTCAAATCTTGCACATCATCACATGTTTGAGATCCTCATCCAGTATCAAATATCAAAATGATGTATTAAACAAATTTATCTCAATAACGTATATACCTGGAGTGGAGATCTCTATCTTATACCTTTTATTTTCGAGCTCCTCTACATAAAGAGGGCAATTCCTTTTCCAATGTCCAGACTAGTGAGATTGGTGATTCTTCCCTTCCTTATTCACTCCTCCCTTTTTTTAAGTGCATAAGACTTGGGTTTTTGGCTGGGTTAAGAACTCTTCTTGGCTTTCCCTTTGACCTTGGACTTCCCCTTTCCTCTATTGATCATCATTAAAAATCTAGGACTATCATTATTCATTAGTTTTTTAGTAGTTCTCAATATGCAAGCAACTCAGACAATGGTTTATCAAAATTGTTCAGTTATAATTCATGACAAATTGACTATATGATTCAGGCAATGATGGCAGAATCTCATCCGCCAAAAATTCTTGGCCTAAAGGAAATACCAGTCTCTCTAGGTTATACCCAATGAACTTGAGCACATGGGACCCTACTAGATCTCCCTCTGTCATATTTCCCTTGAACAACATTGTTGAGATATCATATCTCTCTTGCCTATCATGATCCATGTACATGTTGTTAATATGTGTTACCATCTCTAGAGCATCCATGTTCTCATGTTGTCTTTGCAACTTATAGTACACATAGCATAGAATAAGGCATTTGATGTCTATGGCATCATCAAAATGCTTCGTGCAAGCATCTCTTTCTACCTTATGTGCAATAGGAGCAGGTTCATGTAGCTCTGGTGTTTTTGGGTCATAGCTTGTGTTCATGAGTGAGAATGATTCCCACGTTCCTGAACCAGACATGGAAGTTGTTCATGTTTAGTTTCTCCTTCTCAAGAACCAATCACAGTGCAAAGTTCTTGTTGTTTGCTATTTGTCTCTACAATAAAAAATTACATTTGTTAAAACATTTTTAGTGTGATTTGAAAATATTGATGATATTAATAGGGTCTTTATAACTACTACTATTTTATTCAAATTGATGGACCTCACTATCAATTCAGATCATTGCAGCGTACAATCTACTAGTGAGCCAAGATATCAAATACATCGAGTTATTACCCAATTAATATTGGCATCCATAACCAATTATCAAGGTAGGCAACATTATCCAATTACATCCAATACAATTCTCAGATAGATTGTATGCACAACTCCTTGCCATAGCCCATTTTTATGCTTCTAGACACTAATCCTATGAAGGTCACCTAGTTAAGCTTGGCCCCAAAACCAACATGATAGAAATGCACCATGCTTCAGTAGACCCGCATAACTACCATCACACTTCCATAAGATAGATGACACACCACACTTTGGCATGGACATGCTTAGTCATCAACCATTTCATGTGTGTTGCTTATGAAAAGAATCTAAGTCTTAAAATTTATTGAGGGATTTCATTTTTAAATACATATACATATCCAATCACCACATACTTATAATATGTATCATATGCATACTATATCCACAAACAAAACATGCAATCACAATTATATGACAGATGGTTATGGCCATACTAATGTAGTTCTTTGAATACACAATGAATTTATATCCATCTAAGGTCTCATATCACATGCAACAACCTATTAAGGATAAACACCGTACTAGAAATAGGCCAATCGCTTGACTAGATCCTCCACTCAACTTGTTCAGACCTCCTATTGGTCGAGTGGTCTCTATTAGTCAGTCGATTGGCTCTTGGCTCAAGCGGTTGGCTGTCATCCTTTAGTCTTTTAGTTGGGCCTCTAGTCATTGGATGACTCCTTTAGTCAGTCAGGATCCTCCAATCCTTCAGTCTATACACTCGACTTCCAATCATCGAATCGCTTGGATAGAACACTTTCTCTTACTAAAATAGAAAGTAATACTATTACTATCCACATACTATACTACTCAATGTGAATACATAGAGTTACATTAGAGGGATCATAGAGGGTTAAGCATTTATTACATTAGGAAGAGAGAGTGAGAGAGAGAGAGAGTATCCAAGCAAAAATTTAAGATAGAAAAGAAACCACCAAACCATACACAAGTACCCAAGGGGTTTTGACCATACCACACATACATCCACCATCAAAACCATTTTAGGGTTATGTGTACGGAGTGCATATATATCATATCATATATATAGGATCTATGGGACATTCCCTAGAGTATATGATATTAAATTGAATATGCACATTAAATATTTGCATCATATGTAACAAAATAAACAATAAATAAAATTTACTCGCATTGATTTAATTCCCGATACCCTTTAGATCGATGTGACTCTAATACCACAATAGGGAAATATGAGGATAGAGAAGGAAAAGGAAAAAAATGTCTCCATATTCCCTTTCCAGTAGATATACCTTGCCCTGGAACATGTCCAGTGATTATCCCTGAAAATATGTGTGCTTCCTTCACAAGTAGCACACAGACAACAATTAATAGAATACTCTTGATGCAACATTCATAGACAGTGGTTGGGAGTGTCCTCTTAGCATAGCAACAAAAGCCTCCATACATCTATGTAGTCCATGTAGACCACTAGGAACATGTCACACTTTTTGAGTGAGTGGGAAGGAGTTCTCTTCCGTTATCAACGTGCTAGCCTCAAATTTTCTCCCTTGCTATCCCCCCTTTCATAGGTAAGACAGCTTGGGATCTCACATTATCACAACTATGAGATGTCAAGTGTGCGTATTGAGAGACTTGGCCATCTCACTTTTATATAGGAGTGACTAGTATAGGATTTTATAAACCCAGGGGAAATGAGGGGCCAGTAAATATGGGTTGGCGGAGGATACATACTTTCAATAGATTGACAGGCCAGCCCAGTTGATCGACTGGCCAGTCCAGTCAATCGATTGGCATTTGGTCAATGGGGCAATAAAACTGGTAATTATTGTGTGTTATCTTGGACAACATTGACCCATTCAAATTTTCCGATCCAACCTGGTCAATCGATTGCACACTCCAACCAGTCAACTAGCTATTTTGACCATCCACTAGAATCGTTCAGTTAGCTGGTTGAACACTCCAACTGGTAGACTGGCTAGTTCCATCGGTCAGTATCTAAACTATTCTAGTCACTCGACTGGGCCCTTCAATCTGTCACTAGCATACAAGTCCATCGATTGGACGCTCTAGTTAGTCGAATGACAACCGATGTTCTTTATGTTGATTACTTAAATATTTTTTAGTAACCAAGTTAAACTTTATCCATGAGTAAACTCCTATTCCAAGTGCATCTCATGTGTGTCACCCTATATGTTCCAAATTATGTTGGTAGTAAATGTCCATAACTAGATTATGACATCATAAGAAATGAGCGGTATATAGCAACAAATCATTTCTACCCAAGTAATTGGAAAGTTGGAGAACAACTTCAGCCAATGTCTCTGATCAGTGTTATCGTGATCACATAGTTCCTTTGTCTCTGATATCCTGATTGAACATGTGGCATGGAATCGTCATCCTCTTAACATTCAATCCATGTTCTTTGAAATAGAGAAGATAGCATGAGATGCATGTGAGTTCACATATCATATAGTGACTTTTATGAGTATGGAAATATGTTTCTTAGTCTCCCTTATCAAGTGGAAAAGATATAAAGTCTTGTAGGAGGGACAAATCGCATCTACATCACTCAAAGTCAAACCCCATGTGTCACAATGTACCTGAGCACCACCTTTATGGAAACTCTTATTCAAGGTCATATTGGATGGTGTGAAAGTTCATTGAACAACATGTTGTGAGTGTAACAACTTTCAATATAATAACCACAATTATCACTATCACATTGACAACTAATTTGACTACCATTCCATGGTTTCCCTATCTCACTCTCAAGGTGGGTCTATTTGGTACACTGTTCTATAATAAGTACCTATTTGTTTGACTTGATATCTAGTATCATGACTAATGAGACTTTCTCATCAATCAAAATACATTCTTATGCATTATTGTCATATATATTTCTTCCACAATCATACCTCACAAGGGACATAACAATAATGTATGTACTCTTATCATGCATATGATCTCATTGTTTAGGTCCTCCACATGAAGACATATGTAATAGAGTAACATCATTCTTTACAACATCTATCATGTTTGTGTCATCATCTCATGACTAAGACAAACATGAAACAAAAAATTATATTTATTATTATCAAATCAAGTACATGATGCCCCAATATAATCATCATATGATTCTCTTTATGGGCATACATAATAACATGATGAGATTATGTGAGTAGGACATGTAATCTTTCTAAACATGATACATATCTATTCCACTAACTCATGTGTTAGGGTGATCAAAATTTTACTCTGAATTAACATAAAATGTCACACTATTTGTTGGCCGGATTAGACACAAACACCATTATAATTTTAGAAGACAAGTATTAAACTAGGCGTTAAGTTCCCCAAATATATCCTTACATTGACTATTCCACTCAATTCTTAATTTAGTTAATTCTTAAACAAGTGAATTCCACTTTAAGGAGTAAACCATTGACCATGATCTCAAGTGACACATGTGAGAAGTCACTCTAAATCCACTTTTACACTAGATAGATTTGGATTGCATGAAACACAACAAACTAAATTGAAAAACAACATGAACACTATGGATAACTAAAAAGCAAAAACTGCATAAAGATGGATGATAAAGATCCTATTAGATACCACCATCTATGTAACTTACTACACATCATGATTTAAATTGTTTTTATTATTATGAATAAATTAAGCAATTAGAGGAATCGAAGCATAACTAAAGGAACATTTGTATACGGTTTTACATGATTCAATAATCAACATGTTGTATACAACCACCTTATTTATTGGCATTAGTTCCATTCATATGGTGTTTTCTAAGATAGACTCTAAGCTTAAGCCAATCAAAATGACAAGTTAAACCAATCAAGTTAAATTGGTGATACAAAATTATGAGCTCTTTTATACTTCATAATCTAGAAAAACAAATTGTAGATTTTTTGTAAGATATGCATCAAGTCTTAAAATCGAGTAACATAATTTAAATGTTGTAGTCTTTACATTTTCAACTTAGATTTGTGATGAAATTTACCTGTCCTTATTGAAACACATGTACAAAAACTGAATCTTTCTATTATAAACCCATCTCCCAAAAATTAGGGTATACAAACATATGTAAATCCATATTGCATAAAGATATATCTTCTCATACCAGATATTGTTGTTTGATTAGTTTCAAAATAATGCTACATATGTTGTAAGAAAAATAATGACTCGTTGGGATGATAGATTCTCGTTCTAAATCAATAAGATGGCCTCATAATCAACAAATAATATTGACATTTATCATGCCTAAAAGGAACATTTTGTTTTTTCATAGAGAATTCCATAAGTAACACCATAAATTGGTAAATGAGCTTACTAATAGTAAATTATAATTATAAATTACTCACATAAAAGTAAAATATCATCTAGATTCATTTACTTGGAACAAAAGTATCTTTTAAACCTACATATTTATGTATTATTATGTAAGTTATTTCATATGAATAGGCATGTCTTCGCTAACATCCAACGTTGAAATGAAGTATAATTACTTTAGTTTAAATGAAAAATCATATATTTAATACTCCATTATGAAAAGGTTTAAAAAATATGTGGTTAGAAGTTTTAATTTAAGTTATGATCAAATATTTATTTCTTTCATTTACATCCACAACATTTTGGTCAGTTAATTGATGCCTTATATATACATAATATTGACAATTAAGGCATACCTCAAACATTGGGAATTGATACTTTTATTCACATATTTGATATAATAAAACATGTGATCATGGAAGAAGATAAGTGATATTTTGCTATAATTAGTGAGCACTAAAATACACAACATACTTTTATGATTATACTGAATAAGTCAACGTAGAAAACAATATGTATGTCTGATAGGGTGATATGTTCGTCGACCATCATCATCTGACATGAAAATTTGTAGAATGTAGATTCCACAAAAAGATAATGGGTTGATATATTCCGCACATCGAGTTGGGGGGATAACACTTCATTGGAGAACATGGAGATTAGAGTATAAGAAGGGAGAATTATCTATCCAAGAAGTGAGGCTCAAGAGAATGTCTACAAGTGGAAGAACTATCTAGATGATTACATCATCAACTTCACGCCTCAACTCCCTACACTGGAGCTTTATTTAGCACAAATCAGGGAAGCTAAAGGTTAAATAGAGATGATTGGAAGAAGTAATCGTTTCTTTATAGTTAGCTTTTGGAAACAAGAATATCTTGAACATGCTTTAGAGGGAAGGCCCCAGACTGTTAGAGGCAAGCTGATGATTTTGATGAAGTGGAAACTAGGTGGTGCTATCTTGAGTTTCAAACTGAGTGACATTCCTATTTGGGTCAAGTTTTGTGAACTTCCTCTTGAACTTTGGGATAAAAGGATACTCAAGAAAATTGTCTCTTATTTAGGAGTCCCTTTGTTATCATAAAAGCTCAATATTGAAGGTAAACAGATGGAGTTTGCAAGACATTAGGTACTTATTCGTATAAATTTTGAATTTCCTAATAATCTCATTATTAGTTCTAAGGAGGAAGTCTCTCGTACTATCAAGTTAAGTATGAGTGGTATCCTTCTAAATGTATCATTTGCATATTGTTTAGGCATGGTTAATGTTCAAAAAAGACTGACATTAAGAAGAATCAAGTTTAAGTATGAGTGGTATCCTTCCAAATTTAACACTTGGAGATTGTTTGGGCATGGTGAATGTTCAAAAAAGGCTAAAAGTAGGAAGGAATGGGTGGTTGAAAAGAATGTATCCATGAGTTAGTCTCATGTTGCTAATCCTCTTTAGGCTATTTAGTTAGATGATGCTCAATGTAATGATGCATTTTAGATGGCTATTGGTAACTTTGAAATATCTACTAATGAAGTTAGATTTAGTAGTGATGTCATCATTACCACTCCTATTAATACTTTTCTTGAAATAAATAGAGCTAAATAAGTCAAATTCAGAAATGTAAGGAATGAGAAGAAGGATAAATCTACCAAGTAACATATTCTTGATTAAAAAGTAGTTCTAAACAATAGGTTCAAGCATCTCGAGCATTCCTCATAGGTTGAGGAGACTGTAACCAACAAAGAAATAGTTGACAAGATGTCAAATGGATAGTATGTCTCTTCATATTACATGTTTGAATGTTAGGGTTCTCAATAATAAGACTTCTAAACTCCAAGAGGAATTGAAGTGGTTAACTCCTCATGCCATCATCTTGATGGAGATTGAATACGGAATAAGTAAGATTCATAAGCTATTGGAAAATTCTTTTGCAGTTATTCATGGATATCTAATCACGATTTCTATGTTCTTGGAAGAGTTGTGGTTCCATGGAATCAAGATTTAAAATTTGACTATGATCAATTTTTTCATTATTGGATATATGTGAAGGATGAATTTAGTACTTTATTTTTCCCTACTTTTGTTTATGGTCATAACAATGACTATGAAAGAACTTCTCTCTAGAGAGATATTGAGTCTATTTCCCCTTCTATTAATGATCCTTGGGTAACTCTTGGTGACTTCAATGTTGTGACAAAAAATGTTGATCGCACTAGCAAACAACCTCCTACAAAGAAGTGTATGTAGGATGATTGTGCCCTAAATAGTGTTCTATTTGAATTAGTTTTGAAAGGTGCTTTCTATACCTGGGATAATCATCAAGATTCAATGGATTTTCTTATCTAAAAAATAATAGAGTTATTTATTATTTTGAGTTAATGTCCAATTTTTTTGACTTTCAAGGATACAATATTTGTATGATTACTAGTTATCATAGACTAATAACTCTAAATATTGGCAAAGGATCCCCTATTATAGAGTAGTTTTAAATTTATTATTGCTTGGATTTCCAAAGGAGGCTTCAAAGATTGTGTTTCTAGAGGATGGATCCTTGAATGTTGAAGGGAAACTAATGTTTCGTCCACCAAAAATTGAGAAATGATAAAATTGAATTTATTGCATGGAATAAATTGGATTACAATGTTTCTAATGCAGCCTTAATCTTGGAAAAAAGCTTTTGATGACCTCAATTCCTATATACTTTCCATAATGACATTCCTTAGATATGTGTGCACTCATATCTATAAGATGTCAAAGGGAATATAAAAGGGATTGTGATTGTTAACTAGCATATAATAAGAAACCAGATCATATTTCACAACATCTTTCCAGTAGTCACAAAACCATCATTTAATAGAATAAAAATTCATATTACATTATTCATTGGAAAGAGATATGAGTTCTTAAGGAGAAACAAATACATAGGATATAGACATACTACACACCATATAATGAAAAGAAATAACTATCTAAACATAAAATAAGATGAGAGGCAGCCATCTAGCTAATAATTCTCCATGAAATTTATTTAGTTTCTTCAAGTACTTTGAGACGCATTACTTTTTCCTTGAACCTAGAAAATATGAGAAACAAACGATCAACGTAAAGTTGGTATGTGTTTGGAAGACACTATACTATGATGGCATATTTAAAATACTTGAAAAAGAAGTAAGAAAATGAATGAATTATTTGTGGTGGAAAATCAGGTAAACCCAAATTATTAATCTTATTTTGATAGACATGTATTACTATGGTGGACTTAGCACAATCAACACTTATATTATTGAGCCCTATCCCCGTGTATTGTGTACCATTAGGGATCTCCCCACATATCTTGTACCATTAGGGAGGTTCTAGTCAACATTAATACTTTCCCTCTCTAATAGGAAGACTAATGTACTATCAGTAACTACATTCCATTTTCTTTCCTTAGTGTTTTTATTGTTCAAGGCAGAAAAGTGACAATATGTATAGATATACACCCAAAAAAAACTATACAACTACATGGAAGCAATTACTCATAATTATATCATCTATCAAAAACTAGTCTTATACTTATGTCCACGTACCTTGAATCTCACATCTGGATTTCAACAAGTCTAGATTATAAAAGTAGACCACTCTGAAATAGAAACAAAGATCTAATATCATTATGGGTTCTCATCATCACATATTACAGTTTTTGGGTTATTAATGTTTGATCTCTATTTGGGGTGACTTTCATTTTCCTATATTAGATGAGGGATTATCTTTGACTTTTATTTGGTTTTGGAGTCATAAGATCAATCTCAAAATTAGGATTTCATCTAAGTAATGATGCCAACGTAATATAAGAAAGAAACATTCATCTTTAGGGGTTCTATAGAGGTTTAGATCATTAAGGGTTCCTTTTTGGGTTCACCTAATCCAAGTGGTTTAGGGTTAGATCTAGGGTTTTGGGGGATCATACATATCTATAATTGATCGTTACTTGATTAGGGTTGACAAACAATACAAAAAATTTCAATATATATATATATATATAGAGAGAGAAAAGCTCAATATTAGGGTTTCCTTATCTTTGGAGTATTAGCCATCAATTAATAAGGACTTCGTGATGTATTAACATTAGGGACTCTATTAGATTTTAAATGTCCCCAAATCAGATTACAAATCACAAATCACCAATATTACACAACAAGATGACATAACTATGGTTATTATTCTTTAGGATGGTATTTTTAAAAAGGAAATGGATTCTGGATCTGAAAGTATTTTTATTAGATTCCTCATATTGTTCTTATAAAGTCACTATATAGGTTTGCTATTTTTTGATATTCCTAGCATTTATTATGGTTTTTCTAAAATAAAATAGGTTTTTATAACTAAAAGAAAAGAGTTAAAAAATAAATGCCTTGATCAATGGCTGGATCTGACTGGATCAATGACCAAGATTGATGAGGTCTTCACGAGCTAAGACTGGCTTGACCGTTGACACGCGAACTCCTTTGCGGACATGGCGGTCACTTATTGGTCCATGCCTGATGCAGGTTAGCGACACGTTGGTCTCTACCTCCTTCAACGCTGGTTGCAGACCCAAGCCGCCTGGAGTGGACTCCGGTGAGCTCCCACTCAGTCTGGGGCCCCAATCTCCATGTGTTGAGAGGTCGACCACCTTTGAGGTACAACCTCGCACCATAATGGCACCATCTTGACTCGCTACTCCCCTTGGAGCTATGCATCACCACGTGGGTGGAACGGCTCATCGAAAGGAAGGGGGTGAGTAAGGAAAGGAGGAGGAGTGAGTCTAGGGAGGTGTCGTACAGGTCAACTCGAGGTTAGTGAAGGTGGACCAGGGTGTTGATTGTGGTGCGATGAGGTCTTCTGCCTTTGTGGGTTTGAGCAGTAGAGAAAAGGAGAAGGGGTTAGGAAGATACAAAAGGGACAATCGTGATCAATTGAGGGTAGAGGAAGACTAAAGGAAAGATGGCAGAGCTTGTGGAGGTTTTATATAGGGAAGAGAGAGTGTGGGTGTGGAATCCCTAATCTATCCGCCGCTGAAGTGAGATAGGATTGTGGGGAGGTTGCTGATATAGCACAACGATGCACTAAACTAGGTCAACATAGAGTTCATTGGGCTAGGAATTGTGAGATGAATATATCTAATCAGGTGAAGCTTTGAGATTTGACATGAGGTGGCGGCTCGACCTGGTAAGATTTGTTCCCTCCTCCCCTCCCTTTGTGGGAGGTTATGGATGACTTGGTCGCCATTGGATCCTCATCTGATCCGCAGCTCCCAGATCGGATAGATGAGGCATATACCCTAATTAATGGGACCGCGCCTAGGTTGCTAAGGGGGGTGCATGACATTAAATGTCACATTGACTGATTAAATCAGCCAACTTAGGTCCTAGGTCAAATAATACACATAAAACTCCATTAAATCGTAGAAAATTATAGGATTGTCCAAATGAGGTGAAATTTGGATCATATGCTTACGAAGGCGTGTAAAATTTATAGAAAATGTTTGGGGGCTAAAAGATGAAGTTATATCATTTAGTGTGTTGCTTTGGTAAATGTAATTGATTAACCTAGTTGAAAGGTCACATAGTGTATAATATTCAAAATAATTATCATATTTCTAAATTGAGGGTCCCAAAAGATTCGGTAATAATCAAGGCTAAACTATTTAAGTCTACTAATGAACATATTTGATAAAATAAAAAACATATTTGGAAAACTCACTCTGTCACATTCTCCCCTCCTTTTTAAGAATTTTTCCTCAAAATTTGGGAAGTTTGAAATAGATGTGGGTACTTCTACTCGATCCCAGACTTGAGCTCCCAGGTGGAATTGGTCTGATCATGGTGGCTCCAGAGAGCTTTCACCATATCTATGCACATATTACTGCAAAGCTCCTTGGTCTTGAAATCAAGAATTATGATTGGGGATTTACCATAAGATAAATCATCCTTGAGCTCTAGAGGCTCATGATTCATAATGTGTTGGGGTCTTTGACATAGGGCTTCAAATTAGATACATGAAAGACATTGTGCATGGACCTATACTCCGGTGGCAAAGAAAGATGATAAGCACATCCACCAACCCTTTCTAAGATCTCAAAGGGTTCCACATAGAGAGGAATGAACTTTCCCTTGTTCTTGGCCAAGGCTTGGATAGGTCTCATTTTTCAAAAAAACCATGAACACCTTCTTTGAACTGACGTTCCTGTCAGTGAGCATTTGCATAATATATTTGCATATCATGTGCCAATTTCATTCTTTGCCTAATCAGTGCAACTTTGTTTGTATACAACTGCATTTCCTCAGATTTCATCAAAGTGTGTTCCTCAACATCATCCGAGTATAATGGAGAAATGCTAGGTCATCCATAGAGAGATTCATAGGGAGACATCTCAATACTTGCATGGTAGCGATTATTATATGAAACTCAGGTAAAGGCAAATAATGGTCTCATGAGCCTTCCCAATCAAGAACACAAGATCACAAAATATCCTCCAGAATTTGCACTGTGCACTCTGACTGTCCGTTTTTCTGTGGATGGTAGGTTGTACTGATGTTCAACTTGGTGCCCAGTTCTTCTTGAACCTATTTCCACATCTTTGAAGTGAAATTTGTGTCCCTGTCTGAGACAATGGATGTTGGAACTCCATATAGATGTATTGTCTCTCGTATATAGAGATCGGCCAGCTCGGATACTTTGGTTGTATTTTTCATAGGGAGAAAGTGAGTTGACTTTATGATACGATCCACTATAACCTATGCACCATCATATCCATTTCTAGTCTTGGGTAGTCCCACCATGAAATCCATGGTGATGTGTTCCCATTTCTATTCTGGGATTTCCAAGGGTTGTAGTAGACAATCGGTCTCTGGTGTTCTTCTTTGATTCTCTGGCATATCAGACATCTGGACGCAAATTCAACAATATCACGCTTCATGTCCCTCCACCAGAACTGACATTGTAGGTCTTTATACATCTTAGTGGTGTCAGGATGAATTGTGCACTTTGACCCATGTGCCTCACTAAGAATATTTGTCTTTGCAACTAACTACTCAGGAACCCACATATAGCTCTTATATCGAAGACCACCATCAAATCCCATAGACAGATATTATTGAGGCTTTGACAGGAGAGAGGAGAGCTCTTCAAGACTAGCTTTATGTTCCTCAAGAAGTTCAGACTGAAGACCAGACATGATAGAGATGTTATTGACCTAGAGACGATCATACAAAAATTGGAGCTTCCAGCCCACTAGATCCTCCATGTTCCTCCACTCAGGAACAGATAAAGATGCACATACTACCCTTTTTCTACTAAGAGAATCAGTGACTACATTATCTTTGCCTGGATGGTAGCCAATAGTGAAATCATTGTCTTTCAGATACTCAATACATCAGCGTTGACACAAGCTCAAATCTTTCTGAGTCAGGATGTACTTCAAGATTTTGTGGTCGGTGACGATATCAAACACCACCCCGTATAGGTAGTGCTTCCACATTTTGAGAGCATGGATGATTGCATCTAATTCCAAATCATGTGTGGGATTATTAAGTTCATTAGGTTTTACCTGTCTGGATGCAAAGGCCACAACCTTTCTGTGCTATTGCAGGACACATCCTAATGCATTTCTTGAAGCATCAGTAAAGATCACAAATCCTTCATTGCCAGAAGGTAGAACTAGAACATGAGCGGATGTCAATTTCTACTTTAACTCATGGAAACTAGACTCACAAGCAGGTAAACAGATGAAATGCTCATCCTTTTAAGTAAGCTTAGTCAGACGAAGTGTAATTTTGGAGAAATTAGGAATGAAGCGACAATAATATCCAGTTAAACCCAAGAAGCTTTAGATTTCAGAAGGGCTTTGAGGAGGTTTCCAATCAAGAACATCAGATACTTTGATGGGATCAACATATATGTTACTCCTAGAAATGACATGGCCAAGAAGCATGCATTTATCAATCTATAATTCACATTTAGATAGTTTGCCATAGAAATTCTAAGCTCAAAGGATCTCAAGGACTGCCTTCAAGTGCTCACAGTGCTTCTCCATAGAGTCAGAATAGATCAAAATATCATCAATAAAGATGACCACAAACTCATCAAGATAAGTTTGGAAGACTTTGTTCATTAGATTCATAAATACGCCCGATTTGTCGGTAAACTTGAATGGCATCACTAGAAATTCGTAATGCCCATAACAAGTTTGAAATGTAGTTTTAGAAATATCAGAATCCTTGACTTTAAGTTGATGGTAGCCTGAACAAAGATCAGTTTTTGTGATAACTTTGGCAGTGCAAAGTTGATCAAAGCGGTCATCAATGCGAAGGAGGGGATTCTTATTTTTAATAATGGTCTGGTGCAACATACAGTAGTCAATACACATATGCATAAAACTGTCTTTCTTTTTGACAAAAAGAATAGAAGCACCCCAAGGGGAAACACTAGGATAGATAAAACCTTTGTCGAGAAATTGTTGTAGTTGTTTCTTCAACTCCATAAGATCAACAAGAGCCATCCTATATGGTGCCTTAGAAATCGGAGTGGTTCTAGGGAGAATATCAATGGAGAACTCAATGGCTCTATTTGGAGGTAGCCTAGGAAGCTCATATGGAAATACATCAAGAAAATCATGTACCACCTCCAATCTTTCTATAGGACCGCTACTAGGACAGGTCTCCGAGACTAATGTGGGGAAGACTTTACATCCTTTAGAAATGAGATTTTTCACTTTGAGAGAGAAAATTATAATATTATTACTGAATATGCTTCCCCTAGGGATCACCAAGAATAAGAATGAGGTTGAGAGAGAACTACCATCTTTTTTCTACAGTCAATATGAGCATGATACTTGTATAGCCAATCCATACCAAGTATAATATTGAAGTCTTCCATAGTTTAGAGGATGAATTCATAGGGCATATCATGATTTTCAAATTTTAGAGGTAGGACATCAGTTTTCTAGAATGTAGTGAGTATTTTTCCACTAGGAGTTGACACATCAAGAATATATCCCAAGTCTCTTATATTCAGGTGTAACATAGATGCCATATTTTGAGAAATGAATGTGTTTGTTGATATGAAATCAAATAAAGCTTTAACATGATCATCATTTAAGAATACAATGCGTACATAAGATAATTATGTTATAAATAATTCTAAGGCATTGAACAAGATATTAGATATATGAAAAGAATTTAGGTGCCTTCAACAAGCTAGTTGGGATTTGCCTTAGCTTCCTCTGCAATCACTGTGAATAATTTGTCATTGCGGTGTCCCTAAGTCGATGAAGAACCTTTAGTAGGATTGCCAAAGATGGATGGAGTCAAGCACTTAGAGGTGAAATGGCCCTCCTTATTTTAGTAATATAAGACTGGCTTGGGATGACTACATGCCCCACCATGGAATCGCCTACAAGTCTTGCACTTGGGATGAGTTGTCCTCTACTAGTTCTAGTGGTTTTTATTTCCTCCTTTACCTAAAACTCCTCCTTTTCCTAATCCCTTTTTATTATAGCCAGGGTGGAACTTCCTAGACTTATCATCCTCGATGGTGGTTAACCCTAGGTATCCTATGTTGGAAGACTTCTACAAACCTTATTCCCTTTCCAACTTAAGGGCCATATGTAGGTCTTCATCTATGCTCCTGGGATGGGAGGCGATGACTAGGGTTTTTAGATGAGTAGCTAGATAGTCAACATAGTGCTCCACGAGGCGATCTTCAGTCTTAATAGGTGCATACACTCCAGAAGCCTAACATTTTGAGTGTAGTCATCCACCGAGAGACTACCCTACTTAAGCTCAATGTACATCCTCTCCTTCCCCTTCCTCTCAGCTATAAGAATAAAATGGTTAGTGAAGAGGGTTTTGAAGGCTTCCCAGTCCATCCTATCCACTTCTTCTCCCAAATTCCCACCAAATTTTGGCTCCTCCCTTAAGCAGATGTGTGGAAAATTTGACCTACTTTTCATTGGGTACTTCTAGGGTATGGAAGGAATTTTCCACATACATGTTCTAAGCTTCATCCTTATCCATCACCTCAGGTTGGTCGTTTCCCCAAAATGTGCAGGGATAAGTTTGATAAAATCTAGCACAATCACCTCCTTCTTCCTAGATGAACTAGGTTTAGGGGTTCCTTTTAGGGAAATGGTCTCCATCAAATCTAGGAGGACTTCCTTTTGTTCTTCCTACCTTTACCAGGCCATTTTCTCAGAATTAGGTTCTTCAAGAGTTTTAGGTTCTTTCCTCTTCATAGAGGATGATTCTTCATAATCCTTTGAGTTACGGGTCTTTGAAGCCGTCCTAAAAATTAGGTGAAATATATTACACATATCCTTTCATTTTTTTGTCATTTTATTATTCATTAGATTCTTTATTAGTTATTAATGATCTTAATGCTATGATTTGTGTAGGATACCCTAAAATCCTTATCAGTCGGTCCTTAGGACTTTTGAATAGAGTGACTCTTTTCCTAACCTTATATCATAGAGATGAGAGGGGGAAAATTATAATATAAAGATGAGAGGGAAATTTTCTATAGAGGAGATGAGAAGGATCCTTAATTAAGGTATGCCCAAGAAGTAGGGGATACTTAGGGTATCGTCCAGGGAGACTTATACTTCCATATAGGTAGCCTCATGGTTGCCAAGCAAAGTGGCTCAGAAACTTTAGCTAGACCCATGGCAGATGCTATCCTAGTCACCTCCACCCTTCATATCCTTAACTCAAGGATTAACCTAGACTTGCAATAGAGTGAATGAGGTTTCATGTGACTATGATGTGTAAAATTTGGCTCTGATACCAACTGTGATGACCCTAATTTGTGCATACTTTCCATAATGACATTCCTTAGATATGCGTGCACTCATATCTATAAGATGTCAAAAGGGAAAATATAAGGGATTGTGATTGTCAACTAGCATACAATAAAAATATGAATCGTTGTTCACAACATCTTTCAAGTAGTCACACAACCATCATTCAATCAAATAAAAAGTCATATTACATTATTCATTGGAAAGAGATAAGTGTTCTTTAGGAGAAATAAATACATAGGGTATAGACATCCTACACACCATCTATTGATTCGAAATAACTATATAAACATGGAATAAGATGAGAGGCAACCATCCAGCTAATCATCCTCCCCAAACTTTATTTAGTTTCTTCAAGTACTTTGAGATGCATTACTTGTTCATTGAACCTAGAAAATATGAGAAACAAATGATCAACATAAAGTTGGTATGTGGTTGGAAGAGACTATACTATACTAACATATTTAAAATACTTGAAAAATAAGAAAGAATATGAAAGCATTACTTAAGGTGGAAAATTTGGTAAACCCATGTTATTAATCATATTTTGATGGACATGTATTACTATGGTGGACTTAGCACAATCAACACTCATATTATTAGGCCCTATCCTTACGTACCATGTACCATTAGGGATCTCCCCGCATACCTCGTACCATTAAGGAGGTGCTAGTCAATATTAATACTTTCCCTCTCTAATAAGGAGATTAATGAACCATCAGTAACTACATTCCATTTTCTTTCCTTAGTGTTTTTAGTGTTCAAGCCTGAAAAGTGACAATATGTATAGATTTACATCCAACAAGATTATACAACTACATGCCAACAATTACTCATAATTATATCATCTAGCAAAAACTAGACTTACAATTATATCCACATACCCTGAATCTTAGATTTGGATTTCAACAAGTCTAGATTAAGAAAGTAGATCAGCTTGAAAGAGAAATAGAGAACTAATTTGAGTATGGGTTCTCATCATCCCATATTATGGTTCTTGGGTTATTAGGGTTTGATCTCTATTTGGGGTTACTTTCATTTTGCTATGAGTATATCAAGGATTATCTTTGACTTTTATCTGGTTTTGGAGTCATAAGATTAGATCTCAAAATTAGGGTTTCATCTAAGTAATGATGACCACATGATATAAGAAAGAAACATTCATCTTTAGGGTTTCTATAGAGTTTTAGATCATTAAGGGTTACTTTTTGGGTTTACCATATCCAAGTGGTTTAGGGTTAGAACTAGGATTTTTTGGGAGTCATACATAATCCATAATAGATCATTACTTGATTAGGGTTGACAAAGAACACATAAAAGTTCAATATAGAGAGTGAAAATCTCTGTATTAGGGTTTCCTTATTCTTTGGAGTATTAACCATAACCTAATTAGGGTTCTATTATGTATGAACATTAGGGATTCTATTGGGGTTTAAATGTCCTAAAAATCAGATTACAAATCATGAATCACCATTATTACACAATAAGATGACAAAAGTATGATCATTATGATTTAGGATAGTATTTTTCAAAAAGGAAAAGGATTCAAGATCTGAAATATTTTTATTATATTCCTCATATTTTTCTGATAAAAATCATATGTAGGTTTGCTATTTTATGATATTCCTAGATTTTACTATGGTTTTCCTAAGATAAAATGGGTTTCTATAATTTAAAGAAATGAGTTAAAAAATAAATACCTTGATCAAAGGTCAGATCCGACTGGATCAACGTCCAGAATTGATCAAGTCTTTGTGAGCTAAGGGTGGTTGATCGCTGACCCACGAACACTTTATGGATATGGCAGTCACTGATTGGTCCACGTCTGGTCTAGGTCAACGAAGCATTGGTCTCTACCTCCTTCAATACTGGTTGTAGACTTGAGCCTCCTGGAGTGGACTTCGGTGAGCTCTCGCTTGATCTGGGGCCTTGATCTCCATGCATTGAGAGGTCGACCACCTTCGTGGTGCAACCCCACACCATATTAGCATCGTCTCGACTCACGACTACCCTTGGAACTCTACGCCGCCACATGGGTGGAAGGGCTCACCGAAAGGAAGGGGGTGAGCAAGGAAAGGAGGAGGAATGAGGCTAGGGAGGTGCCACATTGGTCCACCTAAGGTTAGTGATGGTAGACCGGGGTGTTGATTATAGTGATATGAGGTCTCCTGACTTTGTGGGGTTGAGCAGAAGAGAAAAGGAGAAGGGGTTGGGCGGATGCAAAATGGATGAAATCACGATCAATTGAGGGATGACGAAAGGGAAGATGGAGGATATTGTGGAGGTTTTATATAGGCAAGAGATTGTGTGGGTTCACAATCCCTAATCTAGCCTCTGCCAAAGTCTTTGACAAGGGGACTGTGAAGAAAACACTTGACTTCTGTGTCAAACTGGGGAAGGAAGATGCAAGAGGTAAAGGTACTAGGATGGAAGACGTGTCGACTATAGGAAAGCAAGTTCCTCAGTACGAGGATGATAGAGGCACAATGATAAACAATTAGATATCATCAGGCTATTTGTTCGCTATAAGATGCACGGGGCACCATCATCTGGGTGAGAAGGCAGCACTACCAAGAGAAGAAGGCACAAGCCCATGAAGCAGTCAAGAAAATTATCATAAAGATAAAGAAAGTATGTTGAGAAGATCGTAATATATTATACTTTCAACACTCATCGGAGTTTTAATACAAGGCTTAAAGCAATGCTGCCAATCTTTAGCCCTGGTGGGCGAGGTGAGAGAGAAGGGAAAGACTAGATCGGTACTGATGTTTAAAGAAAAAAATTATGAACAAGACCAAAGCTTAACCATAGAACATATCTAGAAAGAGGTGGATGATCGGGGATGCCACTACCAGGAGCAAAGAGAAGAGGTAGTACAAATTGCAAAGGGGTGCAAAATGTGCAGACCACATAGATATTCAATACACTACAATAAGACCTACAAGTCAGTGATCAAAATAATGACAATCCATGGAAGCAAGTCTCAGGCCAAGAACTCAATCATGCATGCAGATAAGAATAAAAAAAGGTGCATACTAGGGGCCAAAGGAAAAAACTCCAAAAACATCAGCCTATAAAGAAGTCGAGTACTACAGATATAGTGAAAAAAATTCAAAAAACTTTCATGAGAAAGACGAAAGTACTTTTAGACGAAGGGGGATAGTTTTAGAAGATGATACTCTTACGACAAGCTGTCTTAAACAAGAAAGACCTCCATAATAAGGTGATATGGAGATTGATCTAGATACCAGAAGGGAGTGTGAAGATGTATAAAAAAACATAATAGAGGAGAGGCAGAATAAAATCTAAGTTCAGGAGAGACCAATCCTTTTTCAGTAGCGGGTGTTGATGGTGACCAATGCCGCAAAGAGCCATGAAAATTCACAGTTGGAACTACTGGGGTCTGGGAAAACCCAGTGGTTCATATACTCTTTGGAGTTGGTGTTGGAAAGAATGCCCAAGTCTGGTTTTCGTCTCAAAAACCAAGATGGAAGAAGAGCAACTTGGGAAGGTTAAAAGAAAATGTGGTTTTCTGGAAGGCATCTGTGCGACTAGTTTGGGAAATTTCGGAGGCGTAGGAATGTGGCACAAATAAATAGAAGTAGAAGTTCTAAGCTTTTCATAGAATGATGTCAATTTATTAGTCTTTGAGGAGGACGATATTCACCAACGGAGAGCAATTAACATATATGGATGGTCTGGGCAACAATAAAAGTACAATACATGGAATCTGATGTGGCGATTGAAATAGGAACAAGTACTAGTGGTTCTTTTCTTTGGGGATTTTAATGAGATTATATTGAATGAGATAAGTGGGGTGGCCCATAAAAACCTGACAGATTGATGCAAGACTTCAGGGATGCTATTGACGATTGTGCCTTGCTTGACCTAGGCTTCTTGGGAAATAAATTCACCTGGGAGTGGGGACACACCATGGAGACCCTAATAAGAGAAAGGATAGGCAGAGATCTTGCAATGTTTGAATGGAGAAAGTTGTTCACCTACATCAAAGTACTCCACCTTCCAATAAAAAATATGATCATCTACCCTAGTAATTACTGTTGACAAACGAGAGGTTCAGAAAAGAAAGGATAGACACTTCTGCTTCGAACCTATGTGGGTATCTAAAGAAGGGTGTGCTGATACTGTCAAAAATCAATGGGAGGCGTTTAGTATGGACGACATTCAAGGGAAAATTATAGCATGTGTAGAAAAACTTTCTGCATGGGCAGTAATCAAATTTGGGGATTTGCAAAAGAAGATTCAGAATACAGAAAAAAGGCTTAAAGAAGAATAAAGAAAACAACCTGATAATGTGATCCTCAGGAGGTGTAGGGAATTAGCTGAAGAACTGGAGTACTGGTATAGACAAGAAGATAAGTATTAGTGTGCTAGAGCATGAGTGAGTGAAATGAAAGCAGGAGACAAAAATACATCCTACTTCCACCATAAAACTTCACAGTGAAAAAAGAGAAACACCATTGTGGGCATAAAAGACAAACAAGGGGTATGGCGGTCAGAGGAAGACGAGATAGAGACTGTGGTCCATGATTACTTTGAAGATCTGTTTAAGACATTTGAGCCAAGGGACATGGAGGAGGTAGCATACGGTTTGAAAAGTTTGATTACTAAAGATATGAACTGGATGCTAGAAGCGAATATTATAGATGAAGAAATCTAGAGTGTGCTTAATCAGATGTATCCTAATAAAGCACCTGGCTCAGATGGCATGAAACCATTTTTTTCTGGAACATTTTGAACATTGTTGTCAGGGATGTAGCAAACTATATGAAAGGATGGTGGAGGGATGAGAAAAGTATTTTAGAGGTGAACTTGACTCTCATAGTGTTGATTCTGAAAGTGCAAAAGCCAAAAGAAATGTCTGAGTTCCGCCCAATTAGCCTATGAAATGTCATATATAAGTTAGCATCCAAAGTCATGGCAATCATTGTGAAATTTGTCATGGATGTTATCATGACAAAGAACCAAAGTGCTTTTATCCTTGGAAGAATGATTACTAACAATGCTCTGGTGGCGTATGAAATTTTTCACAAAATGAAGATAGGAAATAAAAATAAGAAAGGGACTCTTGTTTTAAGTTGGACATGTCAAAGGTGTATGATAGGTTCGAATGGAACTTCTTAGATGTTGTGAAGAAAAAAATGGGTTTTGGTAATAAATGGAGGAATAAAATCCTAGAGTGTGCATCTACTATCAAGAAGTCTTTCGTGATCAATGGAGACCACTCCAAGAAGATCTTTTCTCCTCATGGACTATGCCAAGATCACCCCATCTCTCCCTACCTCTTTATTTTATGTGTTGCAGCTTTTTCTACCTTTATTATTAAAGAAATGGAAAGGAAACTTTTGCATGGCATTAAATTCTACTGCCATGTACCATATATCTCTCACCATTTTTTTACAGAATGATGACAAACTTTTTGCTAGAGCCTCCCATCATGAATGCCTAAATATAGCTAATATTATTAGCCAGTACAAACAAGCATCAGGACAATTGATAAATCTCTAGAAGACAGAGGTGGATCTTAGAAGAAGTGTGAATAGAGAGACCAGACAAGAGTTGCACGATCTACTCAATGTTTTTGAAGTTGATAGACATGCCAAATATTTGGGCCTTCCTACAACAATGGATAGGTCAAAGAAGCAAACTTTCAAGTTTTTCAAAGAAAGAATGTGGGAAAATCTATAGGGATGGAAAGAACAACTATTATCCAAACCAGAAAAGGAGGTCCTCATTAAGGCCACCGCACAGGCGATCCCGTCATATATTATGAGAACTTTTTAGATCCATATGGGAATACTTGATGATATCCAGCATAATGTGGACATATTCTAGTGGGTCACTAAGGGAACAGAGAGTAAAATTCTCTGGCTTTGTTGGGAAAAATTGTGTAAGATGAAGCATGAAGGAGGTCTTGGATTTCATGATATGAATGCATTTAACTAGGCTCTCCTGGCTAAACAATTATGGATATTATTACTGAAGACAAATTCTCTGGCATATAGAGTTTTGAAACCTAGAAACTTCCCCAGGTCTTCCATTCTTGATGCTATGAGAGGACACAATCCCTGTTACATGTGGATAAGTTTTTGAGGAGAAAAACCAGTGATCCTAGAAGGAGTTCAATGGAGGATCAGTGATGGCAGATCAGTTAACATATGGATGAAAAAAATGGGTGAGGAGTAGAATGGAAACTCTAGAGAGCTACAAGTAAGATGAGGAGGACACCTCAATGATGGTGGATGAGATGATTGATAGGATCATGTGCACATGGATAGATGATGTACTTTAGAATTTGTTTCCACTAGATGTCCGTGTAGATATCAAAAACACTCCATTGAGTTTCAGACTACCAGAAGACATCCCCTTTAGGTGACTAGATCCAAAGGGGTCCTTCTCAATGAAGACAACATACTGGTTGAGTCACTTAGGCACGAGGGAGTTTACTAATAGTCATAGAAGGATAAATGATGGATCCTAGAATATCATCTAGAGGTCATATCATTCACTAAAGATATGTCACTTCCTATGGCGTGTTTGCATAGGTGGACTTGCTACAAAAAGGTAGACAATTGGATAGACATTGTGATACTGTTGGGAAATGCCCCCTATGTATAGAAGAAAAAGAGACCGTCTAACATATGCAATTTGATTGCCCAGAGACCAAAAACTCTTGGGCATTGTTTCAATTTGACACTCTGTTCGAGCCTCTAAAGGTGGTCTACATTAGCAAGGCAGTCAATATTCTCCATGAGAAACTCCGAGATGACAAGTTTGACACAGCTATTGCTACCATGTGGGGAGTGTGGAATCTTCAAAACAGATCGGTCTTTGGGGAGCCAAGATGAGAGGTGGACTTTCTAACACAACATGGGAAGGCATTTATTAGAGACTATAAGAAGGCAAATAAGAAGTCATCGGTTGTAGTAGATGCAGTAGATGACGAGAAGGAAATTGTGTGGATAGGGTGGACAATGCTTCCGGTGGGAGTGATAAAGCTCAATGCATATGTTGCTTTGTCTACTTAGAGGTCAATGGGTCTAGGTGGAATTGTTCAAGACAATGATGGATGAGTAACTGGGATGATGTATGAGAACTAGTAACCCAAACTCAACCTACTTTTGGGAGAAGCATTAGCTATATTGTTCTGGATCAGATAGGCTATAGAGTGGAGATGGAGAGAGATTCAA
Source organism: Alisma plantago-aquatica (assembly GCA_963693085.1). Lineage (NCBI taxonomy): Eukaryota > Viridiplantae > Streptophyta > Magnoliopsida > Alismatales > Alismataceae > Alisma > Alisma plantago-aquatica. The sequence continues at coordinate 153,636,559 of OY856413.1, forward strand.
GTAGACTCAGACTCGTTAGCCATTATCTTAGAGCTACAACATCCAGGTAGTCAACATGATCAACTTGAGCTAGCCGTCAAGGATATCTTAACTTTAGTTAGTTCTTTTATTCTTGTTCTTGTGCTTATGTTAGTAGCAATTACAATAGCATAGCTCATGTTGTTACAAAACTTGCTAGTGTTAGTTAATGTTTGACCAATAGGGAATTATCTAGCATGCCTGATGAGGTCATGACCGACCTAAATTACATCCAAAATGGAGAGGATCTAGAGTAGTCAGACTCTTAATTTATAAGTTGACACTCAAGCCCCCACAACTATTATACAAAGATTGGTGTAGTAGATGGGGGTTGAACCATAGGGACAAGGTGGGTAAGTGTTAGTAGCATAGAGACTTAGACTCAAAGAAACCAAATGAAAGGATAGATTAAGATGATGTTCACTAAGGAATGATGTACTCAAACAAATAAAACCAAAGGTAAGAAATAAAATAAGAGAATAAGATCAAACAAGAAATATGTAACCAAAGTATGGAAGGGGACTTGGATCAGGTTTCACGTACTAAGATCTCTCACCAACATGCAATACTCACACCTCTTTTGTGTACCCTTAGCAAGATTACAAGAAATCATCACATAAGTATGTTCCCTCCTCCCTCAAGCTTAGGATAGATATAGATTATAAGGATGTCTCTCTCTTGGGGTGGAAAACAAACAATCATAAAGCATACCATAAGATCATTAGCTTCAACATTCCAAAATTTTCATGCATTCCTTCAACTCCATAACACTTAGATAAGATTAATACTATGATCTCGAGGCATTAACAATCATGCATCACATGATGGTAGATGATCATGCAAGTGAAGAATTTAGGAACAAGAGTATGGAGATAACCATTGCTAAGAATGTATAAATTCAAAGATATGCAAGTATATACATGTTGGGAGTGCCTTAGTGGCTACTCCCAACCCAAGAAAGGTGTATAACCACTCATATTAATAGGCAGCATAACGATTCTACAAAAGTGTAGATACATCAAGATAAATGAAGAGGGTGAAGGTACATTATGATGGAGATGATAGATCTAAATAAGGAAGGAGGCGATACACCAAAAATACTTTCTCATATCTAGATCTGGTACAGACGTGGAAGATGAAAACTCATTCTCTCTAGAAGTGGATGGTAGATCTTCTTTCTCCTCCAACTTTTGTGTTTGGAGATCTAAAACCAATGGAGATGAACAAGGATGGCTTTGGAGTTGGGCAACATTTCATCGCTCTTTATGATCTCCCCCTTGATATGTGTGAGGTCAGGGCCTATTTATACACACTACCCACCGAATTAACTCTGAGACGTGGCCGCGATTCATGTCTCGACTGAGACCAGTGTCATGTTCATGACCATTAGTAGCGGCCGTAGCGTCTATCTCGGTAGAAACCATGTTCTGGTCGATGTGATGCCTGGGTCGTGATGATATCTCAACAACGGCTATTGTTGCGGTTGAGTCTTTAGACCTAGTCTTGACATCTGTCTTGATTGCGTCCCAGTCTTAGCCATGATTTTAATTGCGGTCACGCTAATGTCAGATTCACGACTGTCATTGTGATTGTAACTGTTGATGGGCAATCACTGTCACAACAAGCCATGACTCCTTGAATCTATCTTGGTCGACATGCTTGATGAATGCATTTGTCTCAACCATGATAAAGGTGTATTAGCAGGGACCGAAGGTGACTCTGCATTGATCAAGAAAGGATATTAGATCAAATCAAAATGTTATTCAAGATCATTAAAATAGGCAGTGAGATTACCAATGGAAAGTTTATTAAAGACATAAAAAAGGTTCAAAAAGTCCACAAAAGGAGATGTTATCAACTCTCCCAAACTTAAAATCTAGCTTGTCTTTAGGCTAATAGGTAGAATCAAATCATCAAGTGATGAGATATATATTTTTCCTTTTGTATGAAACACACCATTACCAAATTATTCCATCCTTATAGAAAAAACCTTTGTGATAGGCTTGTTCACTTCATGAAGTTCTATCTCCTCCCTCTATTTATAGAGTTGTGTGACTTTGTATCCTTTCCCACTGCCTTTCGTAGTAAAGGACTTTCCCTAGCAATGATCTTCATGCCCTTGTTTTTTGGATATACTTGTAAATGGTTCTTGTAAGGGGTAGCTAAATTATTGTGATGGGGTAGGCTAGGCTTTCAGTGTTTTCCTACACTCCTTAGTCTCCCTCAACCATGGTGTTGTTTTAAAGATAGTGATTCCCAAGTGGGACCGGATGTAGTGTCAGGTGGTTGTACGAGGTTGCTTTCAAATGTAGGTGGGTAACCTGGCTTCCAGATTCCACTTTTGGGCATGACATATCTACATTCATGAGTGCAACAATAAACCGGCCGTGTAAACTCCTTCGACATCTTTGTGGAACAACTCTCATGATTTTATCTCTTTTGGATTTTAATCTCACTTTCAGGCTAGGGAAAAAAGGTTAGTAGGATTGCTAGGCGGCCAAGACTCTTTTCATCCCAAAGAGGGGATAATTAAAACATGAAGGGGTAGACATTTCCTTCTTGTGGGAGATGTAGACTTTCTTGCTAGTATCGTCAGGCTAGGATGTTTGGTTGGGAGTGTGGCTAGTAAAATCCTCCTTATTTCTAGGGGTTATATAGATTCAGGGTGTTCTTTCACTTTACACAACATTTTGCTATAAGAATGGAATAATATCATATTGTTGTGTCTTTTTCTTTTATGTAGATTAGTAGCTCATTTGCATCAATCTAGAGATGATTACATTAAAAACTATAAGGAGGAAAAACCAGTCTAAGAAGAGGGGAAATTGAATATCTCTAGGAAAATATCAAAATTTTGAAAAATAGTAAGTTGAAAGTTCAAAATGTTTAAAAATTTCCTACTATGATTCCTACTATGTTGGAGTAGAAGTATGAATATGTACAAGATAAGACCTTACAAAATTGGGATCTAAATTATATGGAAAAATAGTACCTATCATGCATGTTTATAACTCCTCCCCCAAACTTATCCTTCACTCTGTTACGGAGTGTTAAAGATGAAGGTTTAGGTATTAATAGGCTTGCTTTATTTTTGTTGTTTTTAAAAAATTGCCCATTTTTACTGTAGTAGCATGTCGGCGTAGCCTCCTCAGAGAGTGTGGTATCTATCATGCTACAGGCTTTTGACCTTCATCTCTCGTAGGGCTAGGGCTTCCATCCAGGCTTAGGAGATAGGAACTGCAATAATTAGATAGGGGCATATGTTGTGGACTTCTATGAAAAAAATTGTGTCTTTTTGAAGTCCTTAGTCTTTGAAGTTTTGTACCATTTTCCATGCTCATAGATCATTTCTATAATCATTTATGTGCATGTCATTGCCTTTTCTTCAGTGGGCGTCTCCGGTGTAGTCATGTTTGTATACTTAGTCAATTCAAAGTTTGAATTAGAGCTATTGTAAAGAATGGTAGTCTTTGTTCTGACATTGTATACCAGGAGAGTCCAGTGATTATCATGTAATATTGGCAAGAAGATGAAATAAAGTAGAGAGGCTATTACACGCTACTTCAGGCGGTCTTTTTCTCCTGACTCTTTGCTCTTTGGTATGTCATCGACCAATAAGAAATACATATGTGCATTTGTCATGCTGTCACCTAGTAGTGATTGATACGCATACATCACGCTTACTGCTAGGTAGCCTCCTATCTTTAGTGTATCTCAGAGGTCATCCTTGATGATACGTATGTCTTCTCATTCAAAGATAACTTCGCCACAGTTACTATATTCTTTGAAAATTTCCATGATTAGCAGCAACGAGTCCCATGAGAGGTCTTGGTAGGCCCATCTGTCGAAGTAAACAAAGGAGGGATCTATCTATCTAGGTGGCTCATCTGGGCATATATTAGGCACCTCCTCTTCATTGATCTCACCTTCCTTAGGGTGATCTTTCGTGGGTTCTTCTTGTCCTTTTGCTGCAGCGCTTGTTGTTATCACTTTTTCAATTGGCTTGGGATCTTGATTTTCTTTGTGAGCTGCTTTATCAAGGTGCTTGTTGGTTGCCCACCCTTCTTTCCAGGTAGATTCCCTAGCTGATTCAGTTGGGTCAATCCACAAGGTATGCAACTGCTCCCTCCATGGATTCTTTTCTGCTAAGGGGACGCCCTTGTGCAACCTGCATGGTACAACATCGGGTGACATGGTAGGGTCCTTGAAGAAACATTGAACATAGATAACTTCCATGGCATAGGTACCCCACAAGCCATGCAAGTCTTCTAGAAAAGGTTCTTCTAAAGGAACACCTTTGTTTATAGATTCTATCATTCTTAGCACTACAAAGGCGCAATCTCCTCTTCCTGGCTCCTCTTGTAGGACTTTCATGTATATAGAGAAATTCTTCCAGTTAGGTTTGTGTCGGATTCATACTAACTGGATAGCCAGTTGAAGACAAAGGGGTACCTTCAGAATGTCACAGACCTCCTTGTTTCTAAAAATCAACGAAGTACTTGGTAGTTCACTAGCACAATAGCTGTAGATGAGTATACACATATCATACAAGTATGCAACAATCAACACCCAATGCTTTATAATTTGATCGGCAAGGTGACGTACTTAATTTTAGGCCTCATGAGTGCAATCTGCATTTCTTTCATAGATTTAGAGTCATAATCCTTTTCATACAAAATTCTTGTCAGATGAGTTGTACCATTGAAGATCGAGTGTAATTTATCAAGATGGTTGAATTCTTCATGGAGTGCATTGTTGGTATGTATGCCCATAGAGCAAGTCATATGATGATTGTAATGGGATACTTTGTAAATGATTTGAATAATAATAAAGGCAATTTCCAATCTATATGTTTAAACTGTTTCTGAGATGATGGTGTAACATGATAGATGTCTAAAGATTGTTTTACTCAATGACGTATGCTTTTAGGTTAAGGACCTAAACGATGAGATCATACGGATGTTAAGAGTATACATTCTTGTTTAGTCCCTAGTCGGTTGTTATTGTGGAAATAACCATAGACATCAATAACACTGAAGACTAGATTGTGTGTTGGTTGATGACAGAATCTCATTAGTCATGATATAGTGATATCAAACCAAGCACATAGGTACTTGTTAGAGAACAAGGTACCGGACAGACCCACCGTGAGAGTGACACATGGAACCATGACTTGGTAGTCACAGTCAGCTCTCACAGTGATGGTGGTGAGTGTGATTCTTAGACCTGAAATCACTACACTCAACACATGTCGTTGGGTACACTTTGACATCATCAAACACTGTCCTGAAACATGGGTTGTTATAAAGGTGATGATTGGGTGGCTTTGACACATGGGGCATTTGAGGGGTGAGTGATAGATATGGGATTTGTCCCTCCTAAGGGAGTTTGATATCCTTGGCCACTTGATGAGTAGGATTGAGAAAGGCATGCGCATGCACATGTGAATCAATATGTGATATTGATGTCATGCAAATCTCACTCGGTCTACTCTGAGATCAAGGAAATGAATGAACATTGACGGGATGACTGTTCCATGCCTCGAGTTCATTCTGGATATCAGTGACAAAGGAATTATACATTCACTGTAACACCATTCACGGATTGTAGGATGAAAGTTGTTCTCCAACTTTCTACTTTCACTTGGGTAGCAATGATGTGTGACTAGGCACCGCTCTTTGCTTGTGAAGTCATAAGTGTTATGGAATTTCACTACCAACGTGAAATGGACCTGCAGGGTCACACACATAGGATCTAACCTGGAATAGGAGTTTTGTCCACAAGCAATGTTTAGATTGATTACTAAAGGAGTTTAGTAGTTCAAATAAACACTCAATTAATCGATAGCTCAATATCATATGGTTCAAGGTGTTGGACGCATTGATTGGAGTATCGGATTGATTGAAATCGCATTTGACTGATTCTACCCAATCTGCATTCCCAACCGATCGGTTCATGTGATGAACCGGTCGGCTGAGGTTGCTGAACCGGTCGGCTCAATTGTTGAACCGATCGGCTCATGCATAGAGTGAAACGACCGGTTCAAGTGTTGAACCGATCGGTTCAACTGGTGCAATCGAGCAACTTGTGAAAGTAGGATTGGTGAGAATTTTCCTTTCGTTTCAATTGCCCAATTCGATTGGGAATAATATTGGTATTCGATACCAATTGGGAAAGAAACAAGGAAAGTCAATCGGGAACCAACCTGGAACCCCAACCGACCGGTTCATGAGTGAACAGATCGGTTCAAGGGTCCCAAACGATCGGTTCAGTGGTGAACCGATCGGTTCAGGTCCCCAACCGACCGGTTCACTTGTGAACCGATCGATTCAGGTTGCGAGATGGTTGCTTTTTGTGGAAAATTCTCGAACCCTTCTACTCCTGCTTTAGTCCCGTATTGTCGGGCACAGAGAACCCTGTCCCATGACCCGCCTATATATAGGGGTATTGGGGGCTTCTGAGAGTACAACTCAGTGCAAGTTGATTGCTCTGCAAAGTTGTCGTTCTCTCTGGTTTTGGTAACCGAGAGATAGCCCGAGCAAGTGCTTCCCGCAAAGGGAGGTGCAGCAAGGGAAGGACAACTGCAGTTGCAATTGACAGCGGGAGAGTGTGTTGGCGACTAGTACGTCAACAGGAGGGTGCGACTCTTTCCACTTCCTTGTGGGACAAGGAGAGTGGAGTTCCGGGTGGTCCGTGTGGACTACTTCAGAGGCGGGAGGTCACTGCCGCTCAGGAGGACAACTGTCATCCGACAGTCCGGTAGGAGGAGGAGTCTTCAGTCCCGGTGCGACCAGGAGCTGCACAGACACCGTCCAAGACCGGAGGTGAAGACCGCGCAAGGCGCGTGGTATTTTCGCCGAGCAAGCCTCGGGACAAGGTATGATTCACAAACCATCTTTCCTATTATATAGATGTTGGCGCGATTCCTTTTGTTCCGGGTTTGGGGAGAAAATTTTTTGTTTTCGCTGCTTCTCTGCCTCCTCCAAAACCCAACAGTGGTATCAGAGCCAGGTCAACCGCTCTATATTTTAGGATTATCGATATGATCGATTTTGGTTTGTCGCCTTTATTGCATGCGATGTGAATAATATCAGCTTTATACATGTCCAATCCACAAATCCCTAATATACATATACGATATGTAATATTAATGCACTCGATACGCGTCTCCCTTAAACGAGTTTTGTGGTGGATGTGTAGCATGATTATGGCCTATAAACCCCTATATCTGTGTATGGTTGTTTGTGTGGTTGCTTGCATCTCGGTCTGCGCACCGATTCCCTTTCTCATATTCCTGATGTAACTCGAAATAATTCGAGAATTCTTTTCCTACCTTTGCTCCCCCCAAATGTAACTCGGGGTTTCTCAATTCAATTGTAAATAGGATAGATTTTATTTCTTGTTATGTCAAAGAACGGAGGACAACCTGAAGACGATCGGTTCAAGGAGTGAACCGATCGGTTGGTGATCCAGATGGCCGGTTCGAGGAACAAGATGAGCAGGTGGCGACCTGAGGAGATGCACGATGACCGGTGAACCGATCGGCTGGAGGCGCCAGTCGATCGGCTGGTGGCACCCGAACAACCTACCTGATGGTGAGCCGATCAGTCATGGAGATGAGCTGATCAAACCCAGAAAGGCAGGCACAGATTTCATCTTGTACAGGTTGCATATGATGTAAACCTAGATGACCGTGATTCCTCTTGGCTCGAGGAATCACAAATAGGATGGCCATAATCATTGCTTTTTATCGTTTATTCATGTTTTCTGTGGGATATAGCATGTATATGATACGTACTATATATTGTGGTGATTGGATATGTATATGTATATAAAACAAAATCCCTCATTAAATATTAAGTTTTAGATGCCTTCCAAATGCGACACACGTGAAAAGCTTGATCGACCAAGTGTGGGCACGCCCAAGCGTGGTGCACCGTCTATCTCGTGGAAGCGTGAAGGATGAATATGTGGGTCTGCCCAAGCAGGGTGCATGTTCATCGTGTTGGCTTTGGGTTGGACTTAACAAGGTGACCTAGATAGGATCTAGCGCCTTGAGGCATGGAGATGATCATTGCAAGGAGTTGCATATGACATCTTTCAAGAGTTGCATATGATGCAATTGGCAAGAGTTGCCTACCTGGAAGATCTTAGTTGTGGGTGACAGCCCAAGCTGGTCCATGGCTCAGAGGATTTCAGGATCTTGACCCACTAGAAGATTGTACGCTGCAATCTTCTGAATTGATGGTGAGGGCTATCAATTTGAGTCAAAATAGTGGGAGCGGTAATTAATTAAAGGCCTAATTAACTATCGTCAAATTTTATTCAAATCAAATCAAAAAGGTTTTGACAAATGCAAATTTTCTCTTGTAGAATGGCAAAAGAATCATCTTTAAAAATGGGCAAATTAATTGAGAATAAATTCCATAACTGGTTGAGGACTGTGAGAAGTGTTCTACACAATCCAGATATACCAGGAACCTTAGAATCCACTCTATGTACGCTTAATGCGTTTGTGAAGAAGAAAGTAGTAAGGGAGAGAAGTGTTCTCTCGCCAAACCAATTTCTTCTACATGGAGAGGATGGAAGGAACAATGGAAGAAGAAGTCGGAGATAGAGATCTCTACTTATGGTGTATACGTGATAGAGATTAACTTTACTACTTCTTCGTCATGGGTACTTGATACTGGATGCGGATCTCACATTTGTTCAAATGTGAAGGATCTTAAAAGAAGTAGGCCTTTGGGGAAAGGTGAGGTTGAACTGTGTGTTGCTAATGGGGCAAGAGTTGCCTCCAGTGCCGTAGGAACCTATGAGTTAACTCTACCTAGTTGGCTAATAAAAGAGTTGAAGAACTGCTATTATGTACCTGCCATAAATAGGAATATCATTTCCGTCTCTTGTTTGGACAAAGATGGATTTGAATTTCTTATTAAGAATGGAAAGTGTTCCATTTCTAAAGATGGGATCTTTTATGGAAGTGCCCCTATGTCTTATGGTCTATACTTGATAGACTTGGAGACAAGTGTATACAACGTAAACACCAAAAAGCAAAAACTCAACAACTCAAACGAAACATATCTCTGGCATTGTCGTCTAGGGCACATAAATGAGAAGCGCATTTCTAGACTCCATAAAGATGGTTATCTAGACTCTTTTGATTATGAATCAATAGAGACATGTGAATCTTGTTTGTTGGGCAAGATGACCAAGACTCCCTTTTCAGGTAAAGGTGAGAGAGCTAGTGATCTATTAGGACTCATACATACTGATGTATGTGGGCCTTTTAGAACTAATGCCAGAAATGGGTATCAGTACTTCATTACCTTTACTGATGATTTCAGTAGGTATGGCTATGTGTACCTGATGAAACATAAGTCAGAAACCCTTGAAAGGTTCAAGGATTTCATGAATGAAGTACGGAACTAGCATGGTAAAAGTATTAAGGCACTTCATTCCGATCGAGGTGGAGAATACTTGAGCCAGGAGTTTGAGGACCTTCTGCGAGCCCGTGGTATTGTATCACAATGGACTCCTCCTAGAACACCACAACATAATGGTGTGTCTGAAAGAAGGAATCGCACATTGTTAGATATGGTGCGATCAATGATGAGTTTTGCTGATCTTCCGATTTCTTTCTGGGGTCATGCTCTTGAAACCGCCACGTTTACTCTTAACCGTGTCTCATCTAAATCGGTTCAAAAGACACCATATGCGATATGGACTGGGAAGCGTCCCGATTTGTCTTTTCTGAAGATTTGGGGTTGTGAGGCTTACATTAGGAAAATGTTTCCTGATAAGCTTGGACCCAAATCCGATAAATGTTATTTTGTTGGATACCCCAAGGAAACGAGGGGATACTATTTATACCACCCTACTGACAACAAAGTGTTTGTTGCCAGGACAGCTGTGTTCCTAGAGAAGGAATTCATTTCCAAAGGAAACAGTGGGAAGAAAGTAGAGCTTGAAGAGGTTCAAGCCCAACAAGAAAACATTGAACCGGTAGATGTACCAGAGGATAATGGAGATTCACAAGGTGTTGTGGAATCTCAGTCTCCTCAGGTAACACAAGGACCTCGTAGATCTAGTAGGACTCACCTTGAACCTGAGAGGTTTGGATACCTTGTAACTTAGGAAGGTGGAGAGTTGATCATAGATGATGATCCAACTACCTACGTAGAGGCTATGGAGGGACCAGATTCTGAGAAATGGCTAGAAGCCATGAGATCCGAGATGGAATCCATGTACTCCAACAAAGTATGGACTTTGGTGGAACCACCCGAAGGGGTAAAACCCATAGGGTGCAAGTGGGTCTTCAAGAAAAAGACCGACATGGATGGCAATGTGCAAACTTATAAAGGCAGATTGGTTGCAAAGGGTTTTCGACAAATTCAAGGTGTTGACTATGACGAAACCTTTTCTCCAGTTGCCATGATTAAGTCCATCAGGATCATGCTTGCTATTGCAGCCTACTATGACTATGAGATTTGGCAGATGGATGTTAAAACCGCATTCCTTAACGGGAATATTCATGAGGATGTGTACATGACACGGCCTGAAGGTTTTGTAGATCCAAAGAATGCCAATAAAGTCTGTAAACTGCAAAGGTCAATCTATGGATTGAAGCAAGCATCTCGGAGTTGGAATCTTCTATTTGATGAAGAAGTCAAAGTGTTTGGCTTTATTCAAAATGAAGATGAATCTTGTGTGTACAAGAAGGTTAGTGGGAGCTCGACCACATTCATCATATTGTATGTGGATGACATACTTTTGATGGGGAATGATGTCTTAGCCTTAGAGAAGGTAAAGACTTGGCTTGGGAAAACTTTCTCAATGAAGGACTTAGGAGAAGCATCCTATATTCTAGGAATTAAGATCTATAGAGATAGATCTAGAAGGCTTCTCGGACTAAGTCAGAGCACGTACATTGACAAGGTGCTGAAGCGGTTCAGCATGGAGAACTCAAAGAGAGGCAACATCCCTGTGCTACATGGAGTTACCATCTCTAGAGCTCAATGTCCCCAATCTTGTGAAGAGAGGGAGCGTATGAATGAGATCCCATATGCATTAGCCATTGGATCCATCATGTACGCTATGTTGTGCACACGCCCAGATGTCTCGTATGCTCTCAGCATGACGAGCAGGTACCAGTCAGATCCTGGGGATGCTCACTGGACAGCCGTGAAGAACATCCTCAAGTACTTGTGAAGGACTAAGGATCAGTTTCTTGTGTACGGCGGTGAGGAAGAGCTGGTTGTAAAGGGTTACACCGATGCAAGCTTCCAAACCGATAAAGATGATTACAGATCGCAGTCAGGATTTGTGTTTTGCCTTAATAATGGAGATGTGAGCTGGAAGAGTTCCAAGCAAGAAACAGTTTCCGATTCTACTACAGAGGCTGAGTATATTGCTGCTTCACATGCAGTAAAGGAGGCTGTGTGGATCAGGAAGTTCATTTCTGAACTTGGTATAGTTCCCAGTAGCTGTGATGCAATTGAGCTTTATTGTGACAATAATGGAGCTATTGCACAAGCTAAGGAGCCCAGATCACATCAGTGTTCCAAGCACATACTGTGGCGCTTCCATCTCATACGAGAGATCGTATAGTGAGGAGATGTGAAGATTTGCAAAGTACCAAGTGAAGACAACATTGCTGATCCACTGACTAAGGCCCTTTCTCAGCAAAAGCATGATGGTCATGCTAGGTCACAAAGACTGCGTTTCCTTGGTGACTGGCTCTAAGTGCAAGTGGGAGTCTGTTGGTATGTATGCCCATAGAGCAAGTCATATCATGATTGTAATGGGATACTTTGTAAATGATTTGAATAATAATAAAGGCAATTTCCAATCTATATGTTTAAACTGTTTCTGAGATGATGGTGTAACATGATAGATGTCTAAAGATTGTTTTACTCAATGACGTATGCTTTTAGGTTAAGGACCTAAACGATGAGATCATACAGATGTTAAGAGTATACATTCTTGTTTAGTCCCTAGTCGGTTGTTATTGTGGAAATAACCATAGACATCAATAACACTGAAGACTAGATTGTGTGTTGGTTGATGACAGAATCTCATTAGTCATGATATAGTGATATCAAACCAAGCACATAGGTACTTGTTAGAGAACAAGGTACCGGACAGACCCACCGTGAGAGTGACACATGGAACCATGACTTGGTAGTCACAGTCAGCTCTCACAGTGATGGTGGTGAGTGTGATTCTTAGACCTGAAATCACTACACTCAACACATGTCGTTGGGTACACTTTGACATCATCAAACGCAGTCCTGAAACATGGGTTGTTATAAAGGTGATGATTGGGTGGCTTTGACACATGGGGCATTTGAGGGGTGAGTGATAGATATGGGATTTGTCCCTCCTAAGGGAGTTTGATATCCTTGGCCACTTGATGAGTAGGATTGAGAAAGGCATGCGCATGCACGTGTGAATCAATATGTGATATTGATGTCATACACATCTCACTCGGTCTACTCTGAGATCAAGGAAATGAATGAACATTGACAGGATGACTGTTCCATGCCTCGAGTTCATTCTGGATATCAGTGACAAAGGAATTATACATTCACTGTAACACCATTCACGGATTGTAGGATGAAAGTTGTTCTCCAACTTTCTACTTTCACTTGGGTAGAAATGATGTGTGAGTAGGCACCGCTCATTGCTTGTGAAGTCATAAGTGTTATGGACTTTCACTGCCAACGTGAAATGGACCTGCAGGGTCACACACATAGGATCTAACCTGGAAGAGGAGTTTTGTCCACAAGTAATGTTTAGATTGATTACTAAAGGAGTTTAGTAGTTCAAATAAACACTCAATTAATCGATAGCTCAATATCATATGGTTCAAGGTGTTGGACGCATTGATTGGAGTATCGGATTGATTGAAATCGCATTTGACTGATTCTGCACAATCTGCATTCCCAACCGATCAGTTCATGTGATGAACCGGTCGGCTGAGGTTGCTGAACCGGTCGGCTCAATTGTTGAACCGATCGGCTCATGCACAGAGTGAAATGACCAGTTCAAGTGTTGAACCGATCAGTTCAACTGGTGCAATCGAGCAACTTGTGAAAGTAGGATTGGTGAGAATTTTCCTTTCGTTTCAATTGCCCAATTCGATTGGGAATAATATTGGTATTCGATACCAATTGGGAAAGAAACAAGGAAAGTCAATCGGGAACCAACCTGGAACCCCAACCGACCGGTTCATGAGTGAACTAATCGGTTCAAGGGTCCCAAATGATCGGTTCAGTGGTGAACCGATCGGTTCAGGTCCCCAACCGATCGGTTCACTTGTGAACCGATCGGTTCAGGTTGCGAGATGGTTGCTTTTTGTGGAAAATTCTCGAACCCTTCTACTCCTGCTTTAGTCCCGTATTGCCGGGCATAGAGAACCCTGTCCCATGACCCGCCTATATATATAGGGGTATTGGGAGCTTCTCAGAGTACAACTCAGTGCAAGTTGATTGCTCTGCAAATTTGTCGTTCTCTCTGGTTTTGGTAACCGAGAGAGAGAGCCCGAGCAAGTGCTTCCCGCAAAGGGAGGTGTAGCAAGGGAAGGACAACTGCAGTTGCAATTGACAGCGGGAGAGTGTGTTGGCGACTAGTACGTCAACAGGAGGGTGCGACTCCTTCCACTTCCTTGTGGGATAAGGAGAGTGGAGTTCCGGGTGGTCTGTGTGGACTACTTCAGAGGCGGGAGGTCACTGCCGCTCAGGAGGACAACTGTCATCCGACAGTCCAGTAGGAGGAGGAGTCTTCAGTCCCGGTGCGACCAGGAGCTGCACAGACACCGTCCAAGACCGGAGGTGAAGACCGCACAAGGCGCGTGGTATTGTTGCTGAGCAAGCCTCGGGACAAGGTATGATTCACAAACCATCTTTCCTATTATATAGATGTTGACGCGATTCCTTTTGTTCCGGGTTTGGGGAGAAATTTTTTTGTTTCCGCTGCTTCTCTGCCTCCTCCAAAACCCAACATGCATCACAAAGCACTTTGAACAAACTTTTATGTACATGTGCTCATTTTAGAAATATTCCCCTAAAGTGGCCTCTATTTAGTGACCTCCCTTTGTTATTGTATAGAGTATTTCCCCCTGGTATATTATCATTCAAAACATCTGCTAAGACATGGACGTCCCAGCAGGTGATGTGGGATACTGATGTCATGTCCATCTCTTCCATTTTGCATGGGAATGGAGGAGCTACAGCCAATTTGATTCCTTCTATAGGAGGACTCTGTTCTCTTGTAGATGCATCAGAAAAGAAGGAGGTTAGGCCACCTTCATCATCATCATATGTCCCTTCATCATCCTGATGTGCATTTGTGGTTGGTGCAACATAAGTGAGGGCATGTTCTTCAGTAACTTTCTTCTCACATGGTTCTTCTTGCATATTGTTGTTAGTAGTAATTACTTTAACAGAATCTTCTATGAGCTGATTTGCCACTGATGGCGACCCTAGAACTACTTCATTTAGTATTTCTAAAGTTGAGGCCATCTTGTCGTCATATATAACATCATTGTGTTCATTGTGGACAGGCTCTTGGAGGTAGATGTCGCAACCACCATGCTAATATTCATCTCATATAGTATTCTACTTATAGTTTCTATTTCAAAAGACATTAACTTATCAGCATTGGTGGCCTCCTATTTGATGACACATTTGTTAGGTTGCTCTTCTAACATCAGCTCATCTTCCATTGGGCGGGAGTACAAATCAAACGCATGTACATTGTTGTTTGTGCCTTCAGTGTCTGGTTTCTCCTGGGGTGTTTATACTTCTTCTGGTGGCCCCCGAGGTGGACTTGTAATCTTTTCTCTGGGTCCCAGAGTTTCTCTTAAAGCTTCATTATCTTTTATCTCTTTGGTGTTAGATGGGATCAAAAAAACTTGAGATGGTGAATAGATGATAGCATGTCTGGCCTTTCTTTTTGCTTGTAATTTTTCTGGTTGCTGGCACTCAGCTTCCACCTTATTCTGCTCATCCTCCAACTTTTCACATTCCCTTCGTAGATCTTACATCACTTCTGCGTACCCTTTGCGCGTCATCTCTATTTCAGCACATACATTTTCTGTCTCTTTTTGGAGGTCCATCATTTCTTCTAAAATTGTCTTGATGCCTCCCATAACCATTGTGTACTTATTGATCACTTCCTGCATAAACTAAGGAAGTGACTTAGTTTTTGTGTGTAATCCATGTACCTGCATTGTTATTGAGCATAGGCTAGAAGTGATATGCAAATTAACTTTAGAATAATGCCAAATGTGTGCTCACATGGCATCAAATCAATGCCCTAATATGCCACCAAAGGTTTGTGGATGTTGTTGTTGTTCGGCTGTAGATGTTGATGGTGTTTTAGTTTCTACTCCAGGGATTTATGGTGAAGTATAAACACTTGTTGTGGCATCTTTGTTTGTGTTGGGCTATTTTTTTTACGCCCACTGAGCATATTCTCCTCGCATGCTTTCCTGCATTGCACCCGCTTCTTGTTCCACACTTGATGCTTGTTCTGTGCTTAGTGCTTCAGTCTGCCCGGGTACCATGGGCACTGCTTTGGTTGCTTGAGGGATAGGGGTTGGCTACTTGGGTGCCTCAGCACCATGGCTGGGTCCTTTTGAAACCTCATGGGTCTTTTCTTATGCATTAGAAATGGTGCTTGACATGACAGTCATCTTAGATATTATGACCATGACAGGGGGAGGGGATGGTGGAATGAAGAACCCTTCATTGTTGTGGTCTGGCTAGTCTTCCAAGGATTTCTTCTTTGTGACTTCTATCTTTCTTTGATGGCCTTGAGGAGGTTGAATTTTTTATTCTACAACCTTGCACTGTTAGATTGCCATTTTCTTTCTCTTCTCTGCCTTTTGCTGCTCTACTTCTGGTCCATGTTCGATGTTGGATAGTGATTGTGGGTCTATATCCCTTCTGATTGCACTTGAGTGCATCTTGTTCACTTCCTCTTCGGTACGTCTTATCTTGTGGGTGTTGTAATACACCATTTCTAGTAGGGGTAGCAGAAGCTTAGATAAGATTTGTTTATAGAAAATTTGTTGCCCTTATGTGCCAGAATACTAGTGTTCACCAAAGACTTGATATCGATCTTTAATGTCCCTTGGTGGCCATATATCTCCGCATTTGCTCCATACCTAAGAAATGATATGCAATGAGCATTATGTGGCTACCCATGTAGAATTCTTTAGTCTTGTTTGCCTCTAATCCTAAGGCAGCCGCCAATTTGTCTATCAAGAGTCTTCTAATATTAACTGGTTTCTTATTCAACATGGACCAGATTAGGAATAGGTCTCCCTTAGACACCCCCCGATTTCAGATCTTATGAAGATTGTGTTTGTTGTTATCTTCTGCATTACCCTGTTAAAGCAAGAAGTGATAAGTGTTTCTTTGGAGTTCTTTGGACTATTCTCATGTTCTCCCATGAGCTTCTCCCACATCTTATGGCTATAATAGCCCACTATTTTTTTCACCGGGTGCAACCGAGAAGCCTTGAGCTTCTTCCATCATTTTGGTGAAGATTGTGTTTAGAATAGCTTTAGTGATCATGTGATCTTTTCCTCCTATACTCACCTCCAGCTTGTAGTTGCCTCCAGACTTCTTGCATTCAATGTCACTGACAAGCAGCTTCTCAAGTGACAACATTAACTCAGCTGTGAGTTTTGTCAGAGATGGGACCTCAGTCATAAAAAAAGTGTGTAGGTTGGCTCCGTCCAAAAATTTCAAATGACTCTATCATAGATCCCCATCTCCTTGAAGGCTTTGATATCTACGTATCATGTTGTCTTAAAAATCTTGGTCTTCGTGATTAGGTTGAAGTGCGAGTGATACACCTGGTCTCTTGGTGTCAATGTGGCCAATTGTTTTGTTGTTGTTGCATGAACTTCCTTCAGCACCATACTAGAGTTAGCTTCTTGTTATAGGGCCTTTGAGTCAACCTTTAATGGCCCCTGTTGTCTCTTAGTTTGGGCTTCAAATGGTGCATCCACCTTTCACTTTCCCTTCATCATTGGCTCTTCCTCTTCAGGTTTATACTCTGAAGTTTCTATTTCTTCAGTCTCTTGGGGCTCCTTAGTCTCTTTCGGTGTCTCGTGGTTCAGAATAGTTCTATATTTCTCCTTGATTATCTCCAAGCGAGCTCTATCCTCCTCTGAATAGTTCATATAGTCACGAAGCCTCTACTTGATTTTCTTGATTGGGTCTTGGACTCCTTTAAGGGATGTCAACCACTTGGGCAGGGAATTGGAGGTGGAGGAAGACATTCTGCAATTTTGGTAAACAATAAGTTATCATGTATTTCTTATGATGATAACAACAAGTTGGTTATAATGTCAGAGATTTTAATTGATCATATGGTGTCACGATTGAGACAAGAATCATAATCAAGATGGGTGTCACGGTCGCAATGGGATCACGAGTAGCGGTTGCGACAAGGCTAGGTTCAAGAATAAACCATTGTTGTGTTGAATGTCATGACCGAGACGAATGTCGCGATCATGATGATTGTCATGGTTGAGACAGGCTAGAAAATGAGAAGGAAACAAGGGTGTGTAGAGACCGAGATGATTGTCTCAATATATACCACATTCATGACCACACAAGTGTTGTGACCAAATCACAGACACTGGAAGCCCAGGTTTTTAGGGAAAAAAAGAGGATCAAGTGATAGGTGGAAGGTGTAGAGGGGAAGAAAAATAGAGAAAGGGTGAATTGAAGGTCATCCTCGCGGTTGAAACAACGGTTGTCGAAACAAAGTGTGGAGATGGAATACACGACAACAAAGAATTCGAAGCTGAAAAGTCAAAACAAGGGTTTAAGTAGCGATTGAGAGGGAAGACGATGAGCAGAGCAAGTCAATTCGTGCATCAGGAAGAAGAACATGTACGAAGTATGAATTAGAAGAAAATTATTTAGACAGAGGAGGAGTAAGTGTAGTTACCTTTTAGGAGTAAGAGAGTGGAGAGAAGGGCAGGAACACAGTTGTGCGGAGATGGTGGTTACGATTAGCTATTGCGATAGTGAAGCATCGTCATCATTGTTGCCTTTGACGTCTTTGTCTCCTTTCTGATCGCAAGCTAGTTCTTTGATGAGTCTTCATTAGGACCTGGAAGAGTGAAGGCATGAGGGAAAAAGAGAAAGCAAAGGAGCTAATTGTTCTAATAACTTCCATCTTATATATTTGATAGGAGTTGTGACCAAGACGACTATCTCAACTTCGACGGGCATGAGAGTAACAAAGTGGTTGTCTGGAACGCGAACGGTGTCGTGACCGAGACACTAATAAGAGTGTTTCGATCAAAATAAGGAATTTTAAGAGAAGTTATGAATTAAACAATATATGTACTCATCTTAAAGCAAATGAAGACATAGAAAAAGAGATGGAGTTTCAAAAATTGACTATCTATTTTAGAGAAATTCAAAATTGCTTGAAATAGAGAAGTTCAAAAATTAGACTAACTAATATTTAATGAAAATAAGAGAAATCTTTGTGAAATTAAAGAAGGCAGTAAATCCTTGGGTTGCCTCCCAAGAAGCGCTAGTTTATTGTCTTTAGCTTGACTTTTCTTATGAGGCTTCTCATGGTCCTTCTAGTGGTACTAGTTGTGGCTTTTTGAGGTCCATTTCTGATCTTCTGACAAAGGATTTATCTTCATAGTATGCTTTGACTTTGTGCCCATTCACCTTAAAAGTACTAGTCTTTTCACTGGTAATCTCCATCACCCCATATAGGTAGATCCTGACAACAGAGAAAGGGACAAACCATTTGGATCTGAGTTTTCCTAGGAAAAGCATGATTCTTGAGTTGAACAATAGAACCTTGTCTCCTTCTAAAACATCTTTGTGCTTTATGTGGGAATCATGCCACACCTTTGTTCTTTACTTGTATATGTGGGAATTCTAATAGGCATGGAGCCTCAGTTCCTCAAGCTCGTGTAACTACAGGTATCGCTTCTTTTTAGCCCTATTCAGATCTATATATAGGAACTTTATGGCCCAAAGGGCTCTGTGCTCTAGTTCTACTAGAAAATGGCATGACTTTCCACCGATGAGCCGATAGGAGGTTGTCCCTATTGGTATTTTGTAAGCTATTTTGTATGCCCATAGGGTATCATCTAGTTTCATGGACCAATCCTTATAGGTCCTGCCAATGGCCTTTTCTAATATCTGCTTAATCTGTCGGTTTGATACTTCAAGCTGTCCTTTCGTATGGGGGTGGTATGGTGTGGTGACCTTATGCTTGACCCCGTTCTTCTTCAGTAATACTTTTAAACTATTTTTCCATAAAATGGGACCCCCATCGCTAATGGCGATGTGGGGAACCCCAAATCTGGGGGAAATGGTCTTCTCAAACAATATCACCACTAACTTAGAGTCACAAGTGGGAGTTGCTATAGCTTCTACCCACTTGGAGACATAATCTATTATGACTAGAATGTACTTGTTTCCTCTGAAGGAGGGGAAGGGTCCCATATAATCCACTTCCTAGACATCAATGATCTCAACCTCCACCCAGTCAGACATAGGCATCAGATTTCTTCTAGTAATATTTCCTACAAGTTGGCATTCTCTAAATGCTTTTACAAATGACATAACATCCTTGAAAATGTTGGCCAATAAAAGTCCAACCGTAGGACCTTAGATACTGTCCTTTTGACTCCATGCTTACCTCTGTAGGGTGAGGAATGATATTCCTTGAGGATTTGAGGCACCTCTTCTTCTGGCCTACAATGTATTATAAATTGTCAGAACATATCTTAAACAGCTAAGGGATATCTCAGTAATAATTCTTCAGATCAGAGAAAAATTTCTTCTTTTGATTGCAAGTTATCTCAGGAGATAATTGTTTGTATGCCAAATAGTTACAGATGTTAGCAAACTAAAGAATATTTGGGAGAGTGACTTGTCCATCGTCAAGGCCTCATCCGTGTAGTTGTCATTTATTGGTACCTAATTTTTCTTCGGTGAACACTATTCTTGACAGGTGGTCGACGACTACGTTCTCCGTTCCTTTCTTGTCCATGATCTCGTGATCGAACTCTTGAAGCAAGAAAGCCCATCGCAACAGTCTCGACTTTGTGTCCTTTTTCTGCATGAGATATTTTACAGCCCCATGGTCTGTGTACACTTTCACCTTCGATCCTATGAAATAGGATCTGAACTTGTCAAAAGAAAATACTATTGCTAGCATTTCTTTCTCGGTAGTGGTGTAGTTTACCTGAGCTTCATCGAGATTTCTACTAGCATAATAGATTGCATAGTGCTTCTTCTCTCACCTTTGTCTAAGGACAGCCCTGATGGCATAATCAAAGGCATCACACATTATTTCAAAAGGCATATCACAATCAGGTACTTGTAGTATCATGGTCGATGTCAGGTTACTTTTCAAAACATCTAACACTTCAAGGAACTTATATATTAGAGAAATCAAATTCCACATCTTTAGCAAGGAGGTTTGATAATGGCTTCACAACCTTTGAGAAATCTTTGATAAATCTCTTATAGTATCCAACATTCCCTAGAAAACTCCTCAAACTTGTGATAGATTTTAGTGGGCGTAATTTTGATATAGCTTCAATCTTGCTTTTGTCTACTTCCATGCCTTTCGCAGAAATTTTGCATCTGAGCACTATTCTTTCTCTTACCAGAAAATGGCATTTTTCCCAATTCAGCACAATTTGTTTATCCTCACACCTTCACCAGACATTAGACACGTTTTCAAGGCAACTGTCAATGTCAGGTCCATATATTGAGAAGTCATCCATGAATACCTCCATTATGTCTTCCAAAAAATCTAAGAATATGGATATCATGCACCTTTGAAAAGTAGCAGGCACATTACACAACCTAACAGGCATTCTTCTGAAGGTGTACGTCCCATAGACACAAGTGAAAGTAGTCTTTTCTTGATCATTGGGGTTGATATGGACTTGATAGAACCTCGTGCACCCATCAAGAAAATAGAAGTAGGATTTTCTTGCAAACCTTTCTAGAACTTGGTCGATGAAAGGTAGAGGGAAGGGGCCATTCCTCATAGAGGCATTGAGTTTACATTAGTCGATACATATCCTCCACACAATAACCATCCAAGTGGTCACTTCATACCCATTTCTTCCTTTGACTACAATCATTCTGCCTTTCTTAGGTACAATGTGGATCGGGTTGACCCAATTGCTATCACTAATGAGGTGATGATCCCTGCATCATGTAGCTTTATCACTTCTTTCTTTACAACTTCCTTTAGCATCTGATTCAATTTTCTTAGCAATTGAGCTAGAGGTTTAGCAATTTCCTAAAGATTGATCATATCATTGCATAGAGATGGATTGAGGCCTTTGATATCTTCCATAGAGTATCCTATAACTTTACTTCATAGTCTGAATTCCTTCAACAACTTTTCCTCTTGATCTTCTGTCAGAGAAGAGTTTATGATAATAAGGTTTCTTTCATCAGCATCTAGGAATTCATATTTTAGATCTTCAGGTAGTGGCTTTAATTCCGATTTTTGTTTTGGTTCAACTTTTTCTTCTGATGTCTCTCTAGCGAGGCGTACATCACAGTTTCCACAGTACCTTCTTTGTCACTTAAACTTTCCTCCTGAGGTTGATTTAAGCAATTTAGAATCTCAACCACTTAAGGGATTTCTAGATTGGGACTCAGATTGTTCAAAGAATGCATGAGAGGGTCAACTATCACATTACTTTCTTAAACTTCATCGTAATATTGAGTATAACTATCCATAAAATAGGCATACTCAAACAGAGAAGGTCCCCTCATGGCATCTTGCACATGAAAATTGATGTGGTCATTACCAACATGGAGAGTTATTATCCCCTTCGAAACATCTATTAGGGCTCTCTCAGTGGTGAGGAATGGTGTTTCAAATATCATGGGGCATGATGGATTTTTGATGGTGTAAATCACCACTATATCATAGGGTATACAAAACCTTCCAATGTAGATCTAGGCATCCTATACCACTCCCACTGGCTTTTTAAAGGTGTGGTCAGCCAACTGAATTCTCATACCTGTTTTCACCATGTTTGTCAATCCCACCCTCTGGGCTAAGGAAAGGGGCATAAGACTGATACTTACCCCCTAGATTAGCAAATCCATTTCTTTCTACATTGTCTCTGACATTGAAAGGAATAGTAAATGCTCCTAGGTCCCTTTTCTTTATTGGCATTGTAGCTTGAACAAATGCACTCAACTTTTTTGCTAGTTGTACTATCTCAATGTGGTCACCTCTCCTTCTCTTCATAATCAAGTCTTTGAAGAATTTAGCATAGGTAGGCATTTCCTCAATTGCATCTAGAAACAGAATATCTAGGTGCAACTTCTTTACCTCCTCCTTGAACTTCTCATATCTCTTCTTTAGATGGGCCTTGATTAACTTATAGGGAATGGTACTCTCAGAGAGTAAGGGTTTCTTCAGGTGAAAGCTTCTTTAGTTGGGTTGGGATTCTTTGTCTTTGCATTTTCCTTCCCCTTCCCTTTTTCTCTTTTCTTGTCCTCATTTTCTAGACTCTCCTTCTTTGATTCCTCCCCTAACATAGGGGGTCTAGTTTGTTGCTCAGTGGAAATTTCTTCTTCTTGGTGAATTTTTTCATGTTGTTTTTCTACGACTCTTCCTGATCAAAGAATGGCCATCTTTGCAGTTTTAGTGTTTGATGGGATCTTCCCTTGAGGATTCTTTACGAGATCTGCCAGCTGAGCTAGTTGTTGATCAATCTATCTTTTATGTATTTGCATATCTACCATCTAGGTTTGCATCATGGTTAACACCCTCGAGTTGGTGATGGTGCTTTAGGTAAGTTGGTCATTCACCAAATCTTGCCTTTTTGCAAAATCGAACAGCTGAGCAATCATGTCGGGCTGGTTGCTATCCTTGGCCTAATTTTAACCTTGATTTTGTCCTTGATTTTGGTGACTTGTATTCTTATTTTTATATTGATCTTGATAGTTATTCTTGTTTTCCTTATAGCTGGTAGTTTTGATATAGTGAGTCGGTCCACCTCCATTTTCAAATCTCGGAGGTGGCTTAGATGAATTGCTTAGTTGATGAGAATTTTCGGCAACATCTTTCTTTCAATAATTGGAACCAGGGTGATCTGGTCTTTTAAAATTTGCGTAAGAGACATTCTATGTCTCTTCCTCGCTTTTGCATTCTTCACTATCTCCCAGTTGTGTGTAGATGTAATTATTGATTTCGTGGCCTCCTTCATCAAATGTAACGCATTTCATAACCTTTTCAACTGGTTTCTTGCCCTTTCCTTCATAATCTTTTAGCTATTTGACATATGTAGCTATCTTTTGAATTGGAGCTGTGATAGTTTCTAGAGCCTTGGTCTTGAGTGAAGGTCCTTCAGAGTTATTTTTCTTGGATACACCCCTATCACTTCTATAATAATCCATGCATGCTTGTAGTGCAGCCATGTTATCTATGATCTTTATATTTTTGCTCGACTTATTTCAAAGAAAATCACTCCCAACGACAACATTTAGCGAAGTCTGCTATGTGGGAGTTAGCCCATTGTAAAATGGTGTCATGAGCAAACCCCTATAGTAGTTGTGATGAGGAAAATCCCTTTGATAATCTTTGAATCGTTCCCATGGTTTGTGAAGATCCTCTCTAGGTTTCTGCATGAAGGAAGTGATCCTTTGTCTATTTTGAATAGTTTTCTCAATGGGGTAGAATATAGTGATAAAAGAATTGGCAAGAAGCCTCCATCGATTGATAGATTGGTGAGGTAGGGTAAGATACCAGGACAACTCTTTGTCCATAGGAGAGATAATGAATCTCGTACAGTATATAACTTCTTGAGGTACTCCCCTCATCTTGATAGTGTGCAGATATTTTTGAAGGCGTCAAGATCATGGTAAGGATTATCATTCTTTGAATTCCCTCTGAAAGGCTTGTTTTGAATACTAGAGATGACTTCAGGTTTCAGCTCAAAATTAGCTGCATCAAACTGTGGGATAACAATTGGGCATATTGATTCATTATCTCTAGTTGCAGCCAACTCTCTGAGTGTTTTATCTTCTTCATCATCTTCTTCCTTGATGTTTTGGTTATCATGTTCGTGATCATAATGATTCCTTCTATGTCTTCTATGGTGGTGGTGGTGGTGTTCATGATGGTGCTGCTCCTCTTTGCATTCTTTGTCCTCATGGTGTTGACCATCCGAGAGACGTTCCTCATGTTCTTCTTCAGTTTCTAGAGGTGGCAGCTTATGTTGGACTCATGCATTCCGATCTTCTCCAAAACGCCCACCTTCTCTATGAGGTAGCATGTTGACGCGAGTGGAAAGAGAGTTGAGGCTCACAATCTTCCTCCCTTCAAGCTACCTAAATAGTTCACACAGTCAATCTCATTACTAGATTTAGTGGTTTATGCAATCAATCTTATTACTAAGATTGATGCACGAGTGTATAGTGAGCAAACTTGAGTTCTTAATAGTATCATTTTTCCTTATCCCTGACAACGATGCCAAAAAGTTGACCGACCTAAATCACACGTCCAAAATGTAGAGGATCTAGAGTAGTTAGACTCTTAGATATATAACTAGACACTCATTCCCTCACAACTATTATATGGGGTTCGATGTAGTAGATCAGGGTCAAACCACACAGACAAGGTTGGTATGTGTTAGGAACGTAGAACCTTAGACTCAAAGACACCAAATGAAAGGGTAGATTAAGACGGTGTTCCCTAAGGAACGATATACTCAAAATAAAGCAATAAAAGCAAAGCTATTAAAACAAAACAAAAGAATAAGATCAAACAAGAAAGATGTAACCAATGTATGGAAGGGAACTTGGATCGGGTTTCACCTGCTAAGATCTCTCACCAACATGCAATACTCACATCCTTTTTTTGTACCCTTGCAAGCTTACAAGCAATCATCACATAAGTCTATTCCCTCTACTATAGAGCTTAGTATAGATCTAGATTATAAGGTTGTCTCTCTCTTGAGATGGTACACAAACAATCACAAAGCAAACCATATGATCATTAGCTTCGGCAGTCCAACATTTTATGCATTCACACAACTCCATAACACTTAGATACGATTAATACTACTCTTTCAAGGCACTAATAATCATACATCACAAGATGGTATCTAATCATGCAAGTGTAGAATTTAGGAACAAGAGTATGGAGGTAACCATTTCTAAGAATATATATATATATATATATATATATATATATATATATATATAGGGTAGCGATCTAGTGAGAAACATCCTACGGTGAGAGCATGAGAGGCATTTGTATAACCATAAAGTTATAGATTTTTTTCAATAGCCAACCTTATGGATGGGAAGAACGTCATTTTATTTCCCTTCACACAAAAAATCACTTGAATCCAATATTTTTTACATGTCCACATATAGAATATATGTATTTTGCATCCAACGGTCAGCCTAAAATTCAATCTTGAGTGTTGAAAAGTATTTGCTTGCTGTGAATGCAATACAAGTCCTATGATGATGAAATTTTGTAGGAAGGTAACTAATAAGCTATATTTTTAATCCATACGGTTGGATTACAAAAATTGATTGCTATGTAAAGTTATTCACATACCTCTCATGCTCTCACCAAGATATGTTTCTCACTGGATCGTTGTCATATATATATATATATATATATATATATAGAGAGAGAGAGAGAGAGAGAGTCAGGCTAGTGTACACTCGAGTATACCGGAGGTACCGTACACCTCAGTCATTTTTAAAGATAGAGTAACTTTTTGAAAAATCTAAACCACTGATCTTCTTAATTATCTTAATAACCTACTATATAATAAATTTTAGCTCATTTGGACACTTATAGATCGTGCATCTAAAGGAGGAAAAAATCATGCATTTCAAATTAGTTTTGTACGTCGATTTTTTTGTCCTTAGATGAGTGATGTATACTCATCTAAATGAGCTCAAATTTTATATGTGGTCTAGTATTATTGTAACGATGAAGATCAATGGATTAGATTTTAGAAAAACATGGTCTAGATAGGCAAACACCATTAGGGTGTACGACATGATCTGTATACTTGAGTGTATTCTAGCCTGACTCTCTCTCTCTCTCTCTCTATATATATATATATATATATATATATATATATATATATATATATATAGTTACTAATTTGTAGTTATTCAAATGCATCTCATGCTCTCATCGTAGGATGTTTCTCACTGGATTGCTATCCTATATATATATATATATATATATTCACAGGGATGCAAGTATATACATGTTGGGAGAGCCTTAGTGGCTACTCTCAAACCAAGCAAGATGTTTAGCCACTCATGTTAACGGGTAGAAAAACAACGCTACAAAAATATAGATACATCAAGATAAATGAAGAGGGTGAAGGTACAACATGAGGGAGATGATAAATGTAAAGAAGGAAGGAGGCGATACACCAATGATACATCCTCAGATCTAGATCTGATGTATACATGGAAGATGACAACTCCTTCTCTCAAAGAATAGGATGGTAGATCTTCTCTCCTCTAACTTTTGTCTTCAGAGATCCAAGACCAATGGAGATGAACGAGGATAGTTCTGGAGTTGGACAACACTTCATCGCTCTTAATGATCTCCCCCTTGGTATGTGCATGGTCGGGGCCTATTTATATGCACTACCCACCGACTTAAATCTAATTTGCAGCCGTAACTCATGTCTCGACTGAGACCGATGTCGCGGTCGTGATGATTAGTAGGGATTGTAGCATATGTCTCAATCACAACCATGTTCTGGTTGAGGTGATGCCTGGGTTGTGATGACGTCTCAACCACAGTTGTTATTGCAGTCGAGACTTTAGACCTGGACTTGACATCTGTCTTGATCGCATCCGGTACCTAGCCATGATTTTAATTGCATCCGCGACCACTGTCGCGGTCAAGATTGTCGCTGCAATCGTAATTGTTGATGGGAAATCACGACCGTGACATGCTACTGCTCCTTGAATCTGTCTCGGTCGGCATGCTTGATGAATGTATTTGTCTCGACCATGAAAAAGGTGTATTAGTAGAGACCGAAAGTGAGTCTACATAGATCAAGAAAGGATATTAGGTAAAATTCAAATGTTATTCAAGCTCATTAAAATAGGTACAGAAATTACCAAAGGAAAGTACATAAAATAGGTGCAAGAAGTCCAAAAAATGAGTTGTTATCAAGTCATGAACCTTGTATGTCTTGATTGTTTGAATTAAGGAAAAAGGTCTCACCTTCAAAAAAAACTTACATGTCTCTTATACCCAAGAGCAATGAAACTTGTGAGCTCGAGAACTAGAGGTTGACTGTTCTCTACAATGTCATTTCAAGGTGATTTAAAAAAATAATGGCTAACAAATTAAAACTCATTTCTTCTTCTCTTGTTAGTCATAATCAATGTGTCTTTGTCAAGGATCTAGCATTAAAGATGTTATTTTACTTTCAAAAGAGGTTATACATGATTTTCGTAAAATATATAGTTCTCCTCATATGTGTATTAAAACGGATTTGTCAAAATCATATGATTTCATTAGTTGCGAAGTCATCTTTCTTATTTTGAAAAATACGATATTTCTGTGATGTTGGTTGGTATGACTAAGAGAGACTTTCAGTACTACTTCTTATCAGGTTTTAATAAATGGTGAGTCTTTGGATGTCAGTTCTCCTAGCAATGGAGTGAGGCAAAGAGATCCATTGGCCGCATACTGATTTGTTGTTGTCATTCAATGTTTCACTCTTCTTATGAATAAAAGCGTGAAGGACAAAGTATTGGTCCCTCTTAGAGCTTCGAGTAGTATTCAGATTTTTCATTTGATTTTTGTTGATGACCTTATGGTCTTTGTTAGAAAAAATGAGAGCATCGCACATTGACTTGTTGACATGTTTGATAGTCTATAGAAGATGACATGTTTATCTTTGAGTCAAGATTTCAATGTTCTTCAACTATGATGCTGAGAAGAGTGTCATTTCAGGCCTTCTGAAGATTGAAGAAGGGAAGCTTCCTCAAGATTTCAATGTTCTTCAACTATGATGATGAGAAGAGTGTCATTTCAGGCATTCTGAAGATTGAAGAAGGGAAGCTTCCTCAAAGATACTTGGTAATTCCCTTGTTTATTCAGAAAAGGAAAAAAATATTTCCGTGCTCCTTTACTAGATAAAATTAAATCTAGATTGGAGGGATGGAAGTCTTGTACGCTCTCTGTGGCTAGAAGATTGGAATAAATTACCCTCCATTTCTACTATGTATTTGTTTTGGCCATCCACTTTTCCTTTACCTTGCTCAATGGCCAATGAGATTAAACACTGTGTTGAGATTTTATTTGGAAATACCGAGAAGAAGATAAATGTCCATCTTGTTAATTGGAGTAAAATTAATACACCAAAAATTGAAGGGGGTCTTGGTATGAAGTCCATAAGGAATGCTATTAAAGCTGCTTCTTTGCTTAATCCTTGCAATGTAGCAAATAGAAAAGGTAGCCTCCGGGTAAGATGGAATCACAAAAAGTACTGAAGTGGATCTTCCATCTGAGTAGTAGAGGTAAATCAGAATATCTCGTTGCTATTTAATCCACTTATTCATGTTAGAGAGAATCTCTTATCCCTTATCAAGTATGATGTTGGCAATGGACGAGATGTCGCCTAATGGGGAGATCCTTGGGTATCACAGTCTCGTTTTCTTATTGATGTGCTTGGGTCAAAAGCCTTTTCAAACTTGGGCCTTTCATGGGATGCTAAGCTTAAGTCACATTATATAAGACAATACTTTTTAAAAATGCCTCTGGTTGCTTTGCTTGCTCGTGAGTCTGAACCTTCAGAGAGGATAGATTATCCTTATCTGGTAAGTCTAATATCTTCCTTGCAGATCTGTGGAATGGAATCAGAGTAAGAAATCATGAAGCTCTATTTTCAAATGGATTTGGAAATTCTGCCGTCCTAGAAGATTTCACATCCACGCTTGGAAAGTTGATCATAATAAACTTCTAACTTCGGACTATGTGAGAAGAATGGGTATGACTACTACCTCTGTTTGCTTCCTCTGTATGAACAGATATGAGGATATTGACCATGTTATGTTCAGTTGTAAAATGTCTTTAAAATCTAGTCTTTAGCCTCAAGGTTTTTTTGTGTGGTTTGTTCCAACCAGTGTTATAGACTTCCCAAGAACACATAGCAGGAGTTCACATCTCTGTGCTCTTTCAGTTATGTATCATCTCTGGATGGAGAGAAATTTTCATATTCATGATGGCAAAGCTCTTGAAATTATAATGGCTTTCTAACATTTTGAGGAACTCTATAAACTCCAGTAGCTGATTGAGTCTGGGTGCCATGTAGACGGCGAATAAACCTGCAAATAACAGTCCAATAAATTCCCACTGATTACGTGCTCTGCTGATTCATCGAAGGATGTGATTTCGTGATTATTATACTGCTTGTAAGATCTACTATCATATTACATTCTATATTCTCTGTCAACCCCTTTTAAGACTATCAACCGACTTTCTTTGCTTGCGGTAACGCGGTTGGCACATAAAAGTCTGGCAAAGGTACATAACTGAACGAAGTTGATACAGTTGCAACTGTATACGGATGAACAGTAGTAACAAATGCCTTCAGTGCCCACAAATTCACTTTAGCTCGTGAAAGGGTCAGTTGGCGAAGTGATGGAACTGAATCTAGGTATCAGCCATGAATAACCTCAGAAAGAAAGAGCACAGTAACAATTAAATTCACCATTAATGAGGCTAGCCATCCCCGTATGTTCCAGTGGATGCAAGTGGGGAGTTATTGCACTTTGAAGAGCACCTGATATGTGTAAGTGTCTTTTAATTTGTGGTGTTTAATGCAAGACTGAGGAGAAGGGGCTAGCTTTGCTGGAATTGTGGTGGGGAACATATCATTCTTTTGTTTTACTACTCGCACTTTATTGCTTCGATATGGGATCACTGTCATTAAATACGGGAAGAAAAAAAATACACTAATTCAATTGTTTTTTCGGTTGCAGGAGCTTGGTTGGGGGGGGGGGGGGGGGGGGGGGAGCTTCATGACATTTAGGGTAGTTAGGCTATATCATACATGTATTGCGTACAGATAGTTTGTGGACCGATCACCCCAGACTAAATCTTAACAGCCAGTTGTTACAGTTATATGTTTGTGTTTTCAGATCCATGCATGCATGGCGTTCTAAATGAGTTTCTGACCAAGAGCATGTAACTCGCTCTCCGCATTAATTCGTAAACCTTCGACTGCTCTATAGGTAAGTGAAGGACGTTTGACGTCTCTAGGTGAACTCTGGAACACTTGCTATGCTCGGCCATATATTTTCACCGATGCTTGTTAATTACAAGTTCTACTGAAAGCTTGATTTATTTAAGGTGGCCCCAGTTTGAAACCATGGAGTTTTGACCGTGATATGCCCATTCAGGGTGTTTTATGGCATATTCATTCAGGATAAACATGGAGAACATTCTATAGTCGATAAGTAAAGGAAGTATGAAGAATGACCCTAAAACAGTTCATAAGTCATGGCTTGATGAGCTGCCCGAAGCCCTTGCGACAGAGTTGTACATGAGGCAACAATTTGGGGTATGGCGGTGGCTCAAGAAAGTGGAGTACAATACGACAATTCTTCCCAACGCTAAGGCGACGACTTAACAGGTACAAAATGCTTATTGGCAATGCCCTTGGGCCGTTGGGTGGAAGGAGATTTCGTTATTCTCGGCAAGTCCTTGACGCTATACATTTCTTTTCTGAGCATATCTTGGCAGTTATAGTTGAAAGTGCTACCTTGGACCACGATTATGTGTTTTGTTACCACTGGCCTTTACTAGTGACAGCTAGCACACTTAAACGAGGATAAGGTTTTGGTGAGAGACCTGCTCCGTTGACCATGGCTTCCGAGTTTGCTTGGGAAGAGCTAAGAAAGATATCTTAGCTTTTCTTCATCATCTACTTCGACTATCTTCTAATCCATGGAATTTCTTAGCGCAAAATCCTCTCTCTCTCTCTCTCTCTCTCTCTCTCTCTCTCTCTCTCTCTCTCTCTCTCTCTCTCTCTCTCTCTCTCTCTCTCTCTCTCTCTCCACACACACACACACGCACACGCGCATACACAATCTTTGATTGGACTTCATGAGATTTCATCTCACCATTTCAAAATGCATACTTTTATAAGGCTTTTAGGTTTCTTGCAATGAAAGTATTGAACAAAAGAGCTTTGTTGAATTTAATCAAGACCATACTCATGATCCAAATCTTACATTTAAACTCCACATGTCTAATTAGATTTAAAAAAGCTACCAAGGTTTTTTATCTTGAGCCCAAATGCCACACACTTTCTTCTTCATATTTCTTCTTCATATCACTATGACAATTTGGTCCACTATTTGTTAGTCAAGATCATCCAATCTTTAGAAGGCACAAAACAATTTCATTCACATCGATGAAGCCTTTTTATAGGTGAGCTCCATGCCAAACTCGCTAGCATTCACTGCCACACAATAGTAAAAAAATTGTGAAGTCCTTTATAGAAGCACCAATAGGGCACAACCTTGAACTGTAAATTTATAAAATCTAATGCTCAACTTCTTACTTGCAAATGTATGAGATCGATTGTAGGGAACATGGACGGAATAACTAGAGCTACCAACTACAATCATCGATTTTGATCTAAATAGTATGAGAATAATTATGAACTAAGAAACATATGAAATAAGGAACGTAATGACATCTAATATAAAAGGTGAATGACTGATATCTAACCTAGAGACTAAACATCTAAATTTGAAATTTTAACACCCAAATTTTAAAATAAATCTGCGACACATATCACATTTAGTATCCAATCAATTGAGAGATTCTTTAAAAAAACTCCATCGCCTACTCTCATATTCAGGTTGAACTTGATCATTTAGTGGAAAGTTACTCTAATAAAGTCAACTGTTAATACCAACATGTTATAGCCTGACAACTATAAACCCCAATCACACTTACTTCTCTTCAACACATGTCAAATATCCCATTTTCTTTGGGATCCCCTCTAAAGCACCACTTTTATGATTGTTTACGATAGACTTAGACATTGAAAGAATATAAGTAGGGAAAATAAATTATATTATAAATGATATGATAATTACAATGATTTGATATCATCATCACGGGGCTGGAAATGGAACCAAAAGCTTACGAATGAGATGGCATCTCATAAAATTGGAGTAGAGCATTGATCCATCTCATGTACAAATGATAATGGGACAAAAAGGAGTCACTAATGAAGGAACTTCATTTTCACTAGATCTTACTCTAGATGTCACTCATTGTCATGGCCTTCAATGCTAGAATATAATTCAAACTCTAGAACACAGGACCAATGTTGAATCATTTGGTGTGGATTCTAAAAGAGATATATGAGAAAATGTCACTCGTATTCATAGGTAGAAGGTGGGTGACATGTGTGTGATAGGAGTTTGGATGGGAAAATGTGTGAACCTCAAAAATGGTTGCAACAAGGCACCATTTATGGGAGAAAATGTTACGAAGGGGATATAAGTGTCTATTCATCATAAATCAAATGGAATATGACTGAGGAGTGGACACATCAAAGATGGTATGATATATATTCTTCCTCTTTAGTCAGATATTTGTTTGTTGTTTTGATATTACAAGATGAATTATCATTTGACAAAGTAAGAATATTCTAGGTTGTGTTACCTTTGTATATCCCTTTGAGTTTTTCATATTCAATTGGATAGTTTTTTAGAGAAGCAGCTTAAAGATTTTAGGGAACTTTTAATGTGATTGAATAAAATTGTATTCAATCAAGGACTTAAGTCTTCTTCAACCATATCCCAATTTCTTTCTCAAATACCTTCTTTAGTAGATATCATCTCACAAAATTCCCTTTGGATTGTATTCTTGAACACTATTCATTCTTGATATATATATATATACTTGAATGTTGAATTTAGTTACACAAACTTATAATTGAGGACTTCAATTTGATCCATGGTTGGAGTTCTTCAGTTTGACCTTCTATTGGGTGGATGAAATATTTGCTTGTGTGATTATCATGTTCTAGATGGTGTCCTTGGGTGGAAAATCTGAATCTATAAAATGTATGTAGATTTAGACTTATTTAGTGATGAAATGACGGTTTGCATGTTTCCTACATATATATGAAGAAAACTATGATTTGAATAATAGCTATAGTTATTTCTATATATTTTGGATGAGTTGGGACTATTTATAGCTAAGACAAATTTGATGATATCAATCACTCCACACTAAAGATTTTCCTTCTTCTCAAGCAAAACAACAATTTAGCAATAAGTTAACTTTTAACTAATTTGTTTGAATTTAAATATATTTTTCCTATCAAAAATGAAGAACTACTGGATGAATCTTAAAAAATTACATAGGAGAAATTCTTGACTCTTCTTTTCTGTTTATATTCTTCTTGTTGGAAAAGATTTTGATATCTAAAGCATGCCAAACTTGGACCATCCCAATCTTGAGGTACTATCACTAAACATGTTGCACTAAAATCTAGTGGGTTTTGAATGTGATCACAAGAATGTCAAATCATGCTAGTATGGATCAATAGTTTTATTAGATAATAAGTAAATGATACTAAGCCTTAACCATATATTTTTAGATTTTCCTTGTTTTTATCATACACTAAGGCTTCCATTTTCAATTAAAGGATTGCATATACCACTAGATAAATGAAGTTTCATGATAAACATTAGTTGTCGTAATTATATTTGTAAAAGACTTTCATAACTAATAATGATGCTTAGGGAATTTGACTTGAAAAGGAAAAATCCAATCAATATTTTCATACTTGCACTAGACTTTAAGCTTGGGTCATTGTTCTATTTTTTGTTCCTTTTCCATTATTCTAATAGGTCTGACATGTTTTTCACATGAGTCTAAATCATTTTTACGTTGATCCAAAGTTAAGTTTTCACATGTGAAGTTCTTATTATTTCATTGAAATATTAATAATGAGTGAGATGAAGAGTTAACTCAAATCAATATAGAAACACCTTATCAAGTTTTTATTCGTCTAAGACATCCAAGTTTCCCTCTATAGAAAGGAAACAATTCAAATAATCTTTTTCTAGTACTTTTGAGGAATACAAGTATCTTATATGTCTAAAAACTTTGATTCATCAAATAGTAAATTTCCAATAGCACCATTAGGAAAACAATTAATTGCATTTTTTCATTTATATTTACTTGATATGTAGTTAAAGATCCCTTTCCTTTAAAATATTTAAATTTATAGATAAATAAAATGTAGCAAATAATGAACTCAGGCAATAACTACACAACTTATCACATTTTATCAACCACCCTCAATACATGTTTTAAATAAAAAGGAAACCAAAAATGTACATGTGCCTTATGTTTTTGTTTCCTACACAAAAACAACTCTTTCCTTTGTATCACCCTTCCTGTTGAGTCACTTATTGTTCCTCTATATTTTCTTCACTCCACTCCCCCATCTCATTGTGTCATTTCACATTCCTCTATATCTTCTTCAACCCAATATAAATCTATTCCTTGCCCCATTCCTCCTCTTCCCCTTCCTCCTTATTCTATCCTAAGTCACTCATTTCCACCCCTTTTTCCTCGCCCTTCCACCCCCATTCTCTACGTTTCCTCCCTTTCATATCTCCACTTATACCATTATCTTCTGATGTTGCTTCCTTCCTCCCTCTTCCCTCTCCTCCCTACCATATAGATCCACACTTAGGGAGATAAAATTGAGGATTTAAGTAGTCTAAACCCACCATCGAACATGGTTTGTTCTGAAATTCTACATCAATCTCCTGTAACATTCCAACATGGATGAGTGAAATCCTTGCTACATTAGTTTTTACTGAATCTGTAATGCATCCACCTAGATATTAAGCACCTTTAAACATAAGTTTTTCATGATATTTTAGCTAAAAAATTATCCAACCATATTTATTTGGTAATATAGCAGAATTTACATTTACCTCTGATCATAATAACTATCTTTATCTTGGAGTTGTCATGGGTCTAGATAATTTATAAAATAACACTTTTTTGTTATATTAGTTTTATTGTGAAATCTTCACTTCCATTTATGAGCTATACTTATCATGTCGGTAACTAAATCTAGATAAGTAAATAGTTATTGTTCTTCATTGGATATTTTTGGTTAAGAAATCATTTCCATATAGTCTAACTTTTAGCTCTATTAACATAAACGACATAGATCTAGGTTTTAAATGGTTTTGCAAATAGTTCATTTCCCACACGATAAACATTCTTGTATGAGCTTACTACAATTTCATCAATTTTATAATGGTGTTCCATGTTGTTCTAGAAACTTAGTCATCCCCCATGTTAAGATCTAAGTAGGCAAGGCTATCGTAAATACCCCATTTTTATTAGCACAAATTCCAACCATTTAGAGAGATCCCTAATATGCATAAACTATATGTCAAAAATGTAAGTGCACGTATTGAAGTAATATAGGCCAAAAGAGGACCAAATATCGAACTCAAGAAAACATGAATCTGTAAACTACTACTTACAGTGACCTGATCAGCTAGACTTATGGAAAAGAATGATTGATTGCTTAATTGACTAATTGCAAGGTAACTTAATTAGTTTGTGATTACGGTTGGAATGGGTTCCTTAGGATTACGGTTTTACCATGATTTACAATGTAATTAACATAATTATATATATATATATATATGTATATATGTATCTATCCTAATCATGTACGAAGGCACTTGTAGCAAGAATTACCTACTCTCGTAGTGTAATTTACTACCCAGTCTAATACAAATCCCACTCTCGTAGTGATTGAATTATCAGTTGGGTGCTTTACTGAATTGTTTGGGTTGTTCTCTTCACATTTGTAACCTCTCTCTCGAGACGCGATATAAGCCATGTATATCTATAACCTATCCAAATATTAATCCCTTCCTCAAAGTAATTAACTATCTAAGAAATCAGCTATGGCAATCAGGCACAGTCAAATCATGAAGCAATTACAGAGACATGTCCAAACATTAAGAGAAATATGCATATTATTTCATAATTGTTAATGCAAAATCAGGTTACTCCCATGTCCTAAGGATAGATGGGATTATCCCCGCATGATTTGCATTGTCATGCACATCGAATAAGAGAAGAAAAATGTGGAAAACATTAGAAAAACTAAACTAATCCCTGAAGAATCTGGTCCCGATGACTCCCTCTGACAAACTTGATGATTTGGTGTCTTCTAACTGCAAATCTATCTATTAGAGGTGCCCAAATCATCCAGAACGATGCCATCTCCTCTCCTTTCTCCTCTCCCAACTTCCGACTACTATGCAATGGAAACATGATTCCTAGGTATGGCCGAACTCCCTGAAAGTCATAGGCACAATTTAGGGCATCATTAATTCCCAGCTGTCAAATAAACGACGTTTTCAAAAATGGCTTGATCCTACTAAGTCTATACTACCGAGTGGTTGTCGGTAGTATCAACACCCTTGATAAGGTGTGGCTCCCAGTGCATTTGTCATTACTACCGAGTCGATGTTGGTAGTACCAATATTTCTCGAAAATTTATGAATCTATCATTTAAGGTTGTCGATAGTACCGACATCCTTCATTAGTACTACCGTGATTTCTCGATCTCACATGTTCCTTTCTGAGCGAGTACATGTCAGTGCATCATGTGATTTTTTATCTACATTGCTCTTTTCCTAACTACCAACTACTTGGAAGTAGTTATCCTTATAAAAATGAATTAGGAGATCAATCATATATGTAGCCTACCAATAAGAGCAATGGATGGATTGAAATAAGTAGCTTATGAAGAATCACAAGTAACATTGAATCATTTATGTAAAAAAAAACATGATGAACCTACTTAAGTGAAGATTATGAGAAATGCTTGAATCCTAATGCTTGTTATTATGGGTGGAATGATGCATGTATTGAAAATCTCATCAAATGGATGAGAGTGAAGTAAAGAAGAAAGAAGAAAATGGATCATGTGAATGCTTCATTTCTTTATGAAGTAAAATTTGAACCCGAGTTTAGGGCATCCTATCTCCCTATTTATTTCATAATATCAACTTTTTCTCTTTTTAGTTTTTTTCTTTGGGCCACTATTTTATCATGGTAGAAAGTTATTCTTGGGCTTCACTAACATATCACATTCATTTCATTTTTTTCTTTGATTTTTTATGAGGGTATGGATGTGTATCCCTGCACTCTAATTTTAGAAGAAAATAATAACTACATGATGTAAAATGAATGATGAGAAAGGTATACAATCTACTTGCAATGATTATGCAACTAGATGAAAGCATAAAGGTTGTTGATGTACATTTTTTCTTTTTGTAACTAATGCATCAAAAGAAAAACTAACTATCATGTCACCTATTATGCCATGCATTGCAATCAAAAGGAAACTATTCAGGCTATTTGATCATCTTAATATGGTGGATCCAAATGGATGGAAAATGATTGGAATCACATAACTAAGAGACAACGCCATTCTTGAACTATGATATGTCCCTCTGCTAATGAGTTGTGTACATGATAACCTTAGTATTTCTTTCTAAAATTTCAATTTAAGGACTCATTGATTGTTTGGTCAGTTCAGGCTCAAACCCCATCTTCATCCACAATACATGAATAATTCGAATTTCCATTCATATAAAATGTCCAAAAGTTAACTAACCCATACACTTCTTCTAGGTGATACTGTTTAAAGAATTTGCAACTAAGCCCAATTGAAAATTTTTAATTTCCATTGCCAAAGCATGAAAACACTTGAAGATGAAAAAAATCATTAATCACGCTTCACTATTACACTAGATAGATGTGGATCCTATAAAAAAATAAAAAAAATAAAGAACAAAAAAAAGATAAAGTCGTTCCAACACCCCCATAAGCTTGAACTTGATTATGTTAGTCAAAATCCAAACCTAGAGGTGACACGGGGGTACCAGTTGCTCTGAAGGGTGGTGGCGGTGAATGATTGGTGGCTCTTTGAATCAAGTTATGTTAGCATATATACCTCTTGTTGGTGCCAACAATTTGTGTATTGGTAGTGCCAATATATGACATTTTCCATCCTTCTTTGAGGTATATAAGTCGATGCCATCAACATGAGTTTTTGTGGTATCGAAAAACTTTTCATGGAGCTCTATAAATTTTTTGCTGAGAAAAGTCGGTTGTACGGACTTGGGCATTAATAGTATCAACTTTCTTTCCTAAAGTCTTATGATTTTCCCAAGAAAAGTCAGTAGTACCGACTCTGGTATCGTTAGTATCGACTTTCTACATACTTTTACCTGATAAGGAGTCGGTAGTACCGACTTGGGTGTCAATAGTACCGACTTTGACTCTACCTACACACCAAACAAGAGAATCAAGGTACCTTTTTACATCAACCAAAATCTAACATGAAAAATATGAAATGTAACTAACAAAAAGATCTAAACAAATAGTAAATAACAAATATAATATTGGATTTTCTCCCATAAGCGGCCTTTTTTAATGTCCTAGGCTCGACAAGATGAGTTTTCTTCAACCTGGGTTGTCACGGGATGGTTTGAAGATTCATATAGAAGTCTGAATTCCACTCTATCATCTTCTATCCTGAGTGTCAAGTAACCTCTACCAATGGCAGTTATCACGTGGGTTGTAGCTTTGAATCATCTTCATAACAACATCTCTAATCCTCATATCTCGTGCATATTCATGACCACAAAATCAACATGAAAGATGAATTTGTCAAATTTTACTAGGACATC
Organism: Alisma plantago-aquatica; assembly: GCA_963693085.1. Lineage (NCBI taxonomy): Eukaryota > Viridiplantae > Streptophyta > Magnoliopsida > Alismatales > Alismataceae > Alisma > Alisma plantago-aquatica. The sequence continues at coordinate 153,675,414 of OY856413.1, forward strand.
CTCGCATATCACATACGGCCTCACAATAGATCCTTCCTCCAACACGATTATCATGGATTTTGTGTTGGTTCCTTCTATCCAAACTTTTGGAAGGTAGAGAGAGGCATGAGATTTATGCTCACCACAGAGTCACACTATGCTTGTTGGAATTGTTTGATGACTATGGAATAAGGAATGTAGAAACATCTTGAATCTTTCCTCTTCATCGGTAATCTTCCCTAAATCATCGCACTAACCACTTCATCAACATGCAAGACATATGCATCTTTTATTTGTGTTTTCTTTTTGATGATATCCTTCAAAAATCTTCCATATGCAAGAATTTTCTCGATCACCTCCACAAGTGGAATGTTGATGTGGAGCTTCTGAAAGATATCAAGGAACATCTTAAATTACCTTTCCCCCTTCCTCGGCTTCAGATTATCCAAGAATGGCACACCAGGGTAATCTATATGCTTGTGTAGAGGAACATATGGCACATGAGGGATCTCCTCCCCTAAGCTTGCTTCCATGCCACCTTCTGGGATAGAATTCAGAATCCCTCCTATAGGTGGAATGTCCAGTGGATGTTCCTTCTGAGGTAAGGGTGCCTCCTTATTGACAGTGATTGCTCCACTACACAGTAGAACATTTACCTATTCTTGTTGTAGGAACCTTTTTTGGAACTATAGGTGGTGACATAACAGTGGTGGAACTTTGAAGCTCCTTGCCCTATAAAACTGGTGAAGATGTGGTTGCCTTGCCACTTTTCACTAACTTCGTATCAAGTGAGGTGCATATGTAAGCATACCTCACTGGTGTGTTGCATCCCCCTGGTTTTCCATATAAGTTGTGAGGAAATGGAACATTATGCACATACACCCAATCTGGCTCCAGTGTGTGCTGCTTTGGTGACTCCTTAGTGAGACATTCTGGCTCCTTAAACAGAGACAAACTTTACATGGTGATGTTGATTAGTTGTCTCTATATTCTTAGGAAATCCCTACTAAATGGGCTTATTTATTGAAGCCATCTTAGCTGCTAGCTGAGAGATCTAGTTTTCAAGACTGCATATTTATGCTTCATGATTCTATTGCACCCATTTTATATGGTCCAGTAAGGTCTCATTCGACTCACTAGCCTACCTAGAATATCTTAAATTCTATCTATCTTACTGTGGGCCCTTTTTTGCTGATACTACTGACACAAGTACATGCAATCTTCCTCTTCACTTCCATATGAGGTGCCAAATTTTTACTCAAGCTTCCTTGCGAGATTGTCCAACTTCTCACTCAATGCCATGATGACTTTAAACTCTCCAATGCTTTTAACTAATGTTGGGACTTCTCTGTCATCTCCCCATGACAGAATTTTAGCCATGTTCTTTAATATCTCATGACACCTAGAAGACATGTTGTCGAGGAAAAATCTTGAACCAGCACTATCAAATGTGATCATCTTTCCTTTGTGTAGGCTGTAGTAGAATGTCTTTGCCTGGCCATAGAGATTGATCCCATGATGATGAACCTTCCTCAACATATTTTGGAACCTCTCCCATGCTTCACAATAAGACTCCTCCGCATGCAGCTTGAAGTTATAAATCTTTCTGACCAGTTCATTCATCTTCTATGGTGGAAAATAGCTCTCAAAGAACACATCTATCATCCCATCTCATGTATTTATTGACTCAGGCGGGTGGTTAAGGAACCATGACTTTGCACTGTCTGCCAATGAAGAAGGAAACACTTTCAAATATATGGTTGTTACTGGTACTTTGTCAATCTTCCCCATATCACAACAATCGACAAAATTGGTGATGTGCATCATTCGATCTTCTGTGGTATGGCCATGGAACACTTGAAATTTAACTAATGCCACCAAACCAAGGTCTATCTTGTAGTTTCCCACATTGATAGCCTACCTTTTTATCAGGCCCAACTGAGTGATGCCTTTATCTTCTCCCAGACGGTCTGCTCTTCTGCTGCGTTGACCATGTGTGCTGGTTCAGGTTGTTCTATTGGAGTCACCTAGCATGAATTCTCTGGACTTGACTCTCCATAGTTGTTGGTGCTTGTGCAAACCATAAACTAGCACCTGAAAATAATAAAATCAATGTGAAAACGAGATACTAGTGATTGAATCAAATTATAATTTTTAGCTTTAAAAATGATAAAAAGAAAAAAATGTCTGGCCTAGAGTGGCCGGTCACAATGCTCGTAGTTTTACATCTACCATTTTTCTTGACAACGGCGCCAAAAACTTGATATGCGTAAACTACACATCAAAAATGCAAGTGCACATATCAAAGTAATATAAGCCAAAAGAGACCTAGGTATCGAACTCAGGGAAATGTGAATCTAGAAACTACTACTAACAGTGACATGATCAGCTAGACCTATAGAAAAGAGTGATTGATTGATTAATTGACTAATTACAAGAATTAAAACTAACTTGATTGGTTTGTGATCACAATTAGAATGGGTTCCTTAGGATTACAGTTTTACCACGATTTACACTGCAATTAACATAATTTCATTAATATTTATCTCTCCTAAACCTAGACCAAAGGACCTATAGCAAGAATTACCTACTCTCATGCCATAATTAACTACCCGATCTAATACAAATCCCACTCTCATAGCGATGTAAATATTAGTTGGGTGCTTTATTGAATTCTCTAGGTTGTTCCCTTCACAGCTGTGAGCTCTCTCTTGAGATGTGGTATACACTATATCTCAAAAACCTATACAATCCTTAATCCCTCTCTTGAAGCAATTAACAGTCTAAGAAATCACCTATGGCGACCAGACACTAGAAAATCATGAAGCAATTATAGAAACATGTCCAAAAATTAAGAGAAATATGCATATTAAATCATAATTATCAAGTACACTATAAAATCAGGCTACTCCCACGTCCTAAGGATAGAGGGCCCGCATGATTTCTATTCTCATATACATGGGATAAGATAAGAAATACGTGAGAAACATTAGAAAAACTAAAGTAACCCCTGAAGAAGCTAGTCTGGATGACTCCATCTAACGAACATGACAATTTGCTATATTCCGAATGTAAATCTGCACAATGGAGGCACCTGAATTATTCAGAATGTGACCGTCTCCTCTCGTTTCTCCTCTCACGGCTCCCGGCTACTGTGTAATGGAATAGAACATGATTCCGAGGTCTGGTCGACCCCCCCCAAGTCATACAGACAACTTAGGGCATCATTAATTTGAAGTCGTCATATTAATGATGTTTTCAGATCTGGCATGATCCCATTGAGTCAGTATTACCGATTGAGTGTTGGTAGTATCGATGCCCTCGGTAAGTTGTAGCTTCCTATGCAGTTGTCGATACTACTGAGTTGATGTGAGTAGTGTTGAGATTTCTTGAGAATTTATCAGTCCATCCTTTAAGGTTGTCAATAGTACCAACTTCCTTCCTCGATACTATCAAGTTTTCTCAATCTCACATGTTCCATTTTAAGAAAGTGTCGGTACCACCAGTAGGTAGATAGGTAGTAGCAAGTTGTTTAGTTTCTTGTAGATTCACCTGAAATTCTACAAAAAACTAACATAAGATCCCAAATAATAATGATCTAACACGATCATTAAAAATACATCTATTTGATGTAATTAGGTGTCATAAACTAATGATCATAAATTATGCACAAATTAATATGAAAATGAATATTAAGTGCACAAAAATCCATAGTATACAACCTATAAAACTGATAATTATTCAGTGCAATAATCCCTAATCATAAACCCTGATTAAGAAGCCAAACATAGGATCTACAATATAAAACTAAAACTATATAAAAGAAACACTAGTAATTTTTCCTTTTTTATTAGAACTCATAAAAAAATTATAAATCATATATAGATCCATATCTTCACCTAAAAACCAATCACATCTACTTCTATTAAAACCAAAATCCAATTTTGTCACTCATATGCAGTCCAATTTTCATCATATTACATTTTCATGAAAGAAACAAACTTCATATACAACCCAACCTATGAAAGAGAGGCTACATGGGAATTATTATTTAAGTTATTTTAATTGTATATTCTATATTGATACATCTCAACCCAAGAACATAAAACCTAATAGTATGTGAAACAACCACATGAGACTCATATAGAGCCCAAGTGAGTGGAAACCCTCAACTAAAGAGCAGATACATGTATCAACAATAAATCGTACAAGTTTAATTTATTAAAAATAAGTAGATATTATATTACATGTCTATCATTAAGTACTTCTAGTTTAGGACAATAATTAAAACGAATATGGAAATCATTCAATTGATCTGATCCCAACTTACTAATGATCTTAATATCACCCACCAACCAAACCGTGAGCATTTTTGTAGTCCTAAAGTTGAAGTCCATAGAACACAAGTCTACAAAACATTTTTTTGAAATAACAACTAAAGACCCATCATAAAAAAAGTAGATATTAAATCCACTAGAGACTATATATTAGAGTTTAATTATAATCCAACAACTTTAATCATATTCCATAGTAGGAATGTAAGAATAAGATTTTTTTTCTTATGATAGAATAACTAATCTTCATGTATAAGAAAAGTACTCAATAACAATAGATATATCAACAACTAGGAAAATGAATATAACAAACATTCTTTAAAGTTTTATCAACTTTCATTTTTTTAACTACTTGTCATGTGCCTCACCAAGTAAAACTAACCATGCTTGATTTTTATGTCAATGAATCCCCAATATTATCTAAGAGTTTAGTTGACCCTAAGATTGTTATAACAGACCATGATCCATCACAAGGTTACTAAAATAGGCTAAGGTAGGTCATTAAATCTCTCTACCACCCATTCCTTACCTTGAGTAGAAAATATAGGTACAAACATGATAGAATTGCACATACTATAATATTTCTCATGTTTTAGTTTTTTTATAGAGTCTATTCCTTATCGACATAGACTTTATTAGTAGAGAAACTAGGGTCAAAATCACATAGTATGACACAACCTAAATCCTCATGGTCTAAACAACAAGGTCTACATCCACATTCTATAAATCCTTCTCATAATACTATGACTGTTGAAAGGACATGCATTTTAATTCCCCAATATGGACCTAAGGAGAAAGTCATGATGTTCAAGACACTAACTAGATGTATTCAACATTTCAATTGTTAGTTAATACTCTTACTCATCATATAGAAATATCATTTCATCATTAATCATTTGTGTGTCTTCTCTCACAATTACGAATGCATGGGTTAAGAATAAATACAAACTTCAATTGTCATAATAAGAAACCCAACAATCTTCAATTTAAAGCATACAATTTTCTTTCCCATTCTCACATATCTTTCTATGATTCATAATTACTATAATATCATCAAGGAATACAACCTTGTATTCAAGTATGTAACCCGATCTGGGTTTCTAAGATAGAAATAGTCACATGCCACTTTAAATCAAGTGCATTTTCTCATCATTTCATTCCATTTCACTTTTTCTCTAAATATTCATAGTGATGTCGGGAACTGCAACAATATCAACATAAAACATCTTTTATTACTCATTATGTTGAATTCATGTTTATTATACCACTCATGACTGATTTAAGATTATTTACCTCAAATATACAGTAATATGTATACCAAGCATTCACAACACACAATTATAATTTGATACTACATTAATATGACTTCTGATCAACAACTTTAATTTTCTCACATATAATCAAGCCAAGCTATGTTTATTTATTTTTGTTCATTTATCCTTCATTAACAAAGATGTCATCATAACTATTTTTAATTATTCATCTCAGTTCTAGGGTTAGGTTCCCGGATCCACATAGTCAATTGCTTGGTTTTCCCTTCATTTAACATGTGGTACTCTTATATTCTTTCATTTCATGTTCACTATGTTCTTGGAATCAATTAATTTTCAATTCCTTCATACCCAATATTTCTCTGTCATTGAAATCCTTAACCATCTGTCTTATGAGAATATCATTCAGTTTAGGTTAGCCCAACCATATTTAAGTTAGACAAGCTAGGTATTTTCACATACTTATTTTATTGATATTTACCAATTTCCTATCATCTTCATTTAGTTCACTTCTTTTCCATCACATTTATTTCATATGGAAAATCATATTCAATGTTTTAACTCCCATTTCTATTTTAACAATTAAAATAAGTCCTTCCTTTCTCATTGAACCTTTCAAATTAAGAAAGAGATTGGATTATGGTTACTTCATGCCATTTCTTTATATTTAAATTATATTCTTAACTCATTATTATGTGATTTGTAGGAAAGATGTACACTCATGTGAAACATACTCTATATTCCTTAAATCATACTTTAATAGTTGCATTAGGATTATATCATCTTAATAAGAATTATTTCTTTACATTGAAATAATAATTACCTGATTAAGTGCATATGTTCCCATTTATAAGATTATACATAAGTTTGGGCTTTATCTCTCATTATCATTAAATATTTAAGTTTTTCATGAAATCAATTTAATTCAATGCATATTTATACATCATTATAAAAACCATATTATCAGTAAACTTTATAAGAGTATATCAAGATTCATTAGGGTTATTCACAATACATGGAAATCACAACGACAATTTTGGTGCAATCAATCCATATATGTGCAAGTGTTCATCATTCTAATGATTCATTAGATTCAATCCCTCAACATCAACCAAAAACATAAGTATATCCATTATAAAACTAATGCACAATTCATACTTAGACTTACCAATCATTCCATAATAAAATTAGTGAATCACAATCAGTCCATATTATTATATTCTACTACATTATGTATGTCTACAAAATCCTCAACCATATTATACATTTAGGCTAGTTAAGAAATTTTAGCATAACATAATTACTTCCTTTAACATTGTCTTCAATAAACTTTATCTTAAATATTACAAACTAAAAAATAAAGGTCATTATGAAGTAATCTAACATAGGAGGTTTCCAGATTCCCAAGAGTTTCACAATTAATAATCCAAAATTTTAGCAATATAAGAAATGATCTTATTAACTTTTAGCCATATAGGATTTAGATTTTAACAAAATGAAATAGCTCATAATTAAGATAAGCACAAACATTAGGTATTAGACACATCAAAAACAAATTAAGGTTCCAAGAATGTATCCAAGTCATAACCACCTTTCAACTCAAGAACCCTAAAAAAGGAGAACTAGAGAGAAATAATGAAAAAGATGACAGTTTGGTATCCTTCTTCTTGAAATAAGAGAAGGATGCAAATCAAACACATGAGAGAAGAATAGCACTAAAATCTAACTTACTTTGACAAACTTACTTGATTTCATAACTTTTGCAATTTGAAACCCTAACTCTGCCCCTCCTAGTACCAACTTCTTCAAAATCCTAAAACTCTTTCTTATATTTCTCAATCCCAAGCCCTATGTAGATCCATATATTGTGAGAGGCTTATTGGTATTAATTTAATAATATATATCACTTTAGGTTCTTGCAACATTTAGAAACAAATCCTACAATGACATCTTTTGTTTCAACAACATGTGTCAGTGGTGGATTTCTTCCCTCAAAAACTCAGTTGTTGTCATTATGAGTATCTATTTGGTTGTTAAAATAAATTAACAAAGAGAAAATCAAGGCTTCAATTAAATTTACAATTACCAAAAAAAATCCTAAGAAAGCAAACTATTGCACTCTAGTATATATAGCATGGTCTCGTGTGTTTATACTCAAAATATTTGGCCAATCAATAGGTCCAAAAAAATATAAAACTCCTAAACTTTCAATAATACTTATACATGAGTTTTGCAATCTACATCCAGTTTAAAATTTTTATGGTTTACATATAAAATACTTAGCATTGTGTACTACACTCTGATATTCGTAACTAAATTACTATTCAATATTTGATTCATATATTATCATTACATAACAGTCAATGCATTAATATCAATTGAGTTGAAAATGTCAGAATATAATGTCATTGTAGAAATCCAGATATGAAAGTTTACATGAATAAGGAGAATAGACATTTTTGTTGGACATTGAAGTCACTCTAAACATTTGAAATTTAACCTAGCATTTTCTCTTGCCAAACTCTAATTATTTGCAATCAAACATGTTTAACATGTCTCATCAATTTCAAAATACAATAATTAAACTATCAATCATGTATTAGGCTTACATAATGATTGTAAAATAAAAATATAATCATTTGTGTGAATCTTGATTATCTTTCTAAGAGAAAATTATGTCATTAGGAATTCTCCCCTCCTATTAGGATTTGATAATGAAATTAAAAAAAAGGTGGAAGCAGACAATGAGATTAAATTTTTCATATCTCCCTTTATGTTATCTATAGTACTTCCATGTTCATCTTTCTATAAATTTACTTCAATTTAACCTTTCGTATATCTTTTACCTTTATGATCTGTAGGTTCTGGCATAAATTGGATACTTTGACTCTTATCATCATTATAGTCATTTAGTAATAATAGGTAATATTCCACAAATCTTGTTTATACACTATTTATAGTATATGATTCCCTTCACATCATATTTATTAATCTATTTGATGTATTTTTATGCATCAAGATTACTTTACTTCTCAACATAATTTGTGTTCATATGTGATTTTCTAACATAAAGTTAACTTTAACAAGATATTATTATCAGTTCCCAAATTTTGTTACAAATTTCATAAAAAATATTCATACTTTAGTTTATGAGGAATAATTTTACAATTCAATAATCACCTTTTTTGTCTATTTATACTTTTGTTCTAAATTCCTTAACTATATGTTTTCTTATCTCTCTTAATTTTGATGCTTTTATATATCCATCTAATTATTTTTGTACTTCCAAAATATCCTCAACTAGGTGGTTGGTTAGGGCATCATGTTTAAGCATAGTTGGTAATTTCATACTAAAATTTTCATAGTACTCAAGTACTTGATCATATTACAAAATATGGAGTTCAATTTGTATGCATATCATATTGGTTATGTTCAACATCCATTTTATTTGTTATCCCTAAATATTCCCTAGAGACTCATCTAACTATATTTTGGTACCATGTTGTTAACATCTCCCTTTTGATTAGAATAAATGACAATCATTTAGACATAATTCCTAATCATGAACCCCACTAAAGAATCCAAACATTAGATCCACAATAGATACGACCATAATAATATACAAGAAACACATGTATATTGTTTCCTATTCAAAAAACTCAAATAATATTTCCACATAAGATATAGATCCACATTCTTGTATATTAACCAACCGCATACTATATTTCAGTTTGTTTTTCATCAAACTACATGTTCATAAAAGAGAATAATTATGATACAACCCAAATCTAGGAAGAGAGATTGAGACTACATTTACATTCTAATCAAAATATTCCAGTTACATATTATTTATCATTAACTCTTCATTGGAAAATAGTATACCTAGTAACATGTCAAACAACTATGTGAGACTCATATAGAGCCCCTCTCCCACTTGAGATAACAAATTTGTAATGACAGTAGAATTAATAATTCAATTTAAAAGAAAGACAATAAACTGAATAAATTTGAAAGGCTTTCATTTGATCCTATCCCAAATTTTAACATCTCAATGTGACCATACCAACTAAATAGGAAGATATCTATATAACTAGGATTTTATCTCTCATTAAATTATTCTCATCTTGAATCATTAGATTCTCAATTATATTCAACAACATCCATCATCCTCAATTGGAAGTGTTAGGGTGACATTATGCTCAACTAATGTATTGAACTAGATTAAACGCTACATTATGCTAAAATGAGTAAAGTTGAGTGCATAATTAGACTTTCAAATATGAATATTCAATATTGAGTTTCCTCAAGTTTACCATATTGGATCCAAAATTTTACTAAAAGGGGTGGAAGAATATTTTCAACTAATGGTGAAAATCTTGTTTAAATTGGATTTGCATTTTTAGAGACATGGATATATCAATATTAAAAAAGAAGTACAATCCAAATGGGTTGTTGTGATTTCAATCATAAGTGGGAACTCCTCCTTTCCAATGAGATAGCCATTTTTTATGGACTTATATCCAATCCTTTTTCCTCTCTTTTTGGTGACATGATCTTTTCTCATCCCTTAGATCAATTTTTCTCCACAGTGGACCTATTATTAACAGCCAAAGCACTACTTGCTCCTCCTACTATGCAAGGATCGAGTAGGTGGTCGAACATGTATTAGACACCACCATCCTCCTTTTACTCCCCATCCTCATCTCCTTGTACCCCTCTTCCTTTTCCCCATTCTTTCCCCTTGGTTTCACACTCTGTACTATTTCTCCCATAACCTTGTAGAAAAATGAAGCCAGAAGCATCTCTAATGATCAACTACTTCACCTCTGGTCCGTCCAAATCATATGTCTAAAAATAGGTGGATTTTGAAGGATCAAACTTTAAATTGATAACCCAAAACCTTCAAAAAAACCCTGCAACTCAATAAAATCCTTTCTCCTTGATTCCTCCCTAAACAACAACTTTGATGGATGTATGGAGGTGAAGATGGATAGAAATAGTTCAAAAGTGGGTGAATGATAGTGGAAATGTTTGGACATATGTAGAAGATGGTGGATGAAGTCAACCTAAACGGATGGATGTAGGTGGGCTCTTCCATCCCACTCAGGCCTTAGAGCTCTAGGATGGAGCTCTAGGAACCAAAAGTTGGAATGACACAAGAGTGCAGAACTAAAGTTTGGAACCCTTTTCTAGGTAACAAGTAGTGGGTATTTATAGGGGTGGGCAAAGTGTATATGTTAAATGGAAGTGAACCCAGTCGAATTTTGGTAAACTCAACCGAATTTGATCCTTTATTTTGTGGAAATGGCTTGCGCCAAACCATTGGAAGGTGTTCCTTTGGTTGGTGTCATTAGAAGTTAAGCCTTCAAAAGGTGAACCATAAGAAGGAAGACCATTAGAAGGTGCCACCAGAAGTTAAGTCTTCAGAAGGTGAACCATTAGAATGCGGTCTTTAGAAGGAGTATCTCAAGCTATCTTCTAAAGGAGAAGGATGGGGAAGGAAGGGAAAAAACTTGAAAAAATTTGGGTGAACCCAACCAAATTCATTCCTAAGGAAGATGGTGTGGAAGTGCTCCTTCGACTGAGATGCTGGCTTTAGTTTGATGGCCTTCAAAATATATTATTGGAACAAGATCCATCCAAAGGCACCATCAGAGAGACGCCTTTAGGAATATCATTCTGTTGGAGCCATCAGAAGAACCATCTAAAAAGGTCCTTCAGTTGTATCCTAAAGAAAAAGAGTCAGTGGAGCACTGATGTGTATTCCTAAAAAAGGCAGGGGATGAACCCAACCAATTTTAGTGGAACCCAACTAAATTCGGTAGGAAAAATCTGGAGGGTTGATGTTTTCTTAATTTTGGTTCTTGCAAGTCCCAAAATTGGCTAGTTGAGAAACTTTATCTTCAAAAAGATATATAAAAATAAGTATCTAAAGTTATTTTTGGCATATTTAACTCTATAACAACATGCAATTATAGATAAATACTTAGCATAAACACCTTAACTTGGGAGTTATTAACCTCCATCCACGTCAACTCCCCTTCTGACTGTCGCCAAGTTGTTGTTGACCTAGAGGACCCATATGGGCACTTCAGGGACCCTATATCACCCTATTGAGTTGACCCCTCCTTTCTCTGGAAAGTGTATACTGCAGTCCATGCTAGGGCATGAGTAGGCTTGTCCAGGGTCGGGGACAAGCCCCTAGTTGTAGGATGCTGGATGGGAATAGAGTGCACCAAGGGTTGAAGACCTATATGACCGCCACCTCACCCTTGATACCTCAATGGGTGTGTAGTATAGAGACCATAGGATTATGTAGATACACTATGTGCTCAACATCAACAACCACTAATGTTTCAAAAAAAGGTGAAATTCTCTGCACTCTCTGCCAAAATTCTAGAAAATCACCTAATCTTGAGAAAAGGATAATAAATAACTTAGTTACACAAAAATGGACTTCAAATATAGTATCCTGGAAAGAAAAAATAGAATTTCCATTAAAATTTGTTTCATAGATCTATTCATCGTTCTCCTAGTGTTGCTAAATCTAACACTTTCATGCTTATTTAGTGATATTTATGCCCTTAAATGCTTCCCTTGTGTCAATAATGATATCATATTGTCTTAAACATCTAAGTCAGTAATGTAACTCCATTTTGAACTTTTTTAATGCTTTAGATCAACTTGATATCTCTTGAATGACTACCTTGACCTAAAACTGACCCCTTTCTGTGTATGAATGATGTAAATTGATCAAGAATGGAACTTTAGCCTATTTTTCTACCATATCATCATCTAACATAGAAATAGTAAAATTTACAATGACTTATTACATGATTGACAATGACCTTCTGCTTCCTTGCCCTGTGTATTTCATAGGATCTAAAGAGTCACTTTTGAACATTATTACACCTGAAAATGAGATGTTCAAGTACTTATAGGATTGGATGCTTAATTGTTATGCATAAGTGGATCCTTATTGTTTAAACATGTACGTTCATTGTCAAATCATACCCCATAATGACATGTGACATGATAAACTATGTAACACACTCATTCCTTTTGACTGCATATGACATATAGGTGGAATCTAGTATAACTTTTACACACATAATGGAGTCTGATCTTATGATAATCATGATCTAATGTTACAATTGTTAACTTAAGACTTTACATCAGCATATTTATAATACTTATAGTAATAAAACCCCCACTAAATCTACCTTATGCTCTTCTTGATCATATGACTTGGTAATATGACATTATTGCATGAAATTGACCAACTTGACTTGTCGGTTATCTTGTATGTTAAAAGACGGTAATAATTCAAATATCAAGCTCTCTTCATTCCAAATCAGAGTTTTTATTCATATATACACAATGTAGATATTAAACCTAGACCTAACATATTATTGGGACTTTTGAACTGCGTTGAATGTTTGCATGCAAGTTTAATATGATGGAACTGTACTTGAACTCTTAGAAAAACAATTTTTAGGGGGGGAACATCCACATAACAAGAACATATATATATATATATATAATCAAAATCTTACTGATCTAAGTCACATATTATATATTTTAACATCTTAATTCCACTCTGAATTGGGCCTTCCCTAGGTATATTGCTTATAGATCATAGACTATTCTCTTTACCCTACAATAATAATGGCTATTTTGTATGATGAACTTATGCATGCTTGGATGCTTAATTACTTTTTTATCTACTTTACATGTGAATACTATTATCATGATTGATATATTATGTTGACAATCCTTGAACGTAGTTTAGAAATTCATTATATACCCTTGTGTACCTTCCTAAATTATGAGGGTAAGGGCATAAGGCATGTTGAAATAGGTTTAGTTCATTGACTTTGGTCTTGAGGTCCCTCAAGTAGAAACATGGTGACATTCTAGTTTTAGCCTCACTTCCCCTCACGAACCCTTCCTTTGGTAGTTGGTCAAAGGCCCGAAAGCTAATATAATAGAATTTGCAATTGAAAATATGTTTTTAATAAAAGAATGTTATTTAAATATTTCTCACATTATTCCTTCTTCTTTAAAATTATAATGTTTCTAGTCAAGAAAATTTTATTATACTCATAAATTTTGCTTACATGTTTTTCCATAGCATACTTTATGCTTTAACATTCATATATTTATCAAATTTTTAGATTCCATATGAAGATCTAGTACACTAAGACAATTAGATTTGAAATGAAACATCAATAAGAAATCCTATGAAATATAAATGGGTACATATCTCTATCTCCATAATATATATGTTTATCTATTAAGGTATGTTTTTCCTTTCATATATATTGCTTGTGTGAAACAATGTGTCATTCTAGAGATAGATGTTAGGGTCCTCTCTCCTTTGTCTATCTAGCACTTTGGAGTGACGATTCCTATAATAATATATCTTTGATAAATGGTATTAGAAACATAAGCATAGGCCTTTGTATATGTTTAAGTCATAACACATCATATGAACCTAGGGAAAATGGAAATCCACAATGATGAAACTAAAGAAATAGGTATGATGCTAATTTTGGACTGTCTGACTTCTAATCACCTCCTATCCACCTACTTCTGGTGGTTCAAATTCCTCGACACACCTGCCTACTCAAAGTGAATCCAAGACTAGGTTAGGTTTCTTCCTTAAAACTTAAAGAGTCATATATTGTCTCATCTCTTCTTTTAGGACTACCCTAAGACACCCAATTTGAAGTGATAAGCTAGTTTTCACATCTCCTACTATGATTATCCTCTCATGATCATTAATCACATGATTTCTCGATTATGGGTAGTCAATGCATGGGAATAACTAAAATTCGTTGAACCCTTAAAATATATTTAGATGATGACATGACATGATCTCAAAATTAGAAATCCAGTTTGGACTAAAGGAAGTACTCTTGAAACTTATACACTCATGTATAATAACTCAGATCATCAAAGCTAAATGGTTCAAAGTCTAACATATGTGCTTTCTATGTTTGAGGTAAATCCTAAAAATCCTTAATGTGGTGAAATAAAGTGGAACTCTAGTTTTATACTGCATGGTTGATGAGGTCCCTATATGATTAAACCTATGTTGTCCATATTTTTATTAAACCTCAAACATAAAGAAAATCTCTACATGTGTAATTGTAACACCCACGTTTTTATAACACATGAGTGGAAGCTATATATTTTTTTTCATTTGGGAGTGTCACAAACATGATGATCATTGCAATTAAAGCAAATGAAACACTTTGCATAACTGGAAAACTGATTCATACATAGTTTGACAAAGAAAAACAAATCATCTAATCTACCATGATAATAAGACTATACATAAAAAAAGATGTCTAAACTCATGATTGTCGCGGTAGATGGCACCCCACTAGGCAAGCTTGAAAATCTCCTAGACATTTACTTGTTCCTTTGATCTGTAGTTGCTCCAAATCATGCGGACATCGCGTCCCCAACCATGCATTGGAAAAAACAGTCGTTAGAGTAAGTGGCATGAGTATTCTAAAATATACATTGCTAAAGAACTAGAATATTACAAAAGATTCTTGAACATCATAAATATGAAACAAACATTAAACTTTGATTAAATCTAGAAACATATTATCTCTCATTTCTTAAACTCTTATTTTCTACTCTATGTTTTCTGGAGACCTATACTCTGGGTCTCAAGGCCTACACCAAAGTGTCTGGATCATAAATATCTTATCTGAATTCCTCTCATCACACTCGTGGATGAGATTAAATACATGCTCTAATCTTGAGTATCTTTTACTTATTATTTTTTTCTATTTGTGGCTACCATTATACAATAAGTCCTCCTCTGTTGACATCGAAGTGTCCTCTATGGTGCAGCACACCCTCAGTTGGCACAACATGCCCTATGTTGACACTGAAGTGTCCTCTATGGTGCAGTGCACCCTCTGTTGGCACAACATGCCCTTTGTTGATACTGAAGTGTCCTCTATGGTGCAACGCACCCTTTGTTGGCACAATGTGCCCTCTGTGACACGGGTATTGTCTGGCGCAACGCACCCTCTGAATCGTCCCGAGACTCTCTGGTGAGGACTTATTATATAATGTATTATGTGAAGGTTTTGAATTAATTATCTTAAGTCTATCCTTACTAAACTTTGAATCTGAACTTATCTGAAACTGAGTACTCAACATGTACTTCGTTTTGAATCTGAAATTTGAATCTGAATCTGAATCTGAATCTGAATCTGAATCTTTGCTCTTTCAAATCTGAACTAAATTTATTATGGAATTTGGATATGTATTTCAAATTACAACATAATTGAGATTGGGTTTATAACCCATATCATGTATATTTATTCAAAATCTAGCTACTCACACAGTGAGTAGTCTAAGTCTGAATCTAAATCTATTATTCTTAAGTTCTAAATTGAATTCATTGTTGGAGTTGAACATTTATCTCATTATTTGGGTAAACTTTATTCTAAAACTCTTATTTGGTAAGATTACTTCATTATACTAATTTTATCATAAATGAGTCTAATGTCTTATGAGAAAGGATCTGACATGAATATATAAATACTAAGTATACAAAGTATCTTAAGTCAAGCTTATGAAAGTATCATAAGTACAACATATCTAAAAATTCCAATTCTAACAAGATGGTTCAATCCTTCTTATAAAATATGATGTTACCCTGAAACTTTGTATATGAACTTACATATTAAACCTTAAATATCAAAATAGAAATCTTATAAAATATTTCATTGCCACCTAATCAGAACTTAATGTGTCATTATCTTATAATTCCATCATGAACTCATTTTTACAATACATTGTGATCCCAAAAGT
This sequence comes from Alisma plantago-aquatica, assembly GCA_963693085.1. Classification (NCBI taxonomy): domain Eukaryota; kingdom Viridiplantae; phylum Streptophyta; class Magnoliopsida; order Alismatales; family Alismataceae; genus Alisma; species Alisma plantago-aquatica. Next base: position 153,691,843 of record OY856413.1, read on the forward strand.
ACCTTTGTTTCTAAAAGTAGATCATGTCTTAATATTCTAAAATTCATTTTCTTATATTGTAATTAAATTCTAGATATTATTCATTCTAAGTAATCTAGTTGTTATATCTATACATATGTATGAAATCTTAATGGCATGTTTCTACTTGGAATCGTAATATATAGTTATGCCTATAAATATGAGAAATCCTGACAACATATGTGCACTTAAATGCTCAATACAAAGCTATCCCAAATCACCAACTAAGTATGACTAAATTACTTACATATATTATCTTAAAACCGTATTCGTTAATTTCAAACATTTCTAAGAAATCTTGTAGGAACGTGATTCTTTAATTTTCTCATGGACTTGGTTCATGGGTCACAACTATTTTGAGAAACATGTCTCTATTTGATATTTTGGGTATCTAAACTTACATAATGATAGAGATATGAGAATATTCTTGTTTGCATTAAAATTTTAGAACATTGAACCATATAAATTATGAAAGTCTTATCAGGAGACATGTAGACATACTGAACTTAAAATATGAATACTCATGGGCATGAACCACTTACCTTTATATTGAAGATGTTCTTTATGTAGCCTTGTTTCCTTGATTCACAACATATAAACCTTGTCATAAATAAAATTGTATGAGTCCATGTGTAATCTCCTCTCTTCATTTCTAAATCTCAAACCTCATCATCCTAATCTCCTAGACTGAATTAGGAATACTAGGATTAACTCTGATTTAAAGCATGTTTCATGTTTAAACATTGAATTAAACTTGATTCACATATTATATGGCATACACATACTAATATATTCATTATATAAAAAATAGCATATACACTAATATATAAGTATATACCTCATATACCAAGAGTAACTCCATACATACTCACATATACTACTCTTGCTGACTAATTTATAAAATCAGATGAAAATATAATTATAATAATTTTCCATACTAAATAGGCACATGAAATACATGTTGCCTAACAAATACTCATGAATCATCTTACATAATGACCACTTAGGACAAAAACTAAATACAAATCCAATTATATATGAAACTCCATCAAAACTTTCAGAAAAGTAATCGTACAAAGTAGTAAGATCAGGTATTAAAATATCAAGTCATTTCATAATCAGATCATGGGTGAAATACCCAAAATACCGTTATTAGGGTTTAAATCAAAAAACTTAATAAAACTTTATATAATAAAGATCAGGCTTTTAAATCATGTTAAGCAAATTAAGATATACATTCAGTAACATTTTCATGAATTTCTAAAGTCGTTTGCTATTTTTAATTGACCAAACATCAAAATCATATAGTTTTGAACACACTATATTTAATAAATGTCAGATATCAAAATAATAATCTAGATGTATTTGTATTTGATAGTAATCATCACGAGCTTTCTGTAGATATCTTGTTTGCTAAAAAATGAGCTCTATATCTCAAGATATGAATTTTAGAATAATACATATTTCAAAGAAATCTAGAGCATTGCTTTTGGATTTGACCACTGTGATTTGATCACACGCCCAGTAGCTCCAGGGCTTGGGGCTCATGGATCTTTACTTGGATCTAGCTGCTTCACAACCTAAGAACCCGAACACCTCTCCTTTCTCCTGCAGGTCCCGAGCCAAAAACACAGGGATCGTGATCCCCTGTTGCGTCACAGAGACAGGGTATCGACCTCGTGGGTGCTCTCTGGCGGTCGAGGTCTTGGATTTGGCGGTGTAGAGGACCTATTAATAGGAAAAGACAATTTCCCAACCTCTTTTGCACTCTCCTACAATGCACTCCTCCTATCCTTCATCCTCCTCGCCCCATGTTCCTTCCCTATTCACGCTGCCTCCCACGGATAGGTTCCGACCTCGACCGTGAGGGTGTTGCAACGCACAGTGAGGTTGGATACCACTTTGTCCAGCTTCCTTGCCTAGGGCGATAGTGTCTCTAGATGTGGCTAGGTCAGGGTTGAAGAGGTCTGCCCTGTAGTCCTTGTTGTTGTAGCCTCTTATTCCTTGCATCTTCTTGTTCTTCGTTATTCCTCTCTTTCTCTTGGTTAAAACGAGACCAAACCCTAGCCTTAGACTCATCTAGCCGCCAACCTTTAGAAACTGAGGCTTTTATAGCCCTTCCATCCTTAGATTTTCCTTGGGAGGTTTCCCATCTTCAGAACAATCATGCTCAAATAGGGCACTGATTCTCTGGTCCGCGAACTGGAGTCTCGGCCCCTCACCTCTTATTATTATTATTATTATTATTATGTTTAACTAAAAGTCCAAATTAGATAAATAATTATATAGAGAACCTCATAATTCTATTTGATCCCAATTTTTGGGAAGAACTTTCTATTGTCATCTTCTTTACATAAGAAAGATATCGAGTCAAAAATATAACTGTATGGACACTTCAAACTTGTCTTATAAATAAATATTGGATAATTACTTATTTAATTATCTGGGTCATTAATTACATCATAATTATCTAAAATTTCTCCGATTATCTTATCTTATAACTATACATCTACTTAAAATATTTTGAGCATTTTTTTATGAGCACTAAATGCCCTATTTCTAATTTGTACTAAAAGGACCTATTTCCAAGAACCTAATTGGTCCAAATGGGCTAGAATTGGGCTCTAGGCCACATGGCCCATTCCTTGGTCTTTCAAAGGGTCAAAGAGCTTAATCTTATCCTAAATCATGAAACTAAATCTTGAATTAATATGATTTCTTAATTTGATCTCTTGCATGACACGTGTGATCAATATTGTTTTAGGTGCCTAACATGATGATCTAAGCTGGGTCTAGGGCTCAAACCGATAAGTGAAGTCATCAAATTATACATTCATCACATTTGTTATTTACAAGAATAATTCATTCATAATCATCTACTCCGGACTAAAATCATACACATTTAAGCCATTATGTCGGTATTGGTTGACCAAATGACTTGTATTACAATTTTTTGTAAACTCAATTACATACCTAACCATGTTAGGTTCATTACGTCCCTTGGCATACACTTACTAGAAAACCCCACATTAAAGGCTTACATCAGCTATGAAATTGAGGATGTTACTGTCATGATCCATACTTTGATATGACTATGTATTTGGAGCGTAGATAATGATAGGAAGACTTGTTAAAAGAGGAAAATTCCTCATTGGTTATTATGCCTCTTTGTATGGCCCAATTATAAATCATATGAATCACGCGAAGCCATTCCATACTCTATGATGATCTAACTCTTGGAGTGCCCTATGTTCACTCCCCTATTTCTAGCTATAACCCCTTTCTTTGTTCATGAAAGGAAGGGAACAATATTATCACCCAAAAATTGCTAAAAATATTGAATTATGGATGATTTATCCTTACTCTCATGTAATACCAATTCATAATCATTCCTCACTTTATTTTTATCTATGATGAAGGTCTCATGACTAAAGATGAATAAAGTGTTATGTTATAATGGTGGCTTGATTTATGAATTCTCCAACCTAGGTCATATCCCTATAATGACTTTCCCTTATATTTTTCATATATATTATTTAAAGATTTGAAAGGCCATCCATTCCCACAATTTTAATTTCTTGACCTAAGTCAATAATAGGCCAGATCTATGATGGTATTGACATTCGGTCCCAAATACTAACTAGATGATAAACTTGACCATAACAATGTGGCTATATATTGTGGTTTAGGTTTCTAGAATGACCTAGCTCTAAATCATACATTAACCTTAAATACTATGATGAAAATGATTACGATATATTGGAAAATTGCTCAATTTTTGTAAAAGGATGAATGATCGCACCTAATGTCTAGAGAGGAATCAAAACCCTAGCTTCACAATTTTTGGACATGTGACTTTTGATGTCTAAATCTTGAGACTGGATATTGATTTATGAAATCCAGACTCATGATTATTGATCTGAATAAATATTTCACTCCTATGATCTCCCTATTTGGATCTTGAAATCACCCTCAATAGGTGACTGGTGACTTTCATATCCACAAATCATGAATTTTTTTAAATGATGATTGTGTTGATTCTATCAATTTATGGATGAGATTTTATCTATCATGTAGACTATCAATTTTTTAGCATGAAATTTTGATACTAATTTATGATGTCTGACTTGAATTTCTTAAATATGAAATCATGACCATGATTTATAACCACACCTTAGCAATTGTGGAGGATAGAATTATATATGTTGGGAACAAAAATCATGATTTACTCTTGATTTAGACAGCTCTATACACTTGACCTAACTAGTGATCTCTTCAAATTTGTGATGTATGTGACGATCTTCCCAATTTGATGACCTATGTGACTAAGTGGTGACAATGAAGCTCGATTGATCAATTTCAAAATAGAGTTTATGCTGAAGAAAACCAAGTTGATTATGGTATGGAATGTGAAATCTAAATCTAGATAGATGGATGGATTGAATTTGGGGACAAAATTCCTTTTAAGGTCAGTAGGGTGTGATTATCTTGATTTTCTTTCTCATTCAATTATTCATATCATGACTCAATACATGATCAATTATATTTAACAACCTCCATAACCCTCAATTGGATGACTTTGAGTCACATTATGCTCAATTTATGTGTTGGACTTGACTAAATGTCACAATATGCTAAATTGACTAAATTTGAGTGTATAATTAGACTTTTAAAAATCAATTTCTAGTATTGAGTGCCCTCGACATTATCATATGATATCTAAACTTTTAGTATGAGGACTAGAGGAAATTTTAGAACCAACAATGGAAACTTCACCTGAATCGGAGTTATGATTTGAGAGAGGATTTATCAATGTCCAAAAAGAAGCACAATTCAAATGGGTTTTTCCATGTCAGTCATCTGTGGGCACTCCTCAAAGCCAATGGGAGGGCATGTTTGGATGAACATGGATCAGCACCATTTTGATCTCGATTTAGTGGTGCAGTCTTTTCTGAGCCCTTGTATCAATTTGTGTCCATGTTGGATTATATCCAACGGCCAAGGCACTCATGCTCCTCATATTATGGAAGGATGGATTGGGTGGTATTCATGGGTCTCTAGGCAACCAGTTCCTTCAACAGGCCACTACCATCCTCATTTAACTTCATATCCTCATCTTCTTGCCCCCCTCTTTAGTTTCCCCAATGTTTCGCCTCAGTTTCTCACCCTCCACTACTTCTCCCACAACCTCATCATAAAATGAAGTTAGAAGGAGCTATGTCGATTGGTTGTTCCACCTCCATCCATGTTCAATTCCCCTAAGGGTTGTTGCCAAGTTCACAGAGACTTGGTAGACCCATACAGACACCTTGGGGACCATGCCCCTCTCTTTCGATGGACCCTCCATTCTCCCGTGAGTCATCATTGCGGTACAAGTTAGGACATGTACGGGCTTGTCTGAGGTAGGGGACACACCCTTAGTTGTTGGAGCTGGAGGGGACCACACTGGACCAAGCGCCCAATTCCCAAATGATCAACACCTTTCTCTCAACACTTTTTTGGGATAATATCACCTAGTCCATGAGATCACAAGGATCCATAGTGTTCCTGACATAATAGGCTACCAATTTTTCAATAAAAGGTGAAATTATACCCTCTCTCAGCTAATATTCTTGAAAATCACCCAATCACACAAAGAGGGTGATAAATATGTCATTATCCAAAATAGACTTTAAATATTCCTTTTTAATCAGAAAAATGAACTATATCCATTAAAAATGGTTCAGAACCCAAAGCCATCTGTCTTTGTCCTAGTTTTGCTAAAAGTGACACTTATGCTTATTTAATATTCTTTATGCCTTTATGTTTGTACTGAGTCAATAATGATCTCATGCTATCTTGAACCTCTAAATCGGTAATTGTGTTCCATTTTGGACTTATAAAATACTTTGGATCAACTTGATATGCTTTAATTATTACCTTGACCTTAAAATGACCCATTTATGTGAATGGATGATGTAACTTGGTCAATAATGAAACATCAACCTATTTTTCTATCAAATGGTTATCTACCTTAGAGATTAGTAGAATGTACAATGATATATGCCATGATTGAATAAGACCTTATTCTGCCTTGCCTTGAGTAACTCATATAATCTAAAGACTCACTTTTGTATCTTATTATGCCCTAGAATGTGATCTTTAAGTACTTATAGAATTGGATCTTTAACCCGTATGCATAAGTGGATCCTTAATGTTCAAACCCCTATGTTCACCTTTGAATAAGACCCTATAATGACTTGTGACATGAAATGCCATGTAACCCATCATATTCCCTTTTGACTACCTGTGACATAGATGTAACATCTAGCAGAGTCTATATGCACATATTGGACTCTAATATAGTAAGATAATGCTCTTATTCTACACATGTTATCTTAAGACTTCAAATCAATAGATTTATTATACTTGTAGCAATTTGATCCCCACTCAATTTACCTTATGCTCTTCTTGATCATATGACTTGGTAATATGACACTATTGCATCAAATTGACCTACTGTAACTTAACTATTATCTTGTATGTTCAAAGATTGTATAATTCAATTTCCATGCTCTCCTTAATTCAAAATCATAGTTTATGTTCATCTAGTAACTCATATAATGTGGATTTTCAATCTAGACCTAAGGTGTTGTTGGGACTTTTATACTATGTTGGACATTTGCATGCAAGTTTGATATGATGGGATTGTACTTGAACCTTTTGAATCCTAGGTTTAGGAGTAACATTCCCATTACAGAACATGTTTATCTTGTGAAAATATTGCTGATCTAAGACACATATTATATCATTTTACACCTTAGGTTTGCTTTTTGTTGGGCCTTCCCTAAGAATATGGCACAAAGATCATAAACTATTCTCTACTCACAATATATTCTTAATCTCTTGACCCTAATATGATATTGGATTATTTTTATGTGTCAATTATGAATTCTTGGATACTTAATTACTTGTTTGAGATATTGTTCCTATGACATTATTTTCATGGTTGATCATATTATATTAACAAACCTTGAACATCACCTAGAAATCCATTATATTCCCTTGTGTATCAGCCTAATATGTTGTGTAAGGGCACAAAAGATGCTGAAATAGGGTTAGCTCATTGACTTTGGCCTTGAGTTCACTAACATAAAAATAGGGTGACATTTTCACTTTTAACCTCAAATGCCCCTGAGAAGCCCTTCCTTTAGAAGTTTGTTAAAAAACTAATGTTGATATAATAGAAAATACAACCTTTAATATCCCTTATATAAAAGTATATTGTTTGAAGTTTTCTTTCATTAATCCTTCTTCTTTGTTAGTACAATATTTCTAGCCAATAAACTCTTATTATATCTTAACATGTGCTTGTCTATCTTTCATAGCAGCTCAATTCTTTAGCATTAATATATATTGTTTATCAAATCTTATGATGCCATGTGAAGATCCGCTTCACCTAGGATGATAATATTTGAAATGAAATAGAAATGGGAAATCCTTTAAAATAGAAATGGGTACATGTATCTATTTCCATTTTGTATCTTGTTATATTTGTTAGTATCTTTTGCAATTAATAATATGCTTGTGTGCAACTATGTGTCTTTTGAGTGATGGATGCCCAAGTCCCTTACATTTGGTTGTTTATCCATTAGGAATAGGATTTGGATAATAAATAGATTCATTACAATATCCTGCACATCTGAAATTGCAATACACTAGAAGACGAGACTACAAAAAGTGCTATTAGAAAGATCAATAAAGTCACATCATACTCAAGCATAGATATTAAATCCATCATACACTAGATGTTAAAGTTTACTTGTCATCAAGAATTTACTAACAAATTTCATACTAAGAAGCTAAGATTAAGAAAAAATATATATGTTATGCGAAAATAATAATTTATATAGAAATAGAAATATATTCAATATAACATATTTATCATCTACACATAAAGGAAATATAATAGACATTCATCTCAATTTAGAGATAGTTAATAATTTTTTATTGATTTTCCATGATATGACTTGGCTTGTACCTTACCAAGTAGAAGTTGCAACACACAATTTTTATATACATGATTCACCGTCATTTCCTTAGAGTTTAGTTGGCCGCATTAAGATAGTTATAATAGACCCTACTATACAATAGGTTTGCCTAAAGAGGTCAAATAGGAATCAAAATCTCTACCATCATTACTCATCTAGGGTAGAGACAGGTGATGTGTTCATTTCATAGTAACTTTTTGTACAATCACACACACAAACTTAGTTCATTTTGCTTTTCATTAGCCTCTATTCATATTATTCTTGCCAAATTTTAATTATTTTTATTTACCGCATGATGTTGATTGTAGATATGCATTCAATGTGCCAAATTAGAGATAATCCAACTCAAATCTAACCCCAAATGAACTTCTCCTCGACTTGCAACCAATTCGGAGTTTATTCCTGAAGAAACAACATTGCACATAGTATGTCTTATTTAAGACACGACGTGTCCCTTCACAGAAACTTTTACAAAATGAAGAACACGTCGTGTGATATTTAACATGCGATGTGTGTGTCTCCAGCAGCCTCAACACAAAAATCCAGAAGAATGTAACACAACAAGTCCCAACTAGGACACGACATGTCCTCAGGACTTGAAGGCCAGCTACAACTTGTTGCCAACACACACGACATGTATTTATTCGAATACACTATGTTCATTTCGCCTGAAATGACTCCATAAGAAAATCATGTGACGTGTCATATTTAAGACATGCCATGTATTTCATAGCAATAGCAAGACCCATCAAAACTGCACAACGGGACACGCTGTGTCCTCTAAAAGTCACGCCATGTCACTATCAGTTTTTGTAGAAATGAGAGAAACCATTCCTCATCAACACAATTGGTGGTTATCTCTTGTCACTTTCAAAATGTCTTTCATCCAAGAGAAGTTTCAAAACAAAGGAGGGTGATTTTGGGGTACAAGAAGGTGGTTTCTTGGCAAAGAACCTCCATTCTACTGCATTTCTTCTCCATTTCTTCTCCAAAGGTGTAATAGATCTTACTACTCTCACTCAAGCTTTGTGGGAGGAAAGATTGTCTGAGTAGGAGCAGCTCCAAGGGTATAACTTTGTTCTCTAGCTGGATTTCTACTTCCCTTTGGCTACATCTTTGGTTCCTTTAGATTTTTCTTCTCTTAAGCATGCAAAACTCTGAAATTTCTACATTGTGTCTGTACATTCCCTTTATGGACGAGTAGAATGCTTTCCTTGGGCATGAGATAGTAACTCCCATGACATTGTTCATGTGACTCAAAATCTATGTTTATTTCTATTTAATTTTCTTTCCCATGGATGTCTATGGTGTCACAACCCCAATTTTGGGCTTATATGGTTTGAAATGCAATTTCTCCAATAGAATGTATGATTATGAAATTGTATGACTTATTTGTAATAAGTGGATTTATTTGATAATACTTCCTTTAAATGAATGATTTCTTGGATCCTAATTAGTTAGTGAGTCCAACATGATAAAAAGGAAAGGAAAGTTGAATGAAATCAAATAATGCATAAAAAGGAAAAGAAACTAAGACAATGAGGAGAAATATGTGGAATTCTCTGGAAATTTGTATGATTGATCATCATGGATTAGATTTCAAATCCACATGGTTTCTACTAGTAAAAGGAATCCAAATAAAGGATATAAAAGAGTAAGAGAGAGAAAATATGAATAAAATATGCCTTTTTAAGTGATAAATTGCATATGAAGAAAAGTCTCTCCTAATTTTGAATTTGGGTCCCAAACTTGGCACACAAGTAGATTAAGTCATTATGGACTTTCCTATAAAATATGGGATCATAAGGATAAGATGTTTGAGAGATATGGATTATTCTAGTTTCCCTAAAGTGGAGGGATTTCATTAAATGTCATGATTTATGTGAATAAGAAAATCTTGTTGTGTGAATAGCATGCATCGTTGATCCTAGATATGACGATGTGCGGTCATTGTGTAGTTTGAGAAGGACTAGGAAATAGGAGCAGACTTACCAGTTTAGGATTCTCTCACAACCAGGTTTGTGTGGTTTTGGAAACAGCCTCAATGGTTTTGGGAGTGAATTTTGCACCTAATCGACCTAAGTTTGTGGTGGTTTGGGAAGCCCTAGAATCTTCACCCAAATCCTCATAGTAGTGGGACCACATCAGGGGCTCCACCTATAAATGGAGGGTTTTTGATCCCCAACAAAGACTCAAATATCTCTAAGAGGCTCCACTACTCTTCACGATCACAACCCTATGATCAATTTTGCCTTGAGCTTTGATCTTCACCCCCGTCCTGGTCTACCCACCACACTGGAGAATGCTCTTCTCGTACCGGCAGTATAGCACACCCCTAGAGGAATTGGGAGTATGGGTGAATCCTCCAGAGCCCGACGAAGGTGGACGTGCCATCACCTTGTGTTTGGGGGATGGAGACACAAAGTCAACGGCCTGGTTGACCATAGTTAGGCACTGCTCACGGAAGATAGGGATCGTGAGGAGGAAGATGAAATAGGAGGAAAAGACTTCCTTGCCCCTGGCACTTGTGATGGAAAACAAGGGTAAAAGTGCCCTTTTTGTCTCCTTCTGTGCGTCTTGCTTGCGTGGAGCGTGGACGACATGGAAGACGACTACTGGTCCGGCCGGGGTCCTCGTATACTCAAGTTGCTAGGAAAGCACTGACATGGCCTGCTCTGATTGGCCGAAGGTATTTTATCTTGCAAATTTTGTAATTAATTACTGGTAAATTGGCTGGAAAAATGTTATATATGAAGGTTGATAAGAAAAACCCAAAGAATTCAATAAAAATAGAATTGAAGCCTATATTTGTTCGAAATATGAAAAGCATATAAAGTTGTCACCTTTAATGCAATTATGAGTAAGAAACCCTAATTTTGATGTTAATGAGACTTAGTGAAGTTATCTGAATGATTGAAAATGATATTAACCTATTGTTAATAAAAAAGGATGTTTTAGATCTAAAGAAATGAGTAAGAAACCCTAATTTTGATGTTAATGAGACTTAGTGAAGTTATCTGAATGATTTAAAATGATATTAACCTATTGTTAATAAAAAAAATTATGTTTTAGATCTAAACAAATGATCTTTATACTTAATTAGCTAATTTAAGTTTTCATATGTATAAAGTACATTAATGGGCTTAGAAACCCTAATCTAGGTGATTATGACTTTCAATGAGTTATATTTCAAAAACCTATATATGAGACAGAGTTAGAGTGATCCTAAGCCTAATTGGGAATAAAAGGGGCTTCTATGTGGATAATTGAATAATTATGGTTTTGAACATGGAAATGTTGTTTTAGGGTTTAGTTGAGCTAAAAAAGGAAAAGTTGAGAAATAGATCTAAAGAACCCTAAGGAAACCCTAATTCAACTTAGAAAACCCTAGGAGGGATTCACAAGTTAATAAAGTGAGTTCATAATGAGTATGTAGTAATTAGGTTATACATGCTTTTCACGATTCAATTGTACTTGTGTGTGCTTGCTTGATTGGTTGCTTTGATTACCTAGTTGGATTGGGTTTTGAATTCTTGTTTCATTTGAGATCTCCAAATCAGGTATGTGGTTATTTTATGATTACTCACTTTAGTTTCTCAGTGTTTTCTAAACTTTCATAGATTGGGTGAATATATCTGCTTGTATGACTTTCTTTTCTACAATCTATAAAGTGAATATGATTATCACAAAGTAAAGATATATATATATATATATGACTTGCCTGAACCTACATACCATCTCTGGATGTAAGATTTGAGGGGACCAAACCCCAGAGGGAAGGTCATAGGTGGTCAAGCCCCAGAGGAAGACCACATGGCACCTAGAGAGGTGACCCATAAGGTACCAAGCTCAGGATGGAGAAGGTAGCCTAAAGTCCATTGCAAGAACCAAACCCTAAGAGAGGGTAACCCAGAGGATGAGTAAAAGTTGTTGGAAAGTTATATTGAAAATGTAATCCTGGATTGTTGACAACTTTTTGATGTAATTAGGTTGTTATGAAATATGTGTGAGATATTGGTTTCCACCACATACTTGTACTGACTGATGTTTTATTTATCGACATTTTAGGAATACTTGAAAAAGGACAAACAACAAAGTGATATTTGAAGAATAAAGCTAATTAAAGAAAGGAGGATTTACTTAGATAGAACTCTACATTGGGTAAAGTTCCAATCTCCTTTTTTTGAAATATGAAAAGTAAATTTTTATCCTGCATTAAGCTTAGACTTTGGTGGAATTTATTGATTATTTTTGTCTTCTTGGTCTTCCTTAATTGGAGGTTACCGGGAAGTGGGGTCATTATAATTGGAGCATGGTTTTCCATCTAATCTCTAATAATTATTAAATTTTACAAATTCTTAAGAGCCCTAGGGAGTTATTAGAGGACTTTCCAAAGATGGAGGTGTCTAGAAAAGGATCACAATCCAGGGGATGGCAAGATTTTCCTCTTCCCCACTAGTCTGTCTATGAGGACTCTCGGATTCTATGTGACTGCCTGGCCAAAATCAGAGGATTTGACTCGAAATAAGATACCTCTAGGTTTTCTCTCATCTATTTTCATCCCTTCTCTACCTCATTCATTGAATAACTTTAAGAGCTTAGGGTGTCTCTCTCTCCACCCCATCCTAAGTTTAGGGTAAGCACAATAAGGATTAAGGAATCCTCCATCAAATAATAAAAAGCATGTAACAAAGATGTCATGGACATAAGTCTAAATAATGAAACTTAGACTAAGTTTAGTTACATGCTTAGATTGCATCGCATGTGTTGTTGTGCCCTTTGATACCCCTCAGGAGAACGTTGAGTTTATACCGTCTTGTAGGGAGATGAGGAAAGGGATAACCTTGAAGGAAGAAGCCTCCAAGAAGAGGAAGAGACCAAACGCATCCTCTAAGGATGATGCTCAATCCAAAACCTTAAGAGATGGATAGAGAAAGAGAGACCACGATGAGTTGGATACCTTAGTTTTCCATGCATGCCCGTATGTGGTCAGACATACATGATTTAGGTAGAGTCTTTGAGTATGCATGAGAAACATAGACTAGGTGTGGTTTTTTGCCCCAGTGCCTTGTGGTGACCCAACCTTGGGTAGGTCGTGCTTGTTAAGGGTGAGGGATGGCTCCCTCATTGAAAAGGTTAGTGGAGACCATATAGGAATCCTAATGGGCATATATGAGTAGAAAAGAGATATACACCAACATAGAAGTGAGTGGCAGCAAGGTTGCCAGCAAGTTTTATACCTATGCCATATAGGTTATGCCTGATATTTTATGAGATAGGCATGCAGAGTTTTGGATGATCTTGGCCTGAAACAAGTTTTGATAGTACATTTCACCTAGTAGGGATATATGTGTACCCTTAAGATCTTGACCCATATTTTTTGAGAGAACCTCCAGTGGTAGGACCAGTTATAGGGTTAGCTCTAGAGAGAGGGTGAGACCCCGATGAAAAAGATTAGAGACCTAGACTCCAAGATATAAGGAACCATGTGGAGGTTTGGTATGATATAGCCTAGAATAGACAACCCTGAGTAGATGTATGTGGTTGCCTCATGTATGATCCTTAGAGGCTTGTTGTGCCTCAGATTCCTTTAAAGGAACCAAACCCTAGAAAAAAGAAAAAGGCTTTTGGTATAGATATATATATGATATAAGTGTCTACCTTTTAGGTGTAGGAAGGAAAGTTACATAAACCCTGAAGAGGTATGGTAACAAGTTGTGAGGTCTTGCACCCAGTTGGTTGTCTTTGTGTAGGACTCTAAGGGTTGTTCACGTGGAAGGGTGTTAGGGAGTATATGCCATATCTTGTATAGGTTTCGTGCATCGTTGAACAGCTGAGGATGCAATTAAACATCTAATGCATAAGAAGTGGATCTAGGGTTCCTCGACCAAAGAGGGGAAGTAGCAGTACCTCGTGCACATGATGTTCATGAGGAGTTCATAGGAATTAAGCATGGAACCCCTTCCCATGTATTAGAGCAAAAGTAAATCCCACGTGAACTGAGGTATACGATTGAGGAACCATTAACATAAGTTGGTGACATATGTATGATTTTGGTCCAACCTTGAGGAATGATGAACAAGTATGACATACCAAGGAACTTAGAATGATTTAATAGGTTGTCTTCTTACTATCCATGTGCATAGGTATCCAAATAGAAGCTATGCATATACATGATGATATAGGCTTTGGATGTAAGGACGTTTTGTGACCTTTGTTACTATCAAGTGGTAGTTTTCCGCTGTCCTAGGAAGGGACCCTTCATGTTGGAGTAAGCACCAACTCTTGTTTAGGTTTTGGGTAACCTTAAGAGGTCACTTATAAGAGCTTGATGAGCTATGTGTAAGAGAACATAGTATGAGCATGAATCTATAGACCCATGAGTGACCATCTCTAAGGGGGCATGAGGATATCTTACCATAGAGGTAATTTGTATAGGGCCAAATTGAGTTAGGTAGGTTACCTTGATTCATGTGAAGGGATGTAAGGTTAACCTTGAGTGCCCAAAGAGATGATAGAAATTTGGGTGAGGATTCAAGGATGAGATGTGCTTGTGTATAAACAAAGGAACCATAAGCTATAGTAGAATCCAAAGTCAATACTAAGGTCAAGTAGGGATAAGACCGATGGGAGTAGGGGTTGTCTATTCCCTTAATGCACAAGACCACAAGGTCGGGAGGTAACAACTACCTTTGTCCCATGACCATGGGTTAGGAGGTTGGCCACCTTCATGAGTTCATGGGGCCTAAGAGGTAAATGTGAGAGACACTACGTAGATGCATAAGGGTCAGATCACCCCAAAAGTACAGGCACCCTAGAGGCCTTGAGGAAATGACTAAGGATTATATATATGAGTAATACAAAGATCCAAGAGTGTTTGGGAATATACTTTACATGGATGTAAACATAGAATTGATATGTTCATGGTATGGAGTCATAAGAGGTATATTTCAACTTAGATTGGAAAGTGTAATGGAGATGTGTGATGCACCATCTCTACTGCTGGAACGGGATGAACTATGTATTTGGAATATAGCCAAATGTTTATTTCATCTTGTTATGGGTGTGAGAGACATGACGAAATGCATGCCATATACTAAGGATGAAGGTGATATGAGTTGAAACCCTTCTATGATGATTGAGGATGAAAGAAGTATCACACCCTTTTGGGAAGTATCTTGGAATGATGGTATGGAAGTATGATTAACTAAAATCATCACATGAGGACATACTTGTCAAGAGAAATTTGAATTTTATGAGTTAGAGATTTGGGTTTGATAACCGAGATGATGGATGCAAGAACTTGATGTTTACCTGACTCAGATAGATCTAAACCTAAGATAAGGACGATGAGAGGAGTATATGGAACAGTATGTCTTCACTATCATCAAACACACAAGGAAGTTAATACAATAATGAGATGTTCTTAGCTGAAAATAGCTCATGTGTACAACTGTCTTATCTAGCCAGAGGAGATAGATGAAAGAGATTGCTAGGTGGACCTTACGATTTTTGGAAAGCTAGACATGTGTGGCTAAAATTTAGATACAACCAGACTTGTTGGTTGAGTTAGTGGTTGTCCGGTTAGCCTAGAACTTAATGATATGGAAAGTTGGTTAGAGAAACTTCAGATGCACCTCTCAGGAAGAGTAGGTGGTGAAATCCACTACTAGAGTGTTTTAGGGTTTCTGATAAATCACCCTGGAAGAATCATGTGGTACAAGAAGCTCATGATTCTAAGTACACAGCACACCCTGGTACTACCAAGATAGTTATGGTTTGTAGCGGTACCTGGAATGAGGAAGAATATAGAGGTGCATGTAGCCAGTGGCCATACATGCTAGAGGGTGAAGGTAGAACACCAGTAACTCAGTGGATTGCTATAGATAATGATGAGTCCCAAAGGGGGAATGGGAGCATATCACCATGGACATTGTGGTGGGTCTCCCCTGGACCAAGAGAGGTCATGATGCAATATCGTTTATGGTAGATCACCTTGCCAAGTCGACACATTCTCTTACCTAAGAGAGCAATGCCAGTGTGATAGATCTGGTTGAACCATATATATATGAGAGAGAGATAGTTCAACTGCACAGTATTTGAGTTCAAATATTCTTGAGCATGGCTTTAAGTTCGCTTTCATGTTGCGTAAGTAGATAGATGACGAATTGGATACTAGATTGATGTTTGGTACATCATGTCATCCCCTGACTGATGAATAGTCAATAGAATATGATCTAGACTTTAGAAAGTCTGATGAGAGGATATGTGCTCGTTCGAGGTGATCCATGGGAGTAGTTCCTACCCCTAGCAGAGCTTGCTTGTTATGACAGCCACCAAAGCCAGTATTGGGATGTATGAAGCTCTTTATGGGAGGATGCATCAATCATCGCTTCACTAGGGTGATGTCGATGAGAAGACCTTGTAGAGGTCAGAGAAACCACATTTGTATACTGAGAAAGTTGCTTCGATTGAGCAATGTTGAGAAAGCCCAAGATCGATAGGAGTCATGTGCTGATGTGAAGTGGACTGACTCACACTTCACTATGGGTGAACGTGTGTTTTGGAAATCCAAACACTCTGAGCTATCTCTAAGAGTAGAGCAAAGTTGAGTCCCCGGTACATGGGCATGTTTGAGGTTTTGGAACAGATTGGTGAAGTTTCTTTGGTTTATCCTTACCCCGTCAGGATAATATGATGTATGATGTGTTTCGTGCATCTGATCAAGAGCACTATGTGATGTACCTGAGCCATGTGTTGAGCATTGAACCTATTTAACTCCAAGGGAGGCTAACTTACCCTGAGTCACCTATGAGGGTACAAGATACCAAGGTGAGAGAGAGATCAGGAGTAAAGAATAAAGATGATAAAGGTTCTTTGCAAGAATCATCAAGAGCATGAAGCCACATGGGAGTTGATGATGGACATGGAAAGGTCATATCCTGAATTGTTTGTATGATTGGTGGAATTTTGAGGGCAAAATTCCTGTAATAGGGGATGGATGTTACAACCCCAATTTTTGGGCTTATATGGTTTGAAATACAATTTCTCCAATAGAATGTATGATTATGAAAATTGTATGATTATGTGTAATAAGTGGATTTCTTTGATAATATTTCCTTTAAATGAATGATTTTGTAGATCCGAATGAGTTAGTGAGTTCAACATGATAAAAAGGAAAGAAAAGTTGAATGAAATCAAATAATACATAAAAAGGAAAAGAAATTAAGATAATGAGGAGAAATTTGTGGAATTCTCTGGAAAATTTGTATGATTGATCATCATGGATTAGCTTTCAAATCCACATGGTTTCTAATGGTAAAAGGAATCCAAATGAAGGACATAAAAGAGTAAGAGAGAGAAAATATGAATAAAATATGCCTTTTTAAGTGATAATTTGCATATGAATAAAATTCTCTCATACTTTAGAATTGGGGTCCCAAACTAGGCACACAAGTATTTTAAATCATTATGAACTTTCCTTTAAAATTTGGGATCAAACGTATAAGCGGTTTGAGAGATATGGATTTTTCTAGTTTCACTAAAGTGGAGGGATTTCCATTAAATGTCATGATTTAAGTGAATAAGAAAATCTTGTTGAACGAATAACCTGCAACATTGATCCTAGATATGATGATGTGCGGTCGAAATCTAGTTTTAGAAGGACTGGGAAATAGGAGCAGACTTGCCATTTCAGGATTCTCTCGTAACCAGGTTTGTGTGCGGTTTTGGAAACAACCTCAATGGCTTCAAGAGCAAATTTCGCACCTAATCGACCTAAGTTTGTAGTGGCTTGGGAATCCCTAGAAGCATTGCCCACATCCTCATAGCATATGGACCACGTCAGGGGACTCCACCTATAAAAGGAGGGTCATTGATCCCCAACAGAGACACAAATGCCTTTAAGAGGCTCTACTACTCTTTGCGATCACAACCCTGTGATCAATTTCGCCTTGAGCTTTGATCTTTGCCCATGTGTCAGTCTACCCACCTCGTCGAAGAACACTCTTCTCATCCCGATAGTCTAGCACACCCCCAGAGGAATTGGGAGTATGGGTGAATCCGCCAGAGCATGGCGAAGGTGGACGTGTCATCACCTTGCATTTGGGGGAAGGAGACACGAAGTCAACAGCCCGGTTGACCATGGTTGGGTATTGCTCACGGAAGATAGGGATCGCAAGGAGGAAGATGAAATAGGACGAAAAGACCTCCTTTCCCCGATGCTTGTGAAGGAAAACAAGGGTAAAAATGCCCTTTTTGTCTCCTATTGTGCATCTTGCTCGTGTGGAGTGCGGATGACGTGGCGGACGGCTACTAGTCCAGCTGGGATCCGTGTGGGCTCGAGTTGCTGGGAAAGCACTGGCATGGCCTTCTCTGATTGGCCGAAGGTAATTTATCTTGCAAAATTCATAATTAATTATTGGTATGGAAAAATTTTATACACGAAAGTTGATCAGAAAATCCCATAGAATTCAATAAAAATAGAATTGAATCCTATACATGTTTGAAATTAGAAAAAAAAATAAAGTTGTCTCCTTTAATGAATTTATAAGTAAGAAACCAAAATTTTTATGTTAATGATATTTAGTGAAGTTCTCTGAATGTTTTAAGATGTTATTAACATTTTGTTATTAAAAAAGGATGTTTTAGATCTAAAGAGATTATCTTTATGCCTAATTGGCTAGTTTGGAGTTTCATATGTATAAAGTGCAATAATGGACATAGAAACCTTAATCTAGGTGATTATGACTTTCAATGAGTTACATTTCAAAAACCTATATATGAGAAAGAGTTAGAGTGATCCTAAGCCTAATTGGGAATAAAAGGGGCTTCTATGTGGATAATTGAGTAATTAGGGTTTTGAATTTGGAAATGTTGTTTTTAGGGTTTTGTTGCCTAAAAAGGCAAAGTTGAAAAATAGATCTAAAGAACCCTAAGGAAACCCTAATTCGACATAGAAAGCCCTAAGAGGGATTCACAAGTCAATAAAGTGAGTTCATGATGAGTATGTAGTAAATAGGTTATACATGCTTTTCAGGATTCAGTTGTACTTGTATGTGCTTGCTTGATTGGTTTCTTGGATTACCTAGTTGGATTGGATTTTTCTTGTTTCCTTTGATATCTCCAAATCATGTATATGGTTATTTTATGATTACTCACTTTAGTTTCCCGATGTTTTCTGAAGTTTCATTGATTGTGTGAAAATAAATACTTGGATGACTTTATTTTCTGCAATTTATAAATTGAATATGACTATCACAAAGTAAAGATATATATATATATATATATATATATATATATATATATATATATGACTTGCCTGAACCTACATACCATCTCTGGATGTAAATTTGAGAGGAACAAACCCCAGAGGGAAGGTCATAGGTGGTCAAGCCCTAGAGGGAAGACCATAGGGCACCCAAAGAGGTGACCCATAAGGTACCAAACTCAGGATGGAGAAGGTAGCCTAAAGTCCCTTACAAGGACTAAACCCTAAGAAAGGGTAACCCAAAGGTTGAGTAAAAGTGGTTGGGAAGTTATATTGAAAATGTAATCTTGGATTGTTAATAACTATTTGATGTAATTAGGTTGTTATGAAATATGTGCAATATGTTGGTTGCCACCACATACAAATATATTCTTTATACTGACAAACGTCTTATTTGTTGGCATTTTAGGAATTCTTGAAAAAGGACAAATACTAAAGTGACATTTGAAGAATAAAGATAATTATATAAAGGAGGATTTAGTTAGCTAGAACTCTACATTGGGTAAAGTTCCAGTCTCCTATTTTTGAAAGATATCTGAAAAGTAAATTTTTATCCTGTGTTAAGCTTAGACTTTGGTAGAATTTATTAGTTATTTTTTTATTATTTGCAAAACCATTGATCCTATTTTGGGATATCAGCTCTGGCTTCTTGGTCTTCCTTAATTGGGGGTTATCGGGAAGTGGGGTCATTACATACATTGTTTCTTGCTTGTATGTTTTTCTGGCCAAGTTTTGTACATGTTTTATGCTTACCTTGTGCTATGGGAGAATGTATGAGGAAGTAAGGAGTAGGATCCATTATAGTATGCTCTTGACCATGGGAGTGTCTTGAGAATATTGAGGGTTAAGGTAGTGTTCGATACTAAGCATAGACGCGGGAGTATTATACCAAGTTTAATACCATCTCAGGACATTGGGAAATGCACGATGATGACAACCTCCTTGCATGTTAATAGTAATCTTGATTTTGTAAATCCATGACATCATAGTATGGTAGTGAAATCTAATTCCCAAGACTTTAATTGCTTATTCAACCCTTTAACTTTGAGATTTTGTTTTTTCTTTCCTTCTAAATCTGTAATCAATATGAACTTTTCAACCTGACTTGAATTAATGAAAGTTAACAAATTTGCACCAAACTAGCCTAGCTCTTTGTGTTCGACACTCGACTCCCATACACTTGCGGGTGATTAGTGAGTTGTGATCTTTCTTTGTAAAACTCCTAACAAGTTTTTGGCGTTGTTTTTGGGGAGCTACAATAATTATTTAAGTTAGAGTAGACGAGCTAACTAGTAATTTAGACTAAGTCAATATGTTTGCATTTCATATCATGGTATCTCTCAGCTTTTGTGAATCTTACTCAATTGTTGCTTTTTAGGGTGCATGCGTCGATCTAAGAGGGGTATACAAACATCAATCTTTCTAGACCCTAAAATAGAGTAGGGTTTTAGTAGTCATAGAATAGTAAGGAGTTGTGAGAACTCTTCAAATCTGAGGGAATCACATCCTTCAGCAGCACAATCTTCACCTTCACCACCACCTTCACCTGGTCCTCTTCAAGAGCCAGAGATGGAGGACAGCCGTCCACTCAAGGATTTTACTGTGTCAGCCACCATTAATATATGTGGGGCCATTGATCATCCTGTAATAGAGGCCAACAACTTCTCCATCAGCCCTACAATCATGTAGATGATCCAACAAAATCGCTTTGAGGGAACTCCTATGGAAGATCCAAACCTTCACATAACGGATTTTCTACAACACATGAACACTTTTAAGATTTATGGTTTTCAGGCTAAGGGAGTATGACTACTCCTGTTCCCATTCACTTTGTGATATCAAGCCAATGTGTGGCTCTCCTCACTGCCTAAATATTCTATCAAGACATGCGATGATCTGCTGAATGCTTTTCTTGATAAGTATTTTCCTCCTAGCAAGACGGACCAACTGAGGAATCAGATTACAAACTTCAAGAAACTTTAGGGTGAGACACTTTATGATACATGGGAGAGGTTTAAGGACCTCCAACACCTATACCATCACCATGGTTTGACAACCTGGCTACTTCTACAAACTTTCCACAATGAGTTATTCTATAATACATGTATGACCATTGATGCCACTACAAAGGGAGCCTTGATGAACAAGTAGTATAATAAAGCCTACTTGATTATTGAAGACATGGCGCTCAACCATAGACAATGGAGTTTAGAAAGGACCAGTTAGCTATTCTCTTCCTCTAGTTCAAGTGAGAAGTCCAACGGGAAGCATACTATAGATGTCATAGACTTGATTGCAGCTAAGCTTGATGTCTTAACCCAAAAATTTCAAAGACTTGCTACTCACTCAGTCCAAGCAGTCAAGCAAGTACGTGAGGCTTGTGGAACATTCAGGCATAACTTTGCTTCTTGTTTTGCACCATAGTTGAATGCCAATGAAGCACCAGAACAAGCCAATGCGGTAGGAAATTTCAATAATAGACAAGCCTAAAATCCCTTTTCTAAAACCTTTAAACTGGGATGGAGAGACCATCCAAATTTCTCTTATAGGAACAACAATTCATAGAACCAGCAACAAGGTCAAGCTTAAGGTCAGCAACCTATGAGAAACTTTCAACCGATGAATGCCAACCGCCAATAGCCACCGGGGTACAATTCTAATAACAACAGGATCCTCAATCAATTTTAGCAAGTGACTCCACTATCACAAAAATCAAGCTTGGAAAACCTCCTTGAGACCTTTGTCACCTCACAAATCTAGAAAAATGATGAGCTTCGGGAACATGGCAATATATTGAAGTATGCTATCACACATCTATCCTCCAAAGTCGATGGAATTGTTACTCACACCAAAATGTTGGAGAATCAGATAGCTCAACAAGCATTAGCCAACCAAGGAACATCTTCAGGGTCTTTACCCAGTCAACCTGTTATGAACCCAAAGGAGACTTGTAAATCTGTGACCTTGAGAAGTGGAGCAGTTGTAAGAGGATCCACACTACCATCTAAGAGGAAATTTATAGAGGTTGCTGATACTACTATTGAAGATATTATTGAAAACTAAAGGAAGAAATATGTTGGGAATCTGTATCAAGGTGATTCTTCTAGAAAGACATCTGCCCCTTTTCCCTACAGGTTTGCTAACACCAAAGATGATGTGAAGTTCAAAAAAATTATGGACGTTTGAACAAGTTATATGTAAATCTTCCCCTAGGTGAAGTCATAGCCGAAATGCCCTCCTATGCCAAATTCTTAAAGGATATCTTAACAAAGAAGTGGAGATTTGGATAGGTAGAAATTGTTATGCTTTCTGAAAGGCTGAGCTCCATCATCTAGAACCGTATGCCTAAGAAAATAGATGATCAAGGTACCTTTACTCTCCCTTGTAAGATAGGAGACTCCACTTTTGATAAAGGTCTTGTTAAACTTAGAGCTAGCATCAGCTTGATCCCCGTCTCTTTGTGGCAAAAGCTAAACTTGGGAGATTTGAAGCCTACATTTATGACAATTCAACTAGTTGACCTCTCAATTAAACATCCAAGGGGAGTGATTGAGGATGTCCCTCTTCAGATAGGAAATTTCTTTATTCCATGTGATTTTGTGGTTTTAGACATGCATGAAGACCCAACCAATCCAATCCTTTTTGGAGGCCCTTCTTGCGCACTGCAGGCTGTTTAGTCGATGTTAGAGAAGGAAAGCTCACTGTTAAGGTGGGAGATGAGGAACTAGTATTTTTAGTCTATGATTCCATGAAGATGTCCATCTCCATGGAGTACCTTTGTCTTGTTGATACCATGGATATATTTCTTGAAGAGGAAAAGAATTCTATTGAAACTGCCTTCGATGATTTTGAAGAAGATGATACAAGTAGCATTCTCAATGAGAAAAGTTCTAAAACTTTAGAGACTCCAACAAGTGAAGAAGACTCAAAAAAGAATGAAGGAAGTAATACCACAACTCCAAGAAAATAGGTAGAACTAAAACCCCTCCCAATGGGGTTAAGGTATGCTTTCTTAGGCCCAAACTCTTCCTCTCATTTCATTATAAATGCTAAATAGAACAATGATCAAGAAGAAAAACTTTTGAATGAACTTAGAAGCTAAAAAGATGTGATAGGTGATTCCATTGATGACCTCAAATGAATTAACCCATCCATTTGTATGCATAGGATAGCTTTAGAGGAGAACACCAAACCAAGCATAGACCCCCCAAGAAGACTTAACCAAAACATGATGGAAGTGGTAAAAAAGGAAATCTTAAAACTTAAAGATGTCAGAATCAGCTATCCTATAAGTGATAGTCCTCGGGTGAGTCCTATACATGTTGTGCCTAAGAAAGGAGGAACAACGGTAATTAAAAGAGAAAATGATGAATTACTACAAACCAGAATCATCATTGAATGGTGAATGGGCATTTCTTATAGAAAATTGAATAAATCCACCAGAAAAGATCATTTCCCTTTACCTTTTATTGATTCAATGCTAGAAACACTTGCTAACCACTCCTATTTTTTCTATCTTGATGGGTATAGCAAATTCTTTCAGATTCCCATCTATCCACCTAATCAAGAAAAGATCACATTTACTTGCACCTATGGAACTTACGCATATAGGTGGATGCCATTTGGCCTCTACAATGCTCCCACTACTTTTCTAAGGGGTATGATGGCAATTTTTCTGATTACATTGAAAAGATTATGGAAATATTCATGGATGACTTTAGTGTCTACAGTAATTCATTTGATGATTATTTGTTAAATCTAACTAAGGTTTTGCAAGGATGCCAACAAGTTAACCTTGTTCTTAATTGGAAGATATGCCACTTTATGGTGCAGATTGGTGTCATTCTAGGACATATTATTTCGAACAAAGGGATTGAAGTGGATAAAGCTAAAGTGGAGGCCATTGAAAAGATGACAGCTCCAGCCAATGTGAAAGAAATTTGTAGCTTTTTGGGCCATGTAGGATTCTATAGGAGATTTATTAAGGATTTCTCAAAGATTGCAAATCCTCTATGTTCCTTGTTAGCAAAATATGTCGAGTTTGTTTTCAATGATTATTGCCAAATTGCCTTCCGGAAGTTAAAAGACGCTCTAGTTTCGGCTCCTATTATCCAACCACCAAATTGGAGTGCTCCCTTTGAAGTGATGTGTGATGCCAGTGACTATGCCATAGGAGCAGTCTTAGGAAAAAGAAAAGACAACAAACTGCATGCTATACACTATGCAGGTAAGACCTTTGATGAAGCACAAATCAACTATGCTACTACAGAAAAGGAGATGGTTGCCGTTGTTTATGTATTTGATAAATTCAAATAGTATCTAGTGGGATCTAAGGTCATTATTTATATGGACCATGCTGTAATAAGATACCTTATGAGCAAGAAAGACGCCAAACCTCGCCTCATCTGCTGAATATTGTTTCTACAGGAGTTTGACTTAGAAATCAAAGATAAGAATAGAACCAAGAATAGTGTAGATAACCAGCTCTCACATATTTGTACTAGTGTTGAAGACAAAGTTCTTATTGATGACAAATTACCCATAGAGAAGTTGTATGTAGTAAAATCTCTTAGTTTTCCATGGTTTGCTGATTTTGCAAACTACCTTGTTACCGGACATTTTCCACCTGATCTCACTTACCAACAAAAGAAGAAGTTCCTTCATGATGTTAAATTATATTATTGGGTTGACCCTCTTTTGTTCAAGCAATGCACAGATGGACTCAACAGGAGATGTATCCCAAATGAAGAAATTGCTAGTGTGATTTCATATTGCCATTCCTCTCCCTATGGCGGACACTTTGGAGCGAACAAAACTGCAACCAAGATCCTTCAATCCTATTTTTATTGGCCAAGTTTATTCAGTGATGTACACACATTATTCAAGTCTTGTGACATCCGCCAATGAGTTGGAGGAATCTCAAAGAGGGATGAAATGCCATTGAACTCAATTCTAAAAATACAATTCTTCGATGTGTGGGGCATAGATTATATGGTCCCTTTTCCATTGTCTTGTAGCTACAAGTTCATCTTAGTGGCATGTGATTATGTTTCCAAATAGGTGGAGGCAATCCCCACTCAAGCTCCAGATGCAAAGCTAGTCATAAAACTATATCAGAAGATCATCTTCCCTAGATTTGGAGTTCCAAGAGCAATAATATCATATGGTGACATCCATTTTAACGAAAGGAATTTCAATAACCTTCTTAGCAAGTATGGAGTGAAGCATAAGGTGTCCACACCTTATCATCCTCAAACATCAGGTCAGGTGGAAATCTCATAATGGCAACTAAAAGCTATCCTAGAAAATACGATCTCTAGTTCAAGGAAAGATTGGGCATTGAAGTTAGAAAATACATTATGGGCTTACAGGACATATTTTAAAACTCCTCCTGGAACTGCTCCTTTCAAACTTGTTTACGGAAAATCATGCCATTCACCCGTAGAATTGGAGCACAAGGTACTATGGGCAATCAAATTCCTGAACTGTGACCTCAAGAAGGAAGGAGAGAAAAGATTGTTGCAACTTCAAGAGTTAGAAGAACTAAAAATGGATGCTTATGAGAATTCCAAGATTTACAAAGAAAAGACTAAAATATGGCATGAAAAAAGAATCAAGGTTAAGGACTTCAAAGAAGGAGACCAAGTTCTATTATTCAACTCTAAATTCAAATTCTTTCCAGGAAAATTAAGATCCAAGTAGTCCGTCTTACAAGTATTTCCATATGGGATAGTGGAGTTTAAAGGGAAGCAATCAACCTTCAGTCAATGGATAAAGATGCAAGTTGTACATTGTTAGAGAAGAAATTAACAAGGGAGTCTCTTGCTCCCTCTAAGATGTTTAACCAACACGTTGAAGAGTCTTACTCCAGACATTAAATGGAGGAACTTGTGGGAGTTGACCCACATTAGGATAGATTTTCTTTGAGTAGTTTGAGTCAAGAACAATCTTTAATTTCCTAAAATAAACTTGTCATGGATGAAGTAATAATTTGGACACTTATATTTGCATCTCATCACTTCTGCAGGTGCTGATAAGAAGATAATTTATGTAGAAATTCATATAGACATGACACATCGTTATTTGACACGTCGTGTTGGCACTCACAGATGGAACAATCTGAGCATATTTTCAAAAAGACATGACGTGTCTCCCAACAAAACACCATATTATTATCAGGTAGAAAATGTGCTATTACCATCTGGAACGTTACACATCGTGTGCAAATTAGAACGACGTGTACTTCATTCACAAAAATCAGCAACAAGTTTTTGGAATCAAACATGCCATGTCCTTACTCGACCACGTCGTGTCTTTATCAGTGAATAAATTTATACTTCAATATCTGCAATCATACATGTCGTGTGCTAAAAAGCACATGTCGTGTACCTTTCAGGTCAGGTTTTACTGAAAAGGCAACGACAGTTTATGCAAGTAGACACGTCGTGTCCTAAAAGAGACACGATGTGGCCTGTGACGAGAAAGGGTGTTTTTAATGCTAACCCCTACCCATCTCTTTCACTCTCACAACACTTCCACTCTTGAAGAGTCGTGTGCAGCTATCGTGTTCTATTCGAGCCATCATGTCAGTCGCATGAAGCTGCCTCTCCATCATCATCTTCTCTGACCAGGCTCTATCGTGTGTGCCACCGTGAAGCCACATCGCCATCTCTCTCTCTATCTCTCTCTCATTCCAAGGAGTGGAGCAGCATGGGCAAGCCGCCTCTAATTTCTGTCGCCACCAACCTCAACTCTTTAGGGAGAGCAAGCGAGATTCATCTCCTCCATCATCCTTGCTTCCTCCTCTAACTTTCTTCTAAGATACGGAAAAATCATTTGTCATATTTGAGCCGAGCCTTCGTGTACACCTTCCGTGTTCATCTACATCAAGCCTCTACTCTGCTCTAGGTACACAGTGTGTCACCAAAGAGACACAATGTGTCTCTGCTCAATCCTGCCTACATTTCTTCCACAATACACGGTGTGTCATCCATAATACATTACATGTTGAATGTCGTTTTAGCACAACTCCAAGCAGCAATGCCACCCGTGAAACAAATCTCCAACTATAAGCACACATCAAGCTCTTCCTCAGCCCCAACCTACATCTCCATGACCCAGTTTAGGGCCACAGTAGAGGAGGACCCTACTTACCAGTTTCTCATCTCAAGGAGGGTGCTACCCTCACGTTTGGCACGTATGGAAACACTGAATGCCTTGAGATTCAAAGATGAAGTTATAGTGCTTTTGAAGAAACTTGAACTCCACTACCTCTGCTGCTTGGAAGTGAATACTTACCCCTGCCTTGCATATGAGTTTCTTACTACTCTTACGATAGAGAATGACCCATAGAAAAAGTTGGAACCATATGCAATAATACGTTTCCGTTTACTGGGTTGAGGCTTCAAACTCATTTTCAAACAGTTCTGTGAGGTTTTAGAGTGCAATTATGAAGGGGCATTGAGATTCCCTCCAACTTTTAACAGTGATGAATTCTGGTATGAGATCACTAATTAGGACCATCATGATGCCAAAAAGGCTAGGGTGTCCGCCTTTCACAATCCCATCTTTAGATATGTCCATTGTCATCTCTATATAGGGGCTTTTGCAAAGAAATAAACTCAGGGAGTCTACGAGAAACAAGCGTTATTCTTCATGTGGGGCATGTTGAGTGACTATAAGATCAATGTAGGTTATTACATTTTTACCAGGTTCTTAGACATCAAGAAAATGAAGAAGAGAGGATCTGGGGATATCACGTGTGGGGGTTTGATTACTCTTATTTCCAACAAGCTCAAGGTGGAACTGACAAGTCTAGAGGCTGCACCAGGTAGAAACTTGGTAGATATTCAATACCTTCTATCTACATGCTTGATCTCTAGAGTTCCCAATGATGATACCAAGTTCAGACATTTCTTTGATGACGTTCAGTACTTCTACATTCTAGACTTAGAAAATATCACCTTGACAAACAAAGACAGTTGGAAGGTAATTCTTACTGGCCCGAATGATGCAGAAGCCACTGAAGGACCACAAGCTAATGAGGCACCCCCTACAACTCCACCACCTCCCTCCACAGGCACTTAGACGGAGTATTATTGGGTGATGTCTGATTTCATGCATCTTTATAGATACGTGCAGTAGCGGTTTGACCATATAGATGGCCGCCTGGACCTCATGGGTCAGTAGTATTCCATTATGCATGATATGGTCTAGTGCATGGATATGGGGCACATCTCTCAGAGACACTATCCAATGCCTTAAAAGAACCACTCTGCACCTCAGCTACACCACCCTACATCTTAGCCACTACAACCTGAGTCTACCCAACAGCCCATGCACATCGATATTTTGGATGATGATGATCTCATCAGCCAGTACTTATCTGCTGGTCACGGGGGCGCTAGTCCCTCCTACTGATGCCATTCCATGATAGGTACCCAATTGCATTTTCTTTGAGTTTGATTGTTGCAGTGAGGACACTACAAATTTCAAGCTTAGGGGGGATGCAACCGGCCGGTGATGTAGTTGTTTTTGTTTAGATCTTTAGTTCAATCCTTTTTTTTTAATTCTGCTTTTCTTTTTCCTTTGCCTATGATGTGAGGCTCGCTTTATGCAATGAACTATTTTCTTCACAAGTTTGAAACACTTATCCTCTTGCACTCAATTTACTAGTTTAAGGAATTGTTAAAGAGCATGCATGAATATTAAACCCTTTGGCCATCAACATGTGCTTAAGTCTATTTTATACTTGTAGCTTGAACATTCATCTTTCACATCTCTAATTTTCTTTAAATATGTAATGGTCTCAAAATTTCATGAGTGAATGAACCTTACAACATTAATTAGGATACGGGATGCCCTTGCCAAGCTCTTAGTGCATATACAACCACACTTTTAGAAGAAGAAAATTTTCAAAAAATATTGAACGAAAAGTAGCTAATTTTACAATTTTTTTGACTATCTTGTTGTGGAAAAAATTTAAAAATTTTATTGCCTTGTTTCACCCTCATACCCCATAAAAGATGGCCAACTACCCACATATCATGGTAGACTAGTGTAAGCCCGATCTAGCAACAATAGTTAGGTGGCATGCCTTAAAAGAGGATAAGACACCCCAACTGACACTCCACATATGCATAAGCCTACATTAGCAGCCGAGTTCCGGAACCAATAATCCTTTGTCATATAATATTTTGGGAAAGAAGAAGAGTTCAACTAAGATTGTTAATTTTATCTAAGATTTCATCATTTGTATCCTTAATAGCTGAGAATTCGTGTTGCACATCCACTAACTGTTTGGCCTGGTCATCCAAATTTTACTTAGTGTTTTTTAACCGATTTATTCATTTATTTGTGACCACCCCTGCTAAACTAAAAATCTCTTTCATGGATGTTTAGGTTGAATTGATAGCTACGAGTATAAACAAACTGATCATGATAGATTTAGTCCCATACTCATCTTTATTTCCATTTGATCTGTACATGAACTTTGCAAACCCTTCATCTGTGATCTATGCTCTTTTTGCTTGAGGACAAGCAAAAGTTCAAGCTTAGGTGGATTTTATGTGTGCATTTCATATCAACTTTTTGTACAATCTACACACAAATTCAGTTCATTTTGCATTCCATTAGCCTCTATTCATATTTATCTTGCCACATTTTAGTTAATTTTACTTACTGCATGATGTTGATTGTAGATACGCATTCAAAGGGCCAAATTGGAGATAGTCCAACTCAAATCTAATCCCAAATGGACTTCTCCTTGACTTGAAGCCAATTTAGAGTTTATTCATGAAGAAACAACATTGCACATGGTGTGTCTTATTTAAGACACAACATGTTACTTCATTGAAACTTTCACAAAATGAAGAACATGTCGTGTGGTAATTAACGCATGGTGTGTGTATCCCCAATAGCCTCAACACCAAAACACAGAAGAACAAAACACGACGTGTCCCAACTAGGACACAACGTGTCCTCGGGACCTAAAGGCTGGCTACAACTTGCTGCCAATGTACACAATGTGTATTTATTTGAAAACGTCGTGTGCCTTTCACATGAAATGACTCCAGAAGAAAATCGCATGATGTGTCTTATTTAAGACACTTCGTGTACTTCACAGTAGCAGCAAGACCCAGTGAAACTGCATAACACGACACAGTGTGTCCTCTAAAAGACACACTGTGTCACTATCAGTTTCTACAGAAATGAGAGCAACCACTCCTCATTTTTAAAGACCAAGGCAACACAATGGGAAGTTATCTCTCGTCATTTTTAAAGTGCCTTTCGTCCAAGAGAAGTTCCAGAGCTAAGGAGGGCAATTTTGGGGTAGAAGAAGATAGTTTCTTGGCAAAGAACCTCCATTCTACTTCATTTCTTCTCTGAAGGTACAACAGAACTTACTTCTCTCACTCAAGCTTTTCGGCAGGGAAGATTGTCCGAGTTAGAGCACCTCTAAGGGTGGAATTTTGTCCTCTAGCCAAAGTTCTACTTCCCTTTGGCTACATCTTTGATTCCTTTAGCTTTTTCTTCTCTTAAGCATGTAAAACTCTAAAATTTCTGCATTGTATCTGTACATTTCAATCATGGACGAGTAGAACCCTTTTCTTGGGCATGGGAGAGTAACTCCCATGCCATTGTTCATGTGAACTTGAAATCTATGTTTATTTCTAGTTAATTTTATTTTCCATGGATGCCTACGATGTTTCTTGCTTGTATGTTTAGCTAGCCACCTTTTGTTCATGTTTTATGCATACCTTGTGCTTCGGTAGAATGTATGAGGAAGTAAGGAGTAGGATCCATGGAAGTATGCTCTTGACCACAGAAGTGGCTTGAGAATATTGAGGGATAAGGTTGTGTTCGATACTAAGCATAGACGCGGGAGCATTATGCCAAGTTGAGAATTATCTCATGACATTGGGAAATGCATGACGATGACAATCTCCTTGCATGTTAATAGTAATCTTGATTTTGTAAGTCCATATGATATGATGGTATGGTAGTGAAATCTAATACCCAAGCCTTTAAGTTCTTATTCAACCCTTTAACTTTGAGTTTTTTCTTTTGCTCGCCTCCTAAATCTGTAATCAATATGAACTTTGTAACCTGACTTGGATTAATGAAAGTTAAAACAATTGCATCTAACTAGCCTAGCTACTTGTGTTCGCCACTCAACTATATTTATCCCGTACACTTGTGGGTGATTAGTGAGTTGAGATCTTTCTTTGTAAAACTCTCAACTACAGGTACAAAGAATAATAGAATATCATATCTTAGGCTATTTATCATGTTTCATAGTTTACATATCATTAGAGTTTATCCCTAATTGACAGACTTTATGAACAAATCATTTAGGGTCTAAATCACAAATGTGATGCATCCCTATATCTTGATGGTATAATCTACAAAGTCTATATCCACACTTTATAAATACTTCTTACAATATTCTCATTACTATTAGGAGATTTGTTTCATTTCCTTTGTTTTGACCTTAAGGAACACACAGTGTTCATGGCACCTAACTAGAGGTAGTCATCATTTTACTGTCTATACTTATTGTGTTTTTCTATGAAACTAGAATGACATGAAGCATATTTGTGTTAATAACTTTGATCATCATAAAAGCAACACAAGTGTCAATTATTTTCAACATAAGTATTTCTTCCCACTATCCCATATTTTCATATGAATTATCATCACCAGAATATCAATCAATCAGTCAAGAATATAATCTCATGTTCAAGTATTTTCCCCATAAGGTTTTTTAACTACAAATTATCATATGTCATTTCAAATATACATATTTTCTCAACATTTTTATTACATTTGACATTTTTAGTAAACATGCACCATGACACTAGGACCTGTAAGAATATCAACATAAAATATATTTAATCACTCATTATGACCATGTCATTTTTTTTTACTATCATGCCATATTCCATTCTATTTTCCTGAAATATTGAGTGATTTGAAATATATAATCATTCACAAGACAGTCAACATTTCAAACCACATTGTATGACTTTTACTCAACATCCTTTATTTCCTCTCTCTAGTCAAGACGATCTATGTTCAATTATTTTTGTTCCTTTAACCATCACTAAAGAAAAATATTTCCTTATTAGGGTTTGGGTTAGGTTCCTATATTTTCAAAGTCAATTTGTTGGTTATCCCTTCGATTTATATTCATTTCTTCTAACTTCTTTCATTCCATGTTCATTACTATTTTCATGATCAATTATTTTACCCTTAATACAAATGTCGCTCTCTATCATTGACATCATTATTAATATGGCTTAAGTGTATTCCTCATACTCATTTGATTACCCTTTACCCATCATTCTATTGAATTCACTTGTTCTTTTTATCACTTCTCAATTCATTTGGATACTCATATTCTAGGTTATTAAATTCTAGTGGCATTCTGATAGTCAAAAGAAATCTTTCCATTTCTCATCAAATATGTATAAAGAAGAAGATCATATTAGGGTGTCTTCAAGTCATTCCTTAATATAAAATTATCTTATCAATTCATTATTATTTGACCTGCATTTGTGTGAGATTTACTCTATATTACTTATATCACACTATAATTTATGCATTGTTCTTATATAATCTTAAGAAGACTTGTTGCCTTCAACTTATATAATATTTTCCTAATAAGGAGCATCTCTTTCCATCTACAAGACCATATAAAAGATAAAGCTCTATCTTTCATTGTCATTCCAACAAGTGAGACTTTAGAATTTTTAAAACTTTGGCTTCTAAATCATCATAAACACCATATTAGACACCAACATTATTAGGTGTATTTAAATTTATTGATTTTGTTTCATACCACATAAAAATCCTAAGATTCTTTTATATGCAATCCATCATTCAATTGCAAGTATTTATCATGTCATTAACTAACTTTAGTCAATCCCTCAACATCAACCCTAAACATGGATATATTCATTTAAAAACATGTACAATGATACTCATACATCATACTTCGATTCACCAATAATTCATTAGTAAAAACTAAGGAATCACATTTTATCCATGCATATGGAATTCAAACTACATTCCAGACATGTACACTAAATTTTCATAAATTTTATTCACTCTAGATAGTTCATTTATATTTATCATAAAAAAATCTATCTTACCATTATTTACAATAGTATTTAACTTATAGATCATGAAAAAATACATTTGGCTGAAAAAGAGTTTGAAATAGGAGGTAATCATATTCACAAGAATGTTCCAATTTATACCCAAAAATTCAGAAATATATGAAATTATCTCTTTGATCTTTGGTTAGATTGAATTTTCCTTTGAGTGTTTAAATAGCTTGATAGGGAGGTAACCACTCACCTTAGTTGACAAAGACATCAAAACATTATCCCATGAATAGATATTTCAAACTATCCAAATCATAGCAATCAAATCTTTTTCTTCCTCCTTTCAGCTAATGAACCATAAAAATGAAGAATTTGAGAGAAACAAAGAGAAAGAGGAATATCATCTTTCTCAAAATAAGAGGAAAGATACAGTTGATAAATGGGACACAAGAATCACCATAAAATCTTATCTATGGTTGATAAACTCACTTGATTCCATAAACTTTAGCAAGTTGAATTTGTAATTTTTCTCTCCAAGCTCGAATGCCTTCAAAACTCTAAAGTTCTTTTCTTTCTCTCTCAAAATGTAAATCTAAGAGGATCTAGGTTTTTGATGTTAGGTAACTGATATAGATAATTTTATGTGCTTCGAATGTTTCATCATCCAAATAATCTACCAAAAAACTTGGCGGATGCAATTATCTGTACACCCTCAACCCATATTTGACAATTATAAGATTTAATATGTTTATTTGAAATAAAATTTAAAATTGGACATTTATATTTCAGTATGGACTTGCCAATAAGTTAGAAAAAATCAAAGACACATTTTTGTACTCCAATCTGTGTAGCAGCTAGGCATAGATTTTCTTGAAATAAATAAGTCAATTAATAGGTCCAAAAAAGATCCAAGGACTCTGAAACTTAGTAGTGATGGTAACCTTTTTTTAATCCAACCTAAAACAAAAATTAAAAGTAATACTAGTTACATATAAACCAATAAAACCATTTTAAACACTATGATGCTTATTACTTATTTCTTTTAATATTTTTTATTCTTAATTTGTAATTTTGTTGTTAATTGAGATATATTAAATTTAAAATGTTACAATAGGATTTCTACAAAAAAATTCATCTTATATATGAATATTTACGTAAATAAGGGGAGTACAAATCAATGTACGACATTAGAATCATACAAAACATCTCAAAGTTTATCTTAAGTTTCTCTTTCCGAATCCTAACTTTTTGCGGTCAAGTATGGCCAACATGTCACGATATGATCAGTACGTCATAATTAATCCACAAATCATTAACAAGGTATAAATAAGGACTGATAAACGATATCGTCTATTCATTTTAATAAATCCTAATTAACTAGCTTAGAGGAAATTATGTCATTACAATGATTTCTGCATTCACTAGATTTATTAGGACGATGAAATTAATACATATATATTCTAATACGTCGTCAAAATGAGTACTTCATATACCATGTTTTATACTTATACTCAAACGAAAAGAAAAGGGGGTTGCTACTGATCAACTTACTATCTTAATCTCCCACCTATTTCGAATAATAATTTTGGCTCTCAATGATTATGATATAAATATTTATCATATTGGCTAGAGATTTTATAGTAGGATATTGACCTTTCTTAATGATATTTCACTACCATACACTTTGTGCATAGTATTGTATTTTCACGAGGATAATATACACATATAGGCGAGCTACCACCACTTTAGAAATTAGTTATGCATGAGAATTACTCAGCCAAAAATGCAGATTGATGACCAACCAAATCTTTTCATAGATGCATACTTTTGTAAGTATTCATCACTATGACTATGAATATTGGTATGCAAGATGTATATTTTCATGTTTAAGTGTAAATATAAGGTTAGGACTATTTTACTTATTGTGAGCATGTCTTCTATTCCTAGTTTCCATTTTCAATCCTTATTTAACTGTACTAACCTTATGACACTGGTGGGTGCCCATAACTGTTATAAATTCCTAGGCTTGAGCACCAAGAATGTTTTAGTAGCATAAACAAGATAAATGCATCTTCAATATTCTTGGGCCATCAGAAAGTAAGTTTTAGGCTTCATGCCCTCTATATTATTTTGCTAGAGTTATTTGGAAATAGTAACAAACAATTAAATTTATAAGAATCATTCCTTATAAATAAATACTCGTTTCTAATAGTTGTGAATCCGTGTCGATAAAGTTGATTCTAGAACTTGCAATTATTTATCCTGTATTCTTGTTGGATGGATATAACTTGAACTCTTGTGACTTCCCATATGCAATACAAAAAACTCTAGTTATGCATTCTCGGTGCAAAGGTAATGAAGTTTCACCCATCCGACATGAACGTATTTTCAACACTACAAGAGGAAAAAGTTCAAAATCTCTCAATAGTCACTTTATTGATTTCATAGACAACATTTCTACATATTTTCACTCAAATAATGTATCCCTCGGTGGATTGAGCTGCTGCAATAGAGATTGAAGTGATCGTCCACTCCTCATGTTAACATAACTAGGGACATCGCTATGAGGGTGCACAAGTCAGGAAGATTAAAAAAAAACTATTGCTAAGACAAGGATCTATGAACTGATATATTTTATTTGACTTTTAGAATTAGATGTAAATTAAATGTAGGGAAATTGTTCTATTTCAATGTTATGACGTATGTTTGATTAAATGGCTGAACTTGACATCAAAACTCGATAAAATATTTTTATGGAACAACCATGTCATGCTAAAAATATATACCTCTGTGAAGGTGCTAGAGTATCTATGCAAAGATACTTCATATCTTTTTGAAAAAATGATACTTTATATTTGAAGGTATGGACTAACACGATCATTGTTTTATTATTGTTCATGCCATTTGGACATTGCAAACAATTTCTCTCCTATATTTGGTACGTTTAGAATATAATGGTTCCATGAACTAGTTATAAGAAGAGTTTGTTAAGAAGTTATTTCACTTCTTTGCTTCAGAAAATTGAAGCGTTGTCATAGAGAAATTAAAAGAT
The DNA here is from genome assembly GCA_963693085.1 of Alisma plantago-aquatica. Classification (NCBI taxonomy): domain Eukaryota; kingdom Viridiplantae; phylum Streptophyta; class Magnoliopsida; order Alismatales; family Alismataceae; genus Alisma; species Alisma plantago-aquatica. The sequence continues at coordinate 153,728,323 of OY856413.1, forward strand.
GGAACATGAAAGCGTATCTGGACAATATACTTTAGAGGTAAGGTGATATGAACTGTGATCATAATAAAATATTGAACATCGTTATTTTCATTGTTATTATTACCCAGTTCCAATCACCTTTGTTACTAACTAGAAAGATATGGTTATTATTTAGTTGGTTATTAAAGAGAGTACCAAGTGGTTAGTCTAATATCTTGAACCTAACATCTATCTCTTAAACAATAGAATGAAGAATATCTAAGTAATTGAGACACAAGTGATTTGTAACGAACTTTACTCGAATTTATTGGAACTAGAAGGATGATGTCTAATATAGAAAGCTTAAAAGGTAACTAATATTAGGATGTACATTACAACATAGAGAAAATCAAACACCTATTTTCCCCACCCTAATATAACCTAATAGATCACCTTATTTGATAATATATTGGAACTCTTGTCCAATCATGGGCATAGAATAGTGTCTATAGACTTTAAATAGAATAGCATATATTTTGAAACATGAATAACTACTATGCATTACATATTTGGTTAAAATGGTGATCTTCAGCATAGAGGAAAGATGTATATATTCTCATATAGGATTCATTTCAAAAAACAATTTAGGAAAACACTTATTGGAATGTTAATGTCAACAATACTATCTAATTTCAACCGCAAAAATTGAGCAAGTAATAAGTAGTCTTTTAGGATACACAACCAAATCATTTTTTTTGCATTAGTTTATCTATTTTGGATATCTTGTAGTTGGATTTAGATGGTATCTTAACTATAAAAGTAGAAGTCTAAGCTGGATTCAATAACTTATAATGGCTAAATGGACGTAAACTATTTGCTAACAACAATAGTGGATTTGTTTTTGTCCTTTATGGATGGAAAGAAAACCAAATGACTTCTTAGTATTTAGGATGGGAAAATTTGAAGCATGAACTTGTGGTGTATCTCACATCCCATTTCCCACTACATGTATTTTTCCTTCACTATGGGTTATTTCAACCAAATAATTCTTCCTTCACATTTCTCTTGCACAATTAATTTTATCAGAAGCCAAGTACCAACCTTTGTTTAGTTCATCTTTTCTGCAAGTACTAGCTTTTTGTTTAATTCATATTTTCTTTCTTATTCTTTTCTAATTTTACTATCAAGGCATCTATAGTTTATATACAAAATAAAGACTTTCTATTTTATTTTTTTATAACTCAGGAGACTCGTAAGGCTTGCGTCGAGCCCAACCTCAGAAACTCAACCCCGTCATGTAAGGATCATAGCCCATTAAGTCGCGCAGAGGCTGACTGCGCTATGGGAGAAACAATTCTGAACAACACCACCAGAGAGATTCAAACCCGGGACCCTTCATGAGGGGTCATGTGCTGCGACCACCTGAGCTACTGCTCGCCTACCTTAAACTTTCTATTTTGTTTAAGGAAAAAGATTCATATATTTAACTACAACAACTCCTACCAAAACGTTATATATGAATGACAACTAATTATAATGTGCTTAACTTGTCATCACATGTGGATTCAATCTACCATGTTGATTTGAATCACCTTAAAGTATGTTTATAACAAGTGTAATATTGAGCATTAAGCCCAAGTCTGCATATCGAGTTCTATTGAAGATTGAAGTTTTGAAGTGAATATTCTATATGCGGAATTGATGCATTTATTATGCAATC